>CM055896.1:35160940-35440940 GCA_029582155.1 Panopea generosa
ATCACTGATTTCCGTGATTCTTTTATAAGATTCATCAGCATCGTTTTATTTATATTCGATCAATTAACAGTCAATTGCAATTTAAATGAATTAAGATCATTATATTGATAACGATAAATGATCTATATACATGTTGTAAACATTTAGAAGCTAAAAAAAAACACTTTAAACGTAAATAAATATTGAATTACTTGCATACAGTTTCATACTTTAACAAATTTATTATTCCTTTTAAACTAAGACGTAGTGAAGTTGCTTGCGTATATTGGCCACTTACCTCTCACAGCTGAGGTCATGGGTCCGAGCCGAGCTCGGTCCAAGACATGTCATGTGTTGAAAATGGAATTAAGCCCCATTTATAAAATACATTCAGACGGTATGACGCGTCCTAGAATTTGCTGTATCTGATCATCTTTTCTTTTTTAGACTCGGGCCTAAATTCATCAATACTTCAAACCTGGGATTCGGACTCAAGACCGTCAAACTATCAACATTTTGAAATCGCACTACATAGATATTAAATAAAAATTGTAACTAAATAGACAATTACTACATTTACCTGTAGTTACACGTAATTTTAACGATTGTTTAATAGAAATTAGTTTATTGAATCCCGGTTTATCACACATATTTGAGCGCTCACATGCAAGACAGGCAAACAATTAACATTTGGGATATGAATCTTACAGTTTGCTGGTTTGACACGTGTTTATAAAAGAAACAAAGACTTTAAAATGTGGAGAACTTGGTTGAATAAAAAGCCCTCTTTCAATAAATAAAATGATTGTGTAATTCTGTTTGTAGATTTAGATATTATACTAATAATGATCTTCAAAAACATGTAACAATCAATTGTATTATGTTGAGTTCCGCAATTATTCATTTTTCAGCTTTTGATATAAGTAAGTTTCCTTTTCAATAGTTGGTTACGCGTCTGACTATCAATTCAGGGGTTGTTAGTTCGAATCCCCGCCCGGAAACAGTTTCCGTGGTGATTGATATACGACACTGTGTCTTATTATCATTTGTCTCTCACCGCTGTTTCAAGTGGGAAAGTTATCAGCTACTTGCTGAATCTGCTCGAGTTTTTGGTAAACCTTTCAGGATCCCAGCGGACAGTGGTTAGGGTAACTGATCGTCTGTTAGCACTCGATGGCAAAAAAATACGCTAAATATTCAATCAACCAACCAATATTCAATATTGAAGGTACTTAAGGTTAGGCTTAGTTCAAGTTGAATGCCGAAAGACGAATAACGAGTAACGAACTAACTTGAGTCATGAGCTATGATTAGTATTACTCTTCCAGTATAACTTCATCATGAACATTGTATATTTGTTTATAAGTCAATAATAAGGCCATCCTTAAAAAATGTTTGTTTGCTGTGTTCCGACCCAGTATTTTTCATGTGAGTAGGTAGGTCGGTATTTTTTTTTGTTGCCAGATTTGATTTTTCATAGTCATTTTAAAGAAAAATAGACAGAAATCATGAAAAAATAAATGCTTTGGTAGGCAATAAAAAAGTTTGGGTAGCTACAATTTTTAGTGAGTAGTTACGAGCACTGCAAACATTTTTTAAAGGATAGCCTAATTGTACGATACCAGGTGTATATTTTTTCTTCATTAGTTATTAAAGTTACTGTATAATGATGAAAAGTAACGTGTCCTTTTAATTAAATTATTTTTAACACTACACCTCAGATTACATTTTGGACAACTATTGAAACATGTTGATGTCTGAAACTAGTTCCCACTATTGTATTTCCTTGTGTTTCAGCATCACCGACAACCAACACAGAGAGCAGGACTTTCTATATATATATTTATTTATTACAATATTACAACTGTCATTTAAACTTTAATCAATTCTATCAACACATTTGCACGCTTCTAAACATAGTTTAAACACGTTCCCGATTTTAGTATAACTGTACAGTTCCTATTTAAAACTCAATTGCACCTTAACCCGCATTTCTATTCCAAACCCAGCCACACTAAAACGTGTCTTAACTTCCCAACTTTCCAAAGTATTATCCCCTAAACCCGACTTTCCTCTTCTGGTTCAAAGCTTAACCTGCCTTTATTATCTCGCTACCTGAGAACTAAACCCAAACTACTCCCACTAATTGTCATAAAAGTCATACGTAATTCATATACCAGTCATTTACGATCCCTATATAATGTAATTGTTTCTTATGCTTAATATGTGTATAGCTTAGTACATTACTTGTATGTGAATGATATTAATGATTTTGTTGTGAATTGTGTCTTGGCCATATTTATTTAAAAACTTTGTAAATGCCAAAAGGCAAATGGACAAATCATACATACTTACCCCGATCAGTAATTGCAGTTTTAATGAAGACTGATATCACGATTTCAAAGCTTTTGAGTACAGTCAAAACCATGAAATGGAAGATTGACCTCCAATTTGTTCTAATTAAGGCTGGATCGATTTCAACCAAATTTAGTTGAGTATGCATTCAAGGGGTGTATTACATCCGGACAGAGGGTCCTCCGCGGCCAAATGGTCTAAGGCGCTGACTCCATGTCACTTACGTCTCATCGATAAGGTCGAAAGTTCGAGTCCTGCTCGCTCAAAAAAAATTTGATTAAACACTATTTATTTGTTATAAGCATATTACATTATTATATCTATTACCCAGCGATACATAACAACATAACAACAGAATTGAAAACTTTACTTGAGAAAGTTTGCCAGATACTTGCGGAATGACGGTGGTTCTATTCAGATTCATTCTGAGCTATTCCCCTTTCCATTAAAACTGGATGTAACATATATGTAACAGAAAGTATGTTGTGAAAACGGTGTCATTAAACCCCATTAAAAAAAAAAAAACATCCGGGCATGATAAATCACACGTTCCAAGAAGGTGAGAAAGAGCGATAACCGCGAATGAAGGACATTCAACATGGTATTAGAGTTATCTCTCTTTAGTCGTAGTGCAGTAACGGAATCAATAGCAGTAAAGAGATTTAACCCAAGGGTCTTTACAACTATAGTGATATTGCATATCTCTAATCAAAGGTATGAAAAAATCGACATGATTAAAAAGAAAATTATAAAAATGAATTATCTCTTGGTTTCATTAAAATTACAACTTTAAGTTTAACTTTTAAACGCTTTGTATAATCTCATTTATGTCTCCATGTCTTGTTTTTAATTGTACTACATTATTTCGATCTTGTGAACGATTAACTTCCTCAATTATATATAAAGGTCAAGTTGCAAATGACACGAACGTTGTTGGATTTTGTTTGTTTTGTTTTATTTTCTAATCTGATTGTCTCACTGAGGTGCTACTGAGATGTGGATACAGGACACATGCGTATGGACGACGTAATAAATTTGTCTTACCCTTTTATTAATTTCCTTCTTTCCGACTTTTTTTTCTATTCTCATAATATTGGCTCAGAAAAAGTGTTAAAAAATGTTTTGATATTGAATGCAAACATTGTAAAAATCTGTAGGGGACGGGCCGAACCTAATGTTGAAGGACATGTGGCCCAACCCCATATCGTGTTGAAAAATGATCAGATTTAAGTTCTTCTATGAACACTGAAAACGACATGGGTACTCTGAAGATGTTACGAGCGATCTTACTGTTTCAGTGTTTATGAATGTTATTTCACAGTAACCAACTCTATTCTCTGTTTACCCAAAGTTTATGTTTTTGGTGGTGAACTATAGAGATCGCCTTTGTTTTATCTAGTACATGTAATATCAAAATAGAGCATTTCATTTTACATGAAATGTCATGACCGCCAGTAGATGTTGACCTTCTTCCTCAGCCAATGAAATCACTCCAGGAACGAGAGAGTAGATCAGCGTCTAAGCCGGTTAGAAGTTACATGGATGGCCTAGAAAATTCCATAAATCTTCTAACCTTTGCATAGTAACGTTTCTATTGTCAATCTTAAAAGAATAAATATTGATTTATTCAGTGAAATAATTAATTACTTTTCACTTTTTTCACTTCACCACTTGTTAATATATGCTTCAATGTACATTTGATGAAATAAATGTGATATTTTACCGAAATTTCTGTATTTATTACTGTTGGAAATCTTGCATTTTCTTTGGTATTGAAGAAGCCCTTACAGGGGTTTTGGAGATCTGGGAAACATCTGGCTAATTATTTCTAGGGATCTGGGGAATATTGGTCATTTCTTTCAGTGATACAAGAATCAAAAGGTCTAGTATCAGACATCTGTGGGAAATACTTTTGGAGAACTATCTCAAATACTTTTAAAGATCTGGTGAACAATGGCCATTACTTTAAGAGATCCAGGAAACAGTCCCCTCTCCCCCACTGGCGGATACTTATTTATGTAAATTTAATGTAAATATACATCAAGTTTATACACAGATATCACAATGACATGTTAACGTTATGCAGTCACAGCAGTGCAACTTATAAGTTACTCAATATGCTTCCGTTGCAAATGATAAGTTTTCTCGCTTTCACAATAACCATGCACTTGAAAATGTGCATTCGTGCTTACATGCTGGGGTTAAAGCTACACACTCTGTGTTTTGTAAGTGTATTTTGTTTTGGGTTATACGCCTTTTTTCAACTGTATTCCATTACATAAAGACGGTCTGCGCACCATCTCGCTTACCCAATCTTCGTTGCTTGGATCTGCTAGGTTAGCCATAACTTCACACACATTTCTATGTAAGTTACTGACTACTTCCCCACATATCTAGAGTTGGTATAATAACGCCCATTGTCAATCATCACCCATCACAGGCACTGACCGGGCGATGATTCGAACTCACGGCCACTGGGTTGAAAGTCAAATGTTTAACAAAATGAGCTGACGAGACCCGACTGTAGTTGTATTAAATTATTATACTGGTCAAATCATTTAGAAGATTCTCATATATTGACCAACTGAAATTATGTTCCTTTACGTATAGAAAATGGATATTCAGAAAATAATTCAAAGCTTTATGTTTATGTTGACTTGGAGAGCTTTATGTTTATGTTGACTTGGAGAGCTTTATGTTTATGTTGACTTGGAGAGCCCGAAGTTCCTAACAACTATTGTGAAATTTATTCAGATCCATTATCAACATGATTTTTTATTCTTGTACATTCTTGTGCATTTAATTGTCTTTTTTTTTTAAAAATGTTAAACTTGTCTTGTTAAACAGTTTATGTTTAATATTCTCCAGGTTTATCAATAAACATGCAACTGTAGAAATAGTATTATGATATGAATATGTGATACATTGGTCAAACTTTGTTGCAGTATGTTTTAAATATAGTCTCCTATAATTATTTATGGAATGGCATGGTTATATGTAAAAAAATATATTATTTTATATTATGAATACACTGTGTATTAACCATGATGAGACTTAAATAAAACAAAATAAATAAATAATAATAATTGTATGCCTCATACACTGTAATTGATTGTTTAGTGTTTTTAGCACTTTTAGTTATCAAACCCCGGCAAAAAGTCACTACGGGGCTGATTACATTATGTTATTTTAGCTATTCGGTCAAATATTGCTATGATGAATGAATAAGGTTTTACGGCGTATCAGTACATTATAAGTTATTCGACGCCAACAGAAATGAAGATTCCAGGTTCACTCTGCATGAACACAGTCAACAAACTAACATACAGATTAAAAGAAAAATACATCAACAAATGAATATGCAGAATATGCCGGGAAACAGACTCCGTGATGATTGCTATACGACATTGTGTCTCATTGTCATTCGTCTCTAACCGCTGATTCAAGTGGGAAAGTTATCAGTCAGTTGCGGAGATGGAGTGTGCTAGAGTATTTCAGGATCCTAGGAAGCAGCGGTTAGATTAACTGATCGTCTGTTAGCCCTCGATAGCATTAAATGACGATTAACATTCAATCGATCAATCGATTGAAATGACGTCACACAGAGTTTCTCTTACTCGTTATACAAAGCGTAGTAAGCATCCAATTGCTTTTAACCATCTTTTTGTTGTATTTCAAAATCTGTTCAACCCATTTGAGAAATTTTCTGTGTAATTGTAATTGTCTTTGTCCATGACATTTTTCCTAGAATACTACTTCCTTTTGACGTCACATATTTTTGTGCTGGTTCGTCGTTAACCCTAGTTAACGTCTTGAAAAGTTCCACCGTAACGCTATCCTGATAAAGCATTTGATTGGCTGATTCAAACAATCGGAGCCGGGCCCGATTAGCTCAGTCGGTTACGCGTCTGACTATCAATCCAGGGGTCCTGAGGTCGAATCCCCCGCCGGCAACAGTCTCCGTGATGATTGATATACGACATTGTGCCTCATTATCATTCGTCTCTCACCACTGATTCAAGTGGGAAAGTATCAGTTACTTGCGGAGACGGGGTGTGCTCGAGTACTGATTAATCCCAGGAAATAATGGTTAGGTTAACTGATCGTCTGTTAGCCCTCGATGGCATAAAGATGACGCTAAATATTCAATCAATCAAACAATCGGACTATCACGCAGATTTTATTAGTATTTCAAATAGTGTTTAAATGTTTATTTATATAATCATTTTTATTATTAAATATTTTCTATTTGACAAACATCTTGTAGAATATAAATGCAATGACTTCGTTCGGAATATTTCGAAATGCCACGTGTAAGTGTCACATGCCCCACAAATGGTCTGTGAAAATAACAACATTTATAATTTAACTGTATCTATGAATATCAAGAGTAATGGACTGATGTTTCAAACTAGACATTCAATTTCATGTTGTTTTTTTACGTTAAAGTGTGACCTTGACATTGACTTCTGATGTAAAGGTCTGGGTATTTCTACAGTTTAATGCAGGTGACACATCATCGTGGCATTTTGATCACTAGTGTCAAGCTATTTCAAAATGTAAGTCAAAGTGACAGACTGAAAGTATGACCTTGACCTTTGAGGTAAGGTTCTGGGTCTTACATACGACACATCATCATGTCATGTTGATTAATTAATCAATTGGCTCAAGAGTTTTTGAAATCCATCCATGTACGATAAAGTTACAGACCGAACTTGAAATCACAAACCTAAAATGTGACCTTGACCTTTGAGGTATGGGTCTTACGTGCCACACGTCGCCAAGTTTAAGACAAAGTTACAAACCAGACACGGAATATCAAACAAGTTGAAAGTGTGACCTTGACCTTTGAGGAAAGATTCTGGGTTTTGCACGCAACACTTCATCATGTTATAAATGACAAAGTTAAAGACTTGACGGACAGACTGACGGACGGGCACTGCGATTACTTTATGCCATCCGAAATGTTGTTGTTTTTTTGTGTGGGGGGGGGGGGGGGGGGGGTGGATAAAAATAATCATTGCATAGGTGTGCTTTGTTTCAGCCAATCAGATCTTTCTTCCAGATTCAGACGTGTTAAGAAGTTTGTCTTCTAGAAAAGCATGCGTCGCCAGTGATTGATACCAAGTAAACCCAGCATCCAGTCATTCACTCATCATTGGTAAATAAAACAACAAAACACATATATCTTAATCGTCGCCGGTGATTGATACTATGTAAACCCAGCATCCAGTCATTCACTCATCATTGGTAAACAAAACAACAAAACACATATATCTTAATCGTCGCCGGTGATTGATACCAAGTAAACCCAGCATCCAGTCATTCACTCATCACTGCTAAACAAAACAACAAAACACATATAGCTTAATCATTGCCGGTGATTGATACCAAGTAAACCCAGCATCCAGTCATTCACTCATCACTGGTAAACAAAACACATATAGCTTAATCGTCGCCGGTGATTGATACCAAGTAAACCAAGCATCCAGTCATTCACTCATCACTGGTAAACAAAACAACAAAACACATATATCTTAATCGTCGCCGGTGATTGATACCAAGTAAACCAAGCATCCAGTCATTTATTCATCACTGGTAAACAAAACACATATAGCTTAATCGTCGCCAGTGATTGATACCAAGTAAACCCAGCATCCAGTCATTCACTCATCACTGGTAAACAAAACAACAAAACACATATAGCTTAATCGTCGCCGGTGATTGATACCAAGTAAACCCAGCATCCAGTCATTCACTCATCACTGGTAAACAAAACAACAAAACACATATAGCTTAATCGTCGCCGGTGATTGATACCAAGTAAACCAAGCATCCAGTCATTAACTCATCACTGGTAAACAAAACACATATAGCTTAATCGTCGCCGGTGATTGATACCAAGTAAACCCAGCATCCAGTCATTCACTCATCATTGGTAAACAAAACAACAAAACACATATATCTTAATCGTCGCCGGTGATTGATACTATGTAAACCCAGCATCCAGTCATTCACTCATCATTGGTAAACAAAACAACAAAACACATATAGCTTAATCGTCGCCGGTGATTGATACCAAGTAAACCAAGCATCCAGTCATTCATTCATCACTGGTAAACAAAACACATATAGCTTAATCGTCGCCAGTGATTGATACCAAGTAAACCCAGCATCCAGTCATTCACTCATCACTGGTAAACAAAACAACAAAACACATATAGCTTAATCGTCGCCGGTGATTGATACCAAGTAAACCCAGCATCCAGTCATTCACTCATCACTGGTAAACAAAACAACAAAACACATATAGCTTAATCGTCGCCGGTGATTGATACCAAGTAAACCAAGCATCCAGTCATTCACTCATCACTGGTAAACAAAACACATATAGGCTTAATCGTCGCCGGTGATTGATACCAAGTAAACCCAGCATCCAGTCATTCACTCATCATTGGTAAACAAAACAACAAAACACATATATCTTAATCGTCGCCGGTGATTGATACTATGTAAACCCAGCATCCAGTCATTCACTCATCATTGGTAAACAAAACAACAAAACACATATAGCTTAATCGTCGCCGGTGATTGATACCAAGTAAACCCAGCATCCAGTCATTCACTCATCACTGGTAAACAAAACAACAAAACACATATAGCTTAAGCTGATTTTTTATTTTGTTCCAATCTACTAACAAATGTCATGAGATGCTTGTTATGACCTGTAAACGTTTGTTTTTAATCATAATGTTATTAATCTCCAAATACCACCTAAGATAGCATAGAAAATATGTTAAATATTGATCCTAGTTCGTTTTTTTTAAATATAAACAAAACTCATGAATGTTTATTTTGACATTCTCTACATATCAAAATAATGACATTTTTCACCCTGAAAATAAAAAATAGATTTATTTTTTTAACTTGATCATACTCAACATATTTCTAGTAATATACATTTTTATTTTTGTTTTATCCTGTCACCGTACATTATATGACATAATAAGGATTTGACTGAATAGATAAAAGTGTATTCGACAGATTTTGAAATAAACGTCATTCAGAATACTTGGATTGTCAACTTCAAATTCATGTTCAAGATATTGGAATCCAAGTATCGTATCTTTTTGTCAAAATGGTTAAAAACTACTTGATGCTAGTAGTGCCGTTCCCCTACAAAGGAAATAAGCTTGGGCAAGAGAGCACAACAATAATTCGACAGAGCCTCGTCTTGTAGATTCTTAACCCAATCTATAAAATTGCTAGATAAATTCACTAACCTAGTCAGTATTCTATATGTGTTGCTTATTTTCAAAAAAAACTATTTTTACTTTGGGGCAAAACATAAAAGCAAAACGACGGACATTGTTATTCCTTACTCTGACATTTCTAAAATTTCAATTTACCAATAGGATTAAAGCAAGCATTAAAGCATGTACGTGGCATATATTTTGTGATTTTGTTCAATGTTAAGGATTTAGAAGCTAGGTCTTTCTCAAGTGCACGTGTAAATTTAAAAAAAAAAGCCAGACATACAATTAAATTTGAAATTCACTTATCTTAACTTTCATTTTGATACTAGGTATTTGTTTGATTTTAACTGAAACTAGGTCCAGAACATAAAACAATATCATATTACATGCTGAACTGAGTTTTGCTTCAGCCCACACATCTTGATCTCCGTGTTGCAATAAATAGACCCTCATTGCTAGAATTGAGAACAAACTCAGTTAAGTATGAACTCTACTGGGTGTTCTGACCACCTCTTACCTTAGATGATAACAATTTCTATTCAAGTTTTGATTAATTCATGTAATATACACTTCATCGAGTATCAAAACTCAGTAAGCTATTTTTAACATTTTGCTATATATCACTTACTATAGACCAAATGTTCTATAAATAGTGCCAGTTGTTTGAATAGATAAAGTTGACTGACAAAGGTACAATGTCTGTTATTTTATATTTTTGTGCAACTAAATTGACAGATTATTAAGCTGTATGTCTGGTCTTCATACTCTTGTTTAGTGCGATAATCGAAGAAAACAAAAGAGCAGATATTCCGACAACAATCTAAGCCCGATTTGAATTCGTTAATACCTATACTGACAGCGATGACTTTGCGAAGCTGGTGACGCTATAGCCGAAGAAATTATTATTTCAAACATGAATTATCTCCCTTAGATGGTAAATCGGTGCCATACGGTTGTGTTTTCTATAGCTGTTATAATGTCATACGTTTAAATACACGTGAATGTGTGTTGTAGATTTTCTGTTAAAGCTACCACTTTTTGCAGGAAGTTTTCATGTGCAGAATCGTGTGCATGGTATTATAGTCATTGACCATGGGGACGTAATGACCGAACAATTTGATGAAAACAGCAAATCAATTCCAGACATTGAAACCTTGAATGAATCAATGATCTGCGAGAATTTACTATATGAAGACAGGTGGTACCTACTTTTGCTTAAAAGTTAAACCGTCAACTTTTATAAAAAAAAATCAATGACGTTTTAATCGATTGTGTTGTTGTATGTGATGATCCAATGAAACAATAAGTATTACATTGTGACAAAAGTGAGTTTAACGTTGTGTAATGATTTAATGGGTCTACATTACGAATTAACAATGAAACAATAATTTATATCTTTGGTTTAATCATTTCTGCTGAAACGTTTAAAGCTTTGTATGCAATATCGAAACTATCAACATTTCGTTGAAAAACCTGCTTATACAGAAAACGTTAAAAATGAATCCACTATTAACTTAAATGTCATTCATGTGAATAAAAAGTGTATGTAAAATTCAATAAAAATGTAGTTTATTAATTGTAAAGAGACGTTTCCCTTTACTAATAAATTTGTTTACAATAAAATTCTTCTACAATTTATCTTATTTTAAAGAATAAAACCAAATTAAACTCATAATACCATTTGATAAAAACAATTAATAACAATGAATGCTGATTTTTTAGAAAAAACACACACACACATAAATTGGTAATTAACATTCAACCATACGATAAAATTAATGCTGAAAGCAATTGTGTTGGAATAAATATTCTAATTTAGTTGAATAAAACAGATTAAAATTCATAAAACCATAACATACAATGTATTGTGTCCAACATTAAATGTTTCAGCTCGACATAATACTCAGTCAAACCATCTTTTTTCTGTTAGCTTCAAATATAAAAAAAATAACATTTTGCATAGGTTAAACCAATCAGCAATTTTTTTTTTATTTTATTTTACTTTGACTTGTTTGCTTTTTTTTCAATTTACACACGAATTATGGTTCAACTTTATCTAAACAAATTAAATTCAAACGGTTTATTAAAGCCTGAATAAGGTGTTGATTTCAATATAATTTTTTAAAATTCATTTTGCTTAGATAAATATTGGTAAATGTATTACATTCTAAAATAAACCAAGTAATAATAATAGAATAAACATCGACCCTGTCTTACGCCGGAATTCGATGTAATTTACGATCACACTGCTCAAGTTAGTATAAACAATCACACATAGTTTGGTAGTTTACCAACTTCATTTTAAGGACGAATCAATAAAACAATCGACTAAATAATTAAATAATTAATTATATAATTGATTAACTAATGCCTGATCAGTACAGTATATTTCATTTCAAATCGCTGTATCTAACCATTCAACCCTACGACTGTTGGATGAGTCCCAAACAACCATTATAATTAATTGATGTTAATTCTACTTATAAACATAACATAAACTATAGAAAAACTACCATGGAATGTCTCTATTAATACTATGGTTTATAAGAAAGGATGGGCAATAAATATCTCACTAGAATTCTGAAATGTGTACATGTGCATTATCCACACTTCTATATATTTAAAATACATAGTCACCGGTGTGAACATAAAATGTTACATGGATTCAACAAGTGACGTATATAACATACTAAATAATAACATACAAACACATTTTTTATTTTGATTACCATTCTTACGGACTGGAATTGATAAGATTCCACATAGTTCACCACGGTAACACACGGTAATGCTTTTTTTTTGTTAAAAAACACAACATAAAATGATCACAGTGCAAATGTTCTATGCTAGTTTTCAAGTTTTATTTGTACACGTTGCTTGTTCATCAAGGGTGTACATGGAATTCATGGGCAAATCAGTGGCCATCATTGGCTGTTGTTCTACTTCTGGCTCATGTACCAAGTTGATCTTTGACAAATCATCATCGGCACGAAGTTGATGTTTCCTCAGAGTGGGTTTTATGGCTTCCATCAATCGCTGTAAAACAAAGCAAAGAAGTTAATGAATAAAGGAGTCGTTCGGAGCACATGTCTTGTTAACATTGACGAGCTGTAATGTCATTTTCAAAACATAAAGTGTTACAATGTGACATCAATTATCGTTTATGAAGAAGCCCCCAAATCTATAACTATACAAAGGAATCTCAACATATTCATCCGTCTTCCGCAAGTAATTGGGGCACTTCTTCGCATAATATTATTGTCATTCATTAACACTGACAATTTTCTTGCGTTTGTTCAGCTTTTAATTAAATCCACATACATTTTATTAATTCTTTATGTAAGTACCATTAATATAAGAGCCATCTAGTAAAATGCTAACATGTTTAAAGCAACCTATAATATTAAGGTAATACATTATAACAGAAAAAAACAACAACTTTACACAGTTGTTACAGTAGAAAGTCCATGCTTCCAATATAACGTTAACTATCCCCCACCCCACCCCACAAAAAGAAGATATACTCTCAATTTCCAAACATATACTAATATAATTTTCAACTTTGTTCACCTCTCTTAGCTACATTGTTTCTAAGTTGTTTGATAGTAAATCATCTGGCCACCATGGCTAATCCCTAAACCTACCTGAGCAATAGTTCCTTCTTGCTGGTACAGTCTGAACACAAATACTACCGGGATGAATGTGACAGACACCATTGCTAGAGTCCATCCGATCATGATGGCCCATTTTGGGTACTCGTATGTAACGAATTTTCGCTCGTAGGAAAGCTCCGAGTATGTTATCGCACCAAGGACGAATATTGTCTGTGGATAGAAGCAACAATGATACTTTGGTACTTTTAATCTATTATAATACAATAAACCGGTATAAAATTATCTTTTTAGGTGATTTTAATACTACGTATTGATGCCATGGTTATCGAAACTTAATATAAAGGTAATATTTTAAGAGACTGTCAATATAATGTTTTGCAATTCAATTTAATCGACGTTTGAAATGCTATTTCTGTACTATTTCTGTTTTTTTTATAAAATATACTTTCAAAAAAATGTATATATAATGCGGTTTTAAGACACTTTCACCTAATTAAATTTTATACATGGCACATAATTATACTGATGGAGAAATAACTCAAGCTAAATCAGCATAAACTTCATCATAACTGGGAAACATTCCCTCAAATGAAGTATAAGGCCCGAGATGGATTCGAACTTATAACCTCAGCAATAAGAGCAATCTAAGAGTACCCCTTGGTATATGCACATTTTTAAATATCTTAATCAGTGTGTAGAAGATGATATTAACACAATAATGTGTATTAAGTATTACTTTTCAACATAAAATCGTTGTGTGTTTTGCCGTTGAATTTGTTCTTTTTTTTCTGCTACAGTTTACGTGTACATGTTAGTCTATACCAGAACCTGGTATCTCCCGAATCTGGTCTTTGAACACCCAACGAAAAAGCAGGGAATTCTATGCCTGTCCAACAATTTATAGTAATGAAACGCTTACTAAACTGTGACGTCATTCAAACTTTTAGTTGAAGCAACTAACCAATCAACGTGCTCAAATGTGGCTTTCCCAACATTGCTATTTAACGTACCCAATCGGGAGAGCCGGGTTCATACTACAGACTAACATTACACATCATTGATATAATTCCTTATAAAAAACCCTGACGTGATATTATTTACGATAAATTAGAAACCCACCAACTTCTATTTATGTGTTAACTTTTCTTCTTCTTAAAATTGAAATATAGTTCTCAGATATTAACACAATGAAACCTAAATAAAATGACAACATGACACGTGTGACAGTTTCCTAATTTGTTTCTCAATTGATTCAAATAGTTAATTGCTTTACCATTGTGAATATCGACGTGGCAGTTTCCTAGTGTGTTTCTCAATTGATTCAAATAGTGCGTGAATTGCTTTACCATTGTAAAAATTTGGCGTGACAGTTTCCTAATTTTTTTCTCAATTGATTCAAATAGTGCGTTAATTGTTTTACAATTGTGAATATTGGCGTGACAGTTTCCTAATTTGTTTATCAATTGATTCAAATAGTGCGTTAATTGCTTTACCATTGTGAATATTGGCCTGACAGTTTCTTAATTTGTTTCTCAATTGATTCAAATAGTGCGTAAATTGCTTTACCATTGTGAATATTGGCGTGACAGTTTCTTAATTTGTTTCAATATTGATTCAAATACATGTAGTGCGTTAATTGCTTTATCATTGTGAATATTGGCATGGCAGTTTCCTAATTTGATTCTCAATTGATTCAAGTAGTGCGTTAATTGCTTTACCATTGTGAATAATAGCGTAACAGTTTCCTAATTTGTTTCTCATTTGATTCAAATAGTGCGTTTATTGCTTTACCATTGTGAATATTGGCGTGACAGTTCCCTAATTTGTTTATCAATTGATTCAAATAGTGCGTTAATTGCTTTACCATTGTGAATATTGGCGTGACAGTTTCTTAATTTGTTTCAATATTGATTCAAATACATGTAGTGCGTTAATTGCTTTATCATTGTGAATATTGGCATGGCAGTTTCCTAATTTGATTCTCAATTGATTCAAATAGTGCGTTAATTGCTTTACCATTGTGAATAATAGCGTGACAGTTTCCTAATTTGTTTCTCATTTGATTCAAATAGTGCGTTAATTGCTTTACCATTGTGAATAATAGCGTGACAGTTTCCTAATTTGTTTCTCATTTGATTCAAATCGTGCGTTAATTGCTTTACCATTGTGAATATTTGCCTGACAGTTTCCTAATTTGTTTATCAATTGATTCAAATAGTGCGTTAATTGCTTTACCATGGTGAATATCGGCGTGACAATCATCCAGCAAAACTTCATAACAGGAAACACTCTAAATCCGAACATCATTTCTAGATTATCTTGGAATCGATCAGCGCCTATGAAACAAAACAAATAAAACATGTTTGTAGACCAATATATATATAATTATATACATAGAGAGAGAAAGAAATTATGTATGTTTGTATCAGTAATCATTTATAATAAAAGTATAATAAATTGATATATGTAAAGTTTGAGATGTAAATACATTTTTTTCTCTCAATTAAATGGCGATTAAAAGCGAATGCAGCAACTAATTTTACGTGTGTAGATCTTTGTCAAGCTGACAAATGAAATTTTGTTAACTACAAACAAAATTACATATACAAGATTTAGTCATGGTCCATATGCCCATACAAGTAGAGAATGTTTTACAATGACAGGTAAACTCTGTGTTGTGTTATTTCATCAATCGAAAACAGTGTAAAATGTTCTTAATCTTGCATATATAAAATTGTATATAACTTAAACTTTTCATGAAGACGAGTTGTATTTTGAACTGTTTTATACAAGTGCTTTCGCAGGTATACAAAATATTGGACTTAACAAATCTTATACCATTTATTTGTACAACTGTACATAGATGCCACCATAAGTGAATTACACAGCTTGCTCCGTGTCAGTATGTTAAAGTACATACACATTCTGGATTCAAAATTGATTTAATATTTAGAAAAAAACTTTATAATTACATTTCTTTCATCAGGTGTATACGTTACATATTCAGCCACGATATACGACTCCAGTAAAATAGGTACATGTATGAATGAATTGCAAATTTAGAAAAACTTTACTCGTACATTTCTTTCATCAGTATATGATTTACATATTCAGCGAAGATATACGACTTCAGTAAAATAGGTACATGTATGAATGAATTTCTAATTGCTCTTCAACGGGTTTATATATTACAAATTCAGCTACGATATGAAACTTCAGCCAAATAGTCACATGTATGGATGGAAATAATGAAGTCGTGCGATTCATTTTAAACTCTGGATGGACATTTACCTATTACAATAATAATGATGATGAGGACTTACCTTTTTCCGTATGAATTGGTGGAAGTATTACATTTACAGTTGAAAAAAGTCAACTCTTATAATTCAAGCAAGGTAGTAAATGTATCTTATATGTTCCATATTAAATACTACATTTATTTCCAATCACAAAATCATTTCCAGATAATGCATGCAGTTAAAATAAGGCGCGGACTGAATAGTAAGGTGCCGTAAGACCAATGTAGTAGTCTGCACTTTCCGTTTAAAAAAAAAATAAAAGCTTGCAAATCAACTGAGAGAGCCGTTTACTACTAATGCTACACATCAAATAAATATTGTTTTGTTTTTTTTTGCTATAAGTTTAACATATGTTAGTAATAACTAGCACAAAACTCAGGAAGTGTTATTTTAAACACCATTGTGTTTGTAACAGTTTAAATGAGTCCCCTTAAGGACTGGTTGGGTTAACCACCCATACCAACATACCGTATACATATGAGACCACCAAACACTCGAAGAAGGCAACTACCAATACAATTCGGCTGGCAGAGTAGTAGTCGAATAACTGAAAGACATACATGCCTCCCTAAAAGGGGAGGGGCTTACTTTAGTCGCGTGATTAGATCACGTGTGACATATATTTGCCCATCTAGTGAATGGTGATAAAGAAAGAAAAACTGTTTGTTCATCTAATAAGAGATACCCAAATGTATTTTAATTTACTTACCACCATGTTCATTATTTAGATTTCATGATCAACAAAACAAACATTAAATGCACATAAAATGAATGTGAAAAGAGGTACGTTAAACTGTTTATTAATTGGTGATTTATTACATTAGCTTGAAGGTAGTCAATTTTATAAACCTTCAAACATGTACAACGTTTTTTCAAGATAGAAAGAACAATTAATGACAGCTTTGCTAATCAATATGAATATATCGAATGCATATAAAGCATTAAAATTTAATAAAAAAGCGTAGCCTCAAAAAGTACATTTGAAATATTGTGGTGCTTAAGAAATGTCTAAGAATTAATATCAATATAATAAAAGCAACCAACTGTTTAATATATTAAACAACATTTCAAACAGTGTATACCTCCTGTCACATTCTAGCGTTTCAAAGTGTTAAATTTCCATTACTAAGTTTCATTATGCAAATTTCAGTTTCATATTTTGTAAAAAATGTGTACAGCAATTGGGTGTCTCTTCAAAGACAGGTTCACTTTCAAATTTATATTAAAATTATTTTGATTTATGGCATTAAACGACCACCTTTGTAAGAAAAACGTATTATGCCAGTCTACTTGCAGTGCACAATCGGCTCTAAACGCTTTCGTGTAATTTCAGCAATCTTATCGCATACCAATACCCAAGTTATTAATTGCTCCTGTTTTTGTATTAAATTTATAACCCCCCAAAAAAGTAATTTTAAACATTTCATCAATACTATGATAATGTTTTTCATCGTCAAATTACCCACACAGACACTGATCTTTCGATCCATTTACGGAACAGTCTATAGGCTTAAGCTGTATATTAACATGCCAATAGCACAAGGTTATCAAAGCAATGAGGGTTCCACCAAGTGTTCCGATATGTTGGATTAAATATGGGAATATTAAAAAGTCGCTTCTTTGCCAAATACAAATGTAAGATGTAAACGAATGTGTTCTATATGTAAAATGTAATATTACCGGCAATGTTATGATTATCTGCATACTATCACTTCTATCATAGAATGATCAAAATATTTACACTAACATAGAACATTAGCAATCGATAAAAAGGACGAGAAATGCCGTGATGCCGTGAACTGCATGGAGCCATTAAAAACATACATTTAATCAAAGTAAGTTGTCTTTTACGGTTGAATTGACCGTCGAGCTAAAACTTTATTTAACCTATGCAAGAGTAAGATATAATTTAATGATTACAAAAGTTATAATGATGCATTGGATTTCTTTACAACTGAAACGAACTATCTTTGCGGGCATAAATTTTTTTTTTCCATGAAAGTGTGTTTCAAAGTTGGATTTAAACAATACGAACCTCTGTAACCATGGAAAGGCCGACCAAAAAGCAGAGAATACACACACAGCTGATAAGTATTTCCCTTCTGTAACCCCTTCTCAACTGTTTGGGATAAAGGTCGACGACAAACGTTATAAATCCCTCAACGCCAACAAACTGTAAATAAAACACCATACACATGAATGCACGTAATATATATATTTAATTAATCAGAAAATTGTGTTTTAAATACTGACATTATTAAATATTATCAAAAATAGTGAAGTTTATGGATGGTTACTTCACTCTTTCGATTCTTGCTTTGCAACTCGTGTTAAAAGTATTTCTATAATGGTTTATATATTGTTCGGATTGTTCACTGATCAAAAGTAATTTGCGACGAAGGAATTGGAGAAAACATACCAGGATTACATCCTAAAATCCCAAAATTGGCTTAAACATTTTTTTGTAATATGTCATGTTGTCTAACTCACTGATTCCGTCATTCATTCTAATATATCGTGCCTGTATACTAATGATATGCTTGGTATTCATTCTTAAAATAATATATTTTAGACATTTATAAAGTTGTATGGTGTTTAGCGTCGCTTTCAACAATTTTTCAGTCATATCGCGACGGTGTCTACTTGAGACAGTATTCTGAGCGCTGTTACACTGGAGTATCATGCCGCAGACACATGGTATGATACCCCACCCAGTCACATTATAATGACACCGGGCCGACCAGACCTAGAACTGGCCTCTAAATGCTGAGCGCCAAGCGAGGAAGCTTCTAGTACCATTTTTAAAGTCTTTGGTATGACCCTCATATTTATAAAGATTTCTACTGATATCATGCCTTTTAAGACAGGCGCTTAGTCGTATTACCTGCCAATTTTCTTCGTCAGTATGAATAAAGATGTGAAATGTTTACTTCTTCATATTTAAACGAAATTATGTGCATAAAAATAAACAACTCGTTTAAGCAGAACGTTGCAATACAATTAATAATAATGTGTTGCATACTTAAGTTGTTGTTTCCTTCTCCTTGTGTTGGAGCTATTCATGGAAACACTAATCGATTTACGTTCACAAAACACTTTTTAAAGATTGGCAAAAACCTTTAAATCATCAGATTCCAGTAATAACCATGTCATAGCAGCATAAAACTTTAACATTTTACGCACAGTGCAGCTGTACGATTTATATTAACGAAACTGACACCATGCCAGAACAACAACACATTCCACGTTTGTGTTTTACCATCCTTGGTATATAACGATCTATTTATACACTGGCTATAAGTTGTAAATGTAATGCTTACACATGTAACTGTGGCGATGTACAGGGTGTCAAGAAAGTTCGTTGGCATTCATTTTATGTTTAATTAAATAAAACCACATACATGACATGTATGCTGTGTCTTTGATTGTATTTAGTGCAGCAACCGAAATACATTTGCATTATGCGAGACGTTTTTATAAATTAAAATCAACATTATGTCGGGTAAAAGCCATGAATATAACCCAAATGTTTTTTGTCAGTGATTTACATTATTAAATGTTAATTTATCAAATTTAACGATGTTAAATGTTGATTTATCAAATTGATCTTTTAAAATAAATCGTAATTTTTAACGCCTTTTTGTAAACTATATAATTTATGTACAATATAGATTTAGTGTTCGAGAGAAAAGGTTATAACCTACCTTTTTTGTTACCACATTTTATTTTTAATCGATAGAACTTGGTATATTTTATCAATCTGAATAATTATACCCTATAATTATAACTAAACACTTTCCATTGAGACATATAACGTAGAAATGATATAAAAAAAGAATTTAAATATAATAAAAGATAAAAACTAGAAATGCGTCCATGGGACAAAGATGTCCCCGCTTTGTTACTTCATTGGAGATGGCAGCTATCGTCAATTTCAGCAAGTTTGACTATCGCAAGAGGTCAGAAACCGTCAGCCAATCAGAGTCCAGATCACTTAATAAATATGTGCCTATTCCATCCATTGTCAAACTTGACCTTGACAATTTTTCGCCAAAATCGGTCCATAAATAAAGACTTTAGAGGTCGGAAACTATTAGCCAATCAGAGCCCAGAACACCTATTAATAATATGCAGGGATTTTGACGGAAAACGAACTCGAGCTGTAGTTTATCTCCATACATCTTTCTACTAAATATGAATCAAATCCATCAATTTCTTCAACAGATATCGAGCAGAAACCAATTTCTTTACATTTGTCAATAATCCAAGTCCAAAAAAGGGACATAACTCTATCAAAAATCATCAGACCGGAACGAAAAACGAACTTGATCTGTATTACCTGAATTTGAAGTCATTCACTAAAATTGAATTTAAGTAAGTTAATTAAAACTAAAGATAAAAGTCGAAAACCATTTTCGTACGTACAGGACGTACATACGGACAGCGGTGATACTATATCCCCCCCCCCCCTCCCCCCCCCCCCCCCCCCCCCCCCCCCCCCCAATTGAAAATGGCGTGGGCATAAAATGAATAAGCCTTTAGTTTGAAAATTGTAATACTTGTTTGTAATCGTTCTTGGTGTGGAATTTGCGTGTTTACAAAACTTTCTTTAAACCCTGTAGTATGAACAAACTCAATCCAGTTAAGTAGTGTCATGTAACATGATATGTGAGCGGTAATCTGCAGAATGCACTTATCTGCATGCACCACTTCTGAGACGTTATTTTAGGAACTGTTTCTATTTACGATACATACATTTGGAAATTTAGCAAGCTTGTGATACGATACGCGTTAAATTAACTAAATATTAGCGCCAAACCATGATAAATGTTACCGCGCATTTAGATAAACGCCTCGTGTATAGATATAGATTTAGATGTAAAAATGTTATTAATAACGCGATTTTATATCGGTCAAGTGATTGGTGCAAATACTGACCTATCGGCCAAAGCCATAGGTTGCAGAAAGACATGATTGTGAGAGGACAAATAACTGCGCAAATATGCAACTAATATTTTGATAAATGACTAAATGACGATTTTATGAATCAACCCCTACTTAAAACCACATTATATCCTTTTGACCCAGTGCCGGTTCATATTGGACTTTCTCTCACGCTAGATGTTGCGGGTTTGGTCCCCAGCTCGACCTGATGCCTCTAAAACAATGTTAAGTACTGAGTATACCAAGACTCTCAGGACGTTCATATCAGCTTTTAACTTTCTACGTAATCGAGCTTCGACAAATTAGTATATTCTATCGAGCAGTAATATTTAATTCCATGTTGGCCAGTTCGAACAACTCACATAAAGTCCACAGTCTCCTCGATTAAAAGTACTACAATGCCTATTGAAAATTGATGGACACCTGATGGTAAAAACTGAACAATTCACTTCAGATATTGAATTAGATTTCATTTCTTAAGTCAATGATGATAGTTTGAAAGATCAAATTTCTGTCGTCTGTTTAATTCAAAAGTTCATTCACTTGATATATTACAAACGTGTATTGTGGGGCTGAAATTGCAGTATTATATAGACAGTGTCTGGCTGTCATTGTCGGTCGATAATCTGTATTCTGCCTGTCACCCACTGACGTTTGATGTAGCACGTAAGATAATAACGAAGAGAACGGTTTCAATTAAAACTTTAAAAAATGACAGATTTCAGTTGAATAATTTATTGCAGAAATCGATACTGTGATATAACGTTTAAGTATTGCTTTCTCTATTGACAGGTCTTAAAACAGATTTACAAACAGAATATATAATATATTATCTAAACGAGAATGCACATAAATATGTAAAAGAATTCAATATTCAACCATATTTACATCGATATCACATGTCTAAAATAAGATTAAGAAAATGGTTGTTGTATGGTGTTTAGCGTGTCTACTTGAGACAGTATTCAAAGCGCTACCACACTGGAGTATCATGCTGCAGACAAATGTCATGCTACCCCATAATCACATAATACTGACATCGGGCCGACCAGGCCTAGATCCTCTAAATGCCGACTGCCAAACGAGGAAGCTTCCAGTACAATTTTTCAAGTATTTAGTGTGACCCTGCTGTGAATCGAACCCCATGACTTTCCGCATGCGAGACGAACTCTCAACCACTAGACCATGTTGCGGTCAAGAAGACAGTTATGCATATATGTGTACATTATGATAATAATTCACGATATGACTGTAGGCCAACACACGTTAACGTTCCCAAGTTCTCAAAGTCATCGCCTTTCAAAAAGTTTCAAGTACATGTATGTATTAACAAAGAATACAATCCAACTAAACAAATTACAATGTACGCATCATATAATTGTTTCATTTTCTTTTTAAACTTACCTGACTGTCGAGGCCGAGCAAAATCACCATTGAAAAGAACAACACTGACCAAAATGGAGCCAACGGCATTTGGGACACTGCCTCGGGATATGCTATAAAGGCCAGACCTGGACCTAATGATATATCATTAAAATATCAGGTTAAACTGTTAGAAGTAATACAAGGTTTATCAGAAACTCTGATCAATGGTTCACACAAAGGACTGTAATGTTGTTTCAATTGGTATATACAGTATGTGAGTTGTTCTCATTGATATGTATAAGTATGTGACATTAAAGAGGAGCTTGATGCTGTTTGAAAGATTTAAATGTTTTCTCTATACGGTGACTATACTAGTGCCAACTGTGGTATGCAAGACGTCAGATGTTTGGTCGTTTGCATGACATTAACAATCTTTTTCACCGCTTGTTCAGGCTCGTCATGACGGTGGATAATAGCTTCTGTACGATGACTTTATTACTCTTTGACATTTGTGGTATAAAAAGGGAAGAGTATTAAGGTTTTCTTATATTTTCGTAGTGTATTACTTGATTTACACACTAACATGGCGTAGTTATTGTGTGATGTTTAGATTGTCAATTGTTTATCAATTGCATGACTCGTCGTGACGGCGATTAAGTGGGAAAGCGTGATAAACAATCATGTCACCTCATACTGACACTTGACCCCCAGTCTTAGTAATCTCCATCTAAATGTGTTACAACAAAATATGGAAATGATTTATTAGTGTTATTGTTTTCAAGATTTGAATGTGCATGTAACTGCTAATGCAACTGCTTCTACTTCTGTTTTTTGCAATTGATACTGCTACTGAAATCGATACTGCTACTGATATTGATACTGCTACAGACATTGATAGTGCTACTTAAACTAATTTTGCTACTGATAACAACATTGAGTTGTCGAGTTGTAACTTCTGAATTCTAGCAGTATTGCTACCGTCAATGCTTCTACCACTTCGACTGCGACTGTCACTGTAAGTGCATCTATTTTTATTTTACTTTTACCCCTACTGCTACTGTAACTTCTTGTTTCTGCCTCATCGAATGCGACTATCACTATTAGTGCATCTGTACTTGTAATTGAACTTCTGTCCATATTACTACTGTCAATGCTTCTGTCACTTCGAATGAGACTATCACTGTTAGTTCAACTATTGTAATTTTACTTCTTCCCCTAATGCTATTGTAATTTCTTCTTTCTGCCACTTCAAATATGACTAACACTATCAGTGCATCTGTACTTGTAGTTTTAACTTCTGTCCATATTACTACCGTCAATGCTTCTGCCACTTCGACTGTCACTATTAGTGCAACTGTTGTAATTTTACTGTTACCTCTATTGCTACCGTTACTGCTTCTCCCGTTGCACTACGTACCTGATTCGGCCACATCGGCCACAGAAACGCCTTGTTTAGCTGCCATGAAGCCCAGTATAGAGAAGATCACTGTCCCGGCCAGTATGCTCGTAAAACTGTTCACAGCGGCAAATATGATCGTGTCTCTGCAACCATACACAATCAATAATGATATAATGACACCAATCTGATATATTGTGTATTACAAACAAATAACCTAATGCGTTCATATCAAATATGCCAGAACTATTGAGAAGAGCACATGCTTGTAAAACTGTTTACATTGACAGTATATGATCTTGTCTCTGTAGCCATAAATCAATCTGGCACGACGCGTATTAGGAACAAACAATCTGATGCGTTAATACTTCATACGAAATATACAAGTTACATGGATACGATGACAATGCTTGTAAAACTGATAACAGTGGCAATACATATTCGTGTCTCTGCAACCCTACATAATTATAAGTCTGCATCAATCTGACACGATGTGTATAAGAAACAAACAATCTGATGCTTTTAGACCTAACATCATACCAGATATTGCAGACATATAGAGGATCACTCTTCCAACGCATACATACTTATCAATCTTCCGTTAGTCTGACATATTGTGTATTAGAAACTAACACGCTTTCTATGACATTTAGGGCTAACTGGTTACAAGATATGCCGAGATGGTTACGGAGGAACTTTAACACTTGTAGAAATACAAGACTATCCATATATACAGTATATGTGAAAACATGTATTGACATTAATAACACCAAGCTGTGCTAATTGGTTTCCCTGTAAGTTAACAAATCACATGTGAAATCGTATTCTGTATTTGTCTTCATTTTACTCTGTGTTAGAAACAGCTGTTACTTGTTCATTAAACAAGTGGGCTTTAGTGTAATAGTCGTGTTACGTCTTTCAATATTTAATCGCGCAACTCATCAATATTGGGAGCTGAGAAGATTATGTCCACTTTCATGTGCAATATACATTTGTAGATATTAAATTTGTTTTCGTTTTTATCTTTTTTTTCTATTATCGTTCACTGTTTTTTTTAAATATATTTTAAATACTGACAAATAAAATATGTAAATTCACTTCATGTGTGTTTTTTTATATCTGAAAACATATGCAACCTATTCGAGGCGCTATTTTCTAAACTGTTATGTGGTATCAAATCACAATTGTTTTATTATGAAACAGATATATCTGAGCTATTATAGCTTTCTTCTGGATCCTTTTCACTTGTTATTCAATGTTTATATTATTGTATGACTACCATGTATATTATGAATAAAATATTGTTTAAACAAATTGTTCTATCAACTTTAAACTATACTGTCTAACAACAGGTGGTGCGTAGGACACGCCTACCATCTCAGCACACAATCAATGTATTGCGAAATCGCTTCTATTCAAACTTCCTCCGTCAAGTGACAACAAATAATTTAAGTATCACTACACAGTTGAAGTTTATTCTTTGCGATATAAAATACAATAACTAGTAGGATGGCCAGCTTGTTTTTTTTTAAATAGGGTGATACCCAAATACTGTTTTAGCACAAGTGATGTCTTATTGCACTATACGCTATACCAGCTTTTGCTCTACCCATCTGCAGCAAGAAATCACAACCACTAGAACGATTTTGAAAGTCTTAAGTATTTTTTTTAAGTGTAAGAATCATGTTACCGTTGGGAGCAGTTGTGTAATGAGACGCAATGCACAAGCATCAATTTCAAGGTTTATAACATTTATTTGCATCAGATGTGTATCACATGTGAAAAATATACAGGCGTGTAATTACTTCTACACTTGAACTGCATCAATATAGCATACATGGCCAAGTTTGATCATTGTCTATAACATACACAATCAAGATGAAGCAATGTCTCAATCCATTTCTACTTTGAAAATATATATATATCATAGTATGTTTTATTCTGTAAGGTTTATAGATTTATACCCGACCCTCATACACCTGTCACGGGGGGGGGGGGGGGGGGGGGGGGGGGGGGGGGGGAGTTAATGGATCATCATTTGCAGGTTGAAAGTAATAAAAAAAACGATGTGGCAATTGTAAGAAATCTGAATTCTAAGATGGTAGTGAAATAACGTTCACTTGACTATATATTTAGATATCATGAAACGGTCAAACTATCGAGAATATTCCTTTAAATAATACAAAGGTCCTCCATGGTTGAGTGGTCTGAGAAGCCGTCGTGTAATGTCCACTAACCTCTCTCAGCTGAGGTCGATGGTTCAAGCCAAGTTCGGCCCAAACATTTAATATGAGAAAGTTGGCCAGTATCCAGTGTTCCTATTCCGTGTGGAGCGCAAGGCCTAGTAGCAGAGCACCGAACCCATGATCGGAGGGTCGTGGGCTCGATCCTCCGCCATGGCTATGTGTTATGTCCTTGAGCAAGACACTTTATCCGCATATGCCTAATACTGGTTTTAACCAGGAAGACTTCAAGCGTGATTTGTAAGAAATTGTTTCGCAATCGAAGTTAAATAAATAAGTATAAACTATACTAAACTATTGTTCCTATTAACATTTACCGGTTTGGAAAGGTCATTGACCAACCTGACAAGGCTTTTGTTTTTGGAATGTTACTAGTCGAAATATATTTGTATCTACTTAGTAACTCCAGTCTCAGCCATCCAGTTTCTGAAGATTGCTGTTTTGGCACGAAGTTGAGTCAGTAATTTTTAAGGAGGTCGATTTTTGCAGAACAGAAGTTGTTGTTTATGCCGTTGGTTGGCACGCCGCTTTAGTGGTACATTCACATCAGAAAAAAAGAGCGACATAAATTGACTGCAACTCTTAATATGCTACCTTGTCGCAGTGTAGAAATACATGAAACATGTATGTTGCAAGCCGAGCTGTGAAACAAACACGATTTGCTATAATGATGGATCTGCGTACAGTTGAATGAAGATACCCATTAAATTAATTGTATCGTCTGCAGATGTCCCGCCAATGTCACATGCAGCAGGGAAGATCGATATAGACAGTCAGAGCGCATACAGGACGTTTAAATGGAAATGAAATGCAACACGCGATAAAACACACAGAGTAGATTTATAAATATGAGTGTTTATACACTGAAAGGGAAAAACAGTATACATTTTGTTTTTTATAATTATTTCATTATTGGCTAAGTTTATTCATGTGATGGAATATGAACTGATTTTTTCTTATTGTTTTGCTTTGTAATGAATTAAATGTTTGTTTGTTTTATTCAACAATATGATGAAATATAAATATACAAAATTTATATGCAATACACATTATTGTCCTTGACCTGTCGACGTTTATAAGTATGTATACTTTCTTTTTCCTTTCACTGTTTATACAAATCTAGCAACGGAGACTATGGAAAAGCAGGTTTAGCCTCAGAATGTCGAGGGCGTAATACAGTCAAACCTGTGTAAGCGACCACCTCTATTAAGCAGCCACCTGTGTTAAGCAGCCACATTTGCTATTTCCCATTGTTATGTTTTCAGAGCAAATTAACCTGTATTAAGTAACAATCTGTCTTAAAAGGTCATTTTTGCTCCATCCCTCGGCTGGCTGTTTTAGACTAGTTTGACTGCACTATAAAATGTAATGAGTTTCCCTTTGAACTCTTTACTTGTAGAACAGTTGAAATGAAATCAGCAAATTTTGAATTGTTTTGTATTCTAGCATTCGCCCTGTAATACAAGGAAGCGTCTAATATTGTTTCTAGCCATCGATCTGGCATTAGTGAAACAGCAGTGTTTGACATGTGTTCGGTTACAGACACAGTTTAAAGGCGCTCCAGAACACTATGACGGGCCTTCACTTGCATTGCTGTACAACTGTGATGTTTTCGTTGACGCCCAAACAACTAATTGACATATTTAGTCCTATTTTTAGATACATTTTAAACACATGGAGCTACATGTATTCATCAAATGATTCACTCATATCAAGACAGAAAGGAAATACATTCAAACAAAAAAAGTTCTAAAAAGTACTGTATGGCTGTGTGGGCATTTGCATATTCCAGTAAAACTAAAGTATGTTTGTTATTGTTTTATAGTGTTTAGTTGAGGAAGTATTCTGAGCGCTGCCCACTGGAGTATCATGCAGTAGACACATGATATGATACCCCACCCTGTCAAATTATACTGACATCTGTCCGACCTGACCTTGAACTATCCTCAAAATGCTGAGCGCAAAGCGAATAAGCTTCTAGAACCAATTTCAAATATTTGGTATGACCCGGCCGGGGATCGAACCCATGGATTTACGAGGCCGACCTCCACCACTAACCATGCCGAATCGTGAAGTTGGTTTGAATTTCATGTAATTTAACTGACCACAACCAAAACCATCACACCTTCCAATATTGAAGAGCTACATCCTAAAATATCAAAATACAAACTAACTTCTGCATTCCAAATTGTAGTTTCAAGTTTAATTTCTTTAACGTATAGCTGGCTCCTCGAAATGATGTCGTACATATAGAAATTGTCAATGTCAATTTCAATGTCACCAATAAGGATTTGGACGTAACGGATAGAAAGAAAAAAATCATTTGGCATCGGTGAAACAGACATCAAATATATTAAGTAAACTGGACATAGGAGATAATAGGTAAACTGGACATAGGAGATAATAGGTAAACTGGACATAGGAGATTATAGGTAAATTGGACATAGGAGATAAAAGGTAAACTGGTCATAGGAGATAATAGGTAAACTGGACATAGGAGATAATAGGTAAACTGGACATAGGAGATAATAGGTAAACTGGACATAGGAGATAATAGGTAAACTGGAATAGGAGACAATAGGTAAAGTGGTCATAGGAGATAATAGGTAAACTGGTCACAGGAGATAATAGGTAAACTGGTCACAGGAGATAATAGGTAAACTGGACAAAGGAGATAATAGGTAAACTGGACATAGGAGATAATAGGTAAACTGGACATAGGAGATAATAGGTAAACAGGTCATAGGAGATAATAGGTAAACTGGACATAGGAGATAATAGGTAAAGTGGTCATAGGAGATAATAGGTAAACTGGACATAGGAGATAATAGGTAAACTGGACAAAGGAGATAATAGGTAAACTGGACATAGGAGATAATAGGTAAACTGGTCATAGGAGATAATAGGTAAAGTGGTCATAGGAGATAATAGGTAAACTGGTCATAGGAGATAATAGGTAAACTGGACATAGGAGATAATAGGTAAACTGGTCATAGGAGATAATAGGTAAACTGGACATAGGAAATAATAGGTAAACTTGACATAGGAGATAATAGGTAAACTTGACATAGGAGATAATAGGTAAACTGGACATAGGCGATAATAGGTAAAGTGGTCATAGGAGATAATAGGTAAACTGGTCATGAGAACAAAGGTGTAAACAGGACATCAGAGTGTCGGTAAACTTGGCATCGGAAAAATAATCGATAAATTGGGATAAACGATACAGAATGGATGATTTGGATAATCAGGCAAAACGATTGAACTGGACATGGTGGTATACTTGTCTTTTGAGATTAGTTCTAGCTTTGTAATGACGGAACTCATACTTATTTTTTTTTTGAAAATTGAAATACCGTTTCTTTTGTGCGAAGGGTGCGAGAGGTGTTGCTTATTTATTACCCCTCATTTACAGGCACAGTAACTTTTCTTTTCTTTAATACAATACGTGTTTTCAATTCTTTTGTAGGCTGTAAAAATCTTCCTAGCTCTGCCCGCCAGGGATTAACTCTTAGCAGTGTTATACGATCCCTGCTGAATGGTCACTTGCTTCATCGGAAGTGTGAATGACGTAAGCGCAGTAGAGTGCTATGTGGCACAGGCGGGGAATTCCCTGTTTTTTCATTGGGTATTGACTTATTCTTACAACCAGAAAAACTGAAAAATCTATAAATAAATGTAAGATCTCGCTTATTAAACATGATTTATATTACATGCACACTCACCTGTATGAATTATGACTGAATTTATTGTAGCTTCCTAGGGCCGTCAGAGTACCAAGGGAGATAGAGTAGGAGAAGAAGATCTGTGTCCCGGCGTCAACCCATACCTGTAATGAAGATTGGGGGTGGTTAAAAGCACATAAACATGGACATACCTGTTATGAAGAGTGGGGGCTTTAAAAGCACATAAACATGGACACTCACCTGTAATGAGATAATGAGATTGGGGGTGGGGGTTAAAAGCATATAAACATTGACATACCTGTAATGAGAATGGGGGGGGGGGGGGGGTTTAAAAGCGAATAAACATTGACATACATGTAATGAAGATTGGAGGGTTTAAAAGCACGTAAACATGGACATACCTGTAATGAAAATTTGGGGGTTTAAAAGCACATCAACATGGACATATCTGTAATGAAGATTGGGGGTTTTAAAAACACACAAACATGGACATACCTGTAATGAAGAAAGGGGGTTTTAAAAGGACATATACATGGACATACCTGTAATGAAGATTTGGGGTTTTAAACATGGACATTCATCTGTCATGAAGATTTGGGGTTTTAAAACCACATAAACATGGACAGACCTCTGTAATGAAGATTGTTTTTTTTAAAAGCACATCAACATGAACATACCTGTAATGAAGATTGGAGGTTTTGAAAGGACATAAACATGGACATACATGCAATGAAGATTGTTTCTTTTTAAAAACCACATAAACATGGACAGACCTCTGTAATGAAGATTGGGGGTTTTAATAGCACATAAACATGGACAGACCTGTAATGAAGATTGGGGGTGGGTGTTAAAAAGCACATAAGCATGGCAAGACCTGTAATGAAGACTTGGGGTGGGTTAAAAAGCACATAAACATGGACATACCTGAATGAAAACTGGGGATTTAAAATGCATATAAACACGGACATGCCTGTAATGAAGATTGGTTTTTTTTAAAGCACATAAGTATGGACAGACCTGTAATGAAGATTGCGGTTTTAAAAAGCACATAAACATGGACATACATGCAATGACGACTGGGTGTGGGTTATAAAGCACATAAACATGGACATAGCTGAATGAAAACTTGGGATTTAAAAAGCACATAAACACGGACATGCCTGCAATGAAGACTGAGGGTTTAAAAAGCATATAAACATGAACATACCTGCAATCAAGACTGAAGGTTTAAAAATTACATAAACATGGACCCACCTTCAATGGAAGCTATAGTTGTAAATTCTTAAACACATAATCTCGGACAAATCTGAAACTAGGGTGTAAAACAAGCAAATAATCGCAGGGCATGTCTACAGTGAAGATCAAGCACAGAATCTCGGTACATACCTACAATGAAGAGTGCGGGTGAAAACAACCACATACTATTGGGCATATCCAAAATAAAGGCTCAAGATGGGTCTTGTTTTGTGATATGCCCGCTATCTAGCCTAAAGGGCCAGTACAGTTGGTGAGTTTCATTCATTCCGAAATAGGTACGAAACATCATAAGCTGATGTTGGGATACAGTTCAGTACTATACCCGTCAAATACATTCAATTCTTTTCCCATCATTTTTAGTTAGATGTTTTAATAGTTTATTATATTCAATTACGTGGTGGTTTCAAAATGTTACACAACTGAAAATTTGCTTTGGCTACATGTGAACACATTTAAGGATTCTGAATGAAACATACACAAAGTGTCTTTGAAAAATTAATAAGATTATGTAACAATGCTAGAGGACCAGTTAAGTGCAATCAATAAATCGTCCCATTGGTGCAAGAAGGAACCAAGTGCCTTTTATTTTATATACACTTGGTACATTATTGCACCAATGGGGCGAAAAATAGAATATTAACAAGAAAAGTGTTTAAAAAAATTATAAATATATCAGCATGTAAAGCAAAACTGACTCTCGTATCCGTTTATTGATATATGCAAACATAATAAAGCATTTTGTAAATGGAAACTCTATCATGAATGCAAAATGCATAAAAAACAAAGTAACTTGATATATAGCGTCTAGCTAAATATAAACAGCGAAATATCAATATATCAGTGATAAAGTACTTTGTAATTACGGATGAATATATGAATGAGTGAAGTGCATGGTCTAGTGGTAGAGCACCGAATCCATGACTGGAGGGTCGTGGGTTCGATCCTCCGCCACGGCTGTGTGGTGTCCTTGAATAAGACACCCTTTCCGCATATGCTTTGTGCTGGTTTTACCCAGGAAGGCTTCGAGCGTGATTTGTCTTAGTTGTAAGATCTTGTTTCACAATCGATGTAAAAGAAACAGGTTTAAACCAATGAATATGCATTTTACAACTTAGACAAATCACGCTTTTCCTTGATAAAACCAGTACTAAGCATATGCAGATAACGTGTCTTGCTCAAGGACACCACACGAAGCCGTGGCAGAGGATAGAACTCACAACCAATCTATCTTAGGTTCGATTCTTACCCGCTGAACCACCCTCTCGACAACTTATATGCAGATATGAACTACTCATAAAGACGACACATGTGATTTGAATAATATTCTCAAAACTCTGTCACCATCGAAGTAAAAGAAAAAAATTTAAACTAAACATAAATACATGTATATCTTTATCCTACGCTGGAAAGGACCAAGAGAGCTAATGTTTATTTGTTTGCTTGTGTAGATTTTAAGCATCATCTTTATGCCATCAACGGCTAACATACGATCAATTAACCTGACCACTCTTTTCTGGAATCCTGGAAGGTTAACCAGTACTCGAGTACACCCAATCTCCGCAAGTGACTAATAACTGTCCCATTTAAATCAGCTGTAAGAAACGAATGATTTTGAGACACAATGTCTTATAACAATCATCACGGATACTGTTGCCGCTGGTGGATTCGAACCCAAAGGTTAGAAGTATATGTATATACGTCGTGCACTGCCAAGAAAGTGGGGTTAAAATGTACATGACAAGATTAATATGACGTTCAATTTCATTGGTTAAGGCAGAGAGACCTCAGAAAGGATTTGAGAGAGAAAGCGTCGGTTTTCCACAAATAACTGGAACCTTTATTACGGCCGAGCTAAACTCCAAATATCTCAGCGGTAGCCTTGACCAATCAACTATGGGTTTGGGGGTATTTTAACAAATAGCTGGAACCTTTCTTAGGACCGAACTAAGCTCAATATCTATATTTGGAGCGCGTGGTCCAGTGGTAGAGCAAAGTACCCATGATCGGAGGGTCGTAGATTCGATCCTCCGCCCCGGCTATGTGTGGTGTCCTTGAGCAAGACACTTTTCCCCCCATATGTTTAGTATTTGTTCTAACCAGAAAGACTTCGAGCATGGTTTGCTTAAGTTGTAAGAACTTATTTTACAATCGAAGTAAAATAAATATGTTTAAAACTAATATCTATTAGTGGTGGCCTTGATCAATCGACTACGAGGGACCCTCCAAGTAGGCATGTATCGTAATGTGCACGAGTTTTTATAGGAGGAATTGCAGTTTATATGATAGGAAATAGCAACTTTTACAACCGGGCCGACCAAACCTAGCAATATCCTGAAAATGTTAAGCACTAAGCGAGGAAACTTCTCGTCCAGTTTTTTAAAAATGTATCCAATATGACTCGGCCGTAGTTCGAACCAATATGGTCCATTTGTTACCACGTAATGGGTCCCGCAGAGATCGGGGCAAGCCCGCTGCGAACCGCACACTTATACCACGTGAAGACGTTTAACAGAATTTCCATGCAACATGCATATAATAAAGTTAAATCTTATTTTAATATAAACTATAGGACAGGTGGATAAGGTTATAATACTTAAAAAGAAGACAATTACCGCCCTATTTCTAAACACAATTTGCATAGACATCTCGTTAACATAGCAATCTTGACGAGTTAAGCTATATTTCAAAAGATGTTATTTTTTAAAGAATATAATAATCAACGAACCAAAAAAAAAGCTGATTTTTTTTCTCAATATGTAAATTTATAGCGGCATTATGTATTCTTTCCTTGATTTTAATTATACAAGCTAGTTTTAACTGCGGTGTACTGCAATTATAAATAATTTGTCCGAAACATGATTTTGTTTATCAAATTTACAGCTATCCCTGTACTTCCATATAGTATGCAACAAATTACATTTATTTGGAACGTTATAATAACCAAGTGAGATTCCGACGAATTGCAAATTGCACAAGCCTTTATATCTACCAATTACTTTATTGATTATAATCACAGTTTACATAAGTTGGGTTGTATAGTTTCGCAGCTGTATGAATAAGTGATAAATAGTGTAAGCTTCTCTTTCCCATTTACGTATGCATATACTACAAAGACCGTTAGATATCCACTGTAAATATAACCGGAGTTCAGTAAAAAATGTGTAAAAAAGGTCCAATGCCGCACATCCCCTCCCCTCCTTCCCCCTGAAAAAGCCCCAACTGTCATATAAAAGCCGCAAGATGGCTCTGGGGCAGGTTTTATATAATTCAGTTTATGATTCAAATCAGAGAACCCTTTTTCAAAAGTTGTTTTAATGTTGTATACTATTAGATTATTGTTAATTGGCAAAAACATAATTTCCAACAAGAGTTGTCAGAAGACAACAAAGCTCGCCTCTGGGTGTCTAAGTTCAAAAAGGGTCATAACCGTGCCAAAATGCAATCCAGGGTTATGGTTCTTGTCTGTGTGTGTTCCATTGATGATGGTGAACACACATGCGAAGTTTATTTCACATCCAATGAGTGGTTGCATAGATATCTTAAACTTAGGTAGAAATAAAACTTTAGTTATCTTTTTCTTCTTTTTTCAGAGCTTTGTACTGTAATGTTTTGTTTTTTGCTAGCATGGGTTAAATGGTCAGTATCTTAGAAATCACCACTGAAAATTTGATGCTGATACCAGCTTTCTGGACAATTCTGTGTCATTTCAGAATTGTTGGTTCGAACCGCATCTAGGGCGAATAGTTGACATATTATTACTCTTGGTCTCACACAAGCATTGAATTTAAAAAAAAAAACCTGGTGAAGGTGTTCTTTTTTTTTTCTTTATAATTGCATATCTTGAACCAGTGAAGAATTTGAACCCAGACACATGCTGCAGAATTTAATTTTTCACTCTGTTTTGGACATAAATGTTACAATGGAGCCCTATGGGAAATGTAATAGTGGTGTGATACGTGATCATTCGTCCTGGCGAGCTAAAAAGTGTTTGTTATAATTATGTAGTTTGAAATAAATAGTTTCATCTCCAACTGCCAAATTCGGTGGAGATGCAGTCTGTATATTTCACCATTAGCAGAAAGCCTAGTTTAAAGATGTAATTTGATAGTCTCCTCTTACAAATATTAACTACCCTGGCAGTAAAAGTTTCAACCGGTAATCTGATCACACAACTATTTAAAAAAAACAGTAAATCACGTCGTGACACAGGATCCCAGCATTTAATTTAAATACGACAAAGTTATTTACGACGTACAGTATAAAACATGTATCAACTTTTACGAACAGTATACAGCGTCAAACAATAAGAAATAACAGAAGTTTGTGTATAAATTGAAACCAAACTAAAACCTCTGCAGTAAACGTCGTGTTTGTATTTTGACACTAAACCCAAAATGTTTAAAGATATATTCCCAATATATGCATACGTACACATAAAAAAAATCAGTATAAAAAATTACAAAAGTACAAATTATAAAAAAAGGTGAATGAATATATTCAAAGGATCGCCATTTAAAGCGCACGTGACATATTTGATACTATTTCTGTAGAGTTCAAATCTCTGTAATGAGAAATGAAAATATAGTACCATAGTAATAAACGAGGCAAGCACTGTGTAACTTTAAGTTGGTTTCTATTTCACAAGACAGTTTTACTCTGGTCAATGTCAACCCGCTTTGTTCATTTATCAACACTTATGACAAAAAGTATGAAACATTTCTTTTTGTCATTGTTTTTGTATAAACATATTTCATTCCATACAATGTAAAGGTAGAAATTTGCAATGGCAAACCTGTGGGTCCGTCAATATTGTAAAGGCCAATCTTGTGAATTCAGCAATGAGGTAAAGATTTAAAATGAAAAAACTTGTGGACCAGCTAATTTTTAAATTCAGAAATGAGGTAAAAATTGACAATGACAAACCTATGGGTCAGTTCATCTTTAAAGTTCAGAAATGAGGTAAAAACTGACAATGACAAGCCTGCGGGTCAGCCATTATTGAAAAATCAGCGATGAGATCAAATTTACAAGACAAACTTGTGGGTCAACCAAACTTGAAAAGTCAAGAATGAGATAAAAAAAATATGTTTGTCAGCCATTATTGAAAGGTCATGAACGAGGTAAATATTTACAATGACAACCCCGTGGATCATCCATTTTTAAAAAATCAGGAATGAGATAAAAACAGTTATAATGACAAACCTGTGGATCAGACAATCTTGAAAAGTCAGGAATGAGGTAAAACTTTAACCCTTCGCTAGCGCCTTCCAGTGTGACTCCACGAATCAGAAGAATAAACATTAAAATGTAAGGACTTGTCGCCGTGAAGTACATCACCTACAAAAGCATAACACTTGTCAGCAACATTAAGAAAAACGGATAAAAATGTTTAAGATAATTCATCGAAATAAGGTATTTTTAAAAAGCTTAATAATCAGATTTAACTCATATGCAATTTAATATAGAATTATGATTTTAATAAAAACAATAATTAATTAACAATTCATTATATATTTAATACAAAAAAAATAACGCTTCTATGAAATGATTTTTTTTTACTAAAATTAAAACTAAGTATCTGAAAAGGTTATGCAATTTAATTAAATATTTAAAATTGAAAACGTATGTTACTCAAATCATGACTCAGTCACGCTTTAAGGCGATCTGAAAAGTATAAATGACAATGTGTTGTTTTACAAATTTGGGCTAAACCACACCCATTCCTTAATGGTTCTTTAATAAAGATGACCATTTGTTTTTAGTATTTGTAATGTTAATTTTACAGGTTATGCTTTTTGTGGAAATAATTAATTGTGGGGGGTTATCCCCCCAGTTTTAGAACACTATATACTATGCCCCGGCACTGACTAGGATAGGTTATAGGGGAAATATTTGGTTAAAATAGTGGATAACATTTAGTTGCTACTAGATAACATTTTTACGTATATAATATTTATTTAACTTAAAAGCAGATTCAAATTCCAAATGAAGGAAATCCATTGTGTTTTTTTTTATGATTGTTTAGGTTTTTAAAAAAATACTTGAATTGCTGGTATATCACGATTCAAGGCAAGTGAAAGATGTACCAAAACAAAAAACGAAGCCATGTGCATTTTCACTAATATGTCACATTGAAAAATATTTAGTTCCTTGAAAATATAGCATTTGTGCCGGGAACATACAGTATATGTTTATATATTTATGAAGGATTTAGGTATTTGTTTGAAGTTTCGCCCACAGGGTATGTTTTTTACGAAATGGGTGTGGATAACGCTGTTATAAATATATATGTATATATCGACAAAACACTATATGGCACACTGGAAGTGACTGTCCAACGCTGAACGACTATGCTTTTAAAAAGCACAGAAAATCCAACTTTCCTGAACAAAATAACAAAATGCCATATTAGTAGTCGTATATATTCTCCAAATGAAAGAGGTCTTATGGGGCATCCTTGTTGTAGACCAAATAGTGTTGCAAAAGTTTTCCGGATCATGGAATCCAATGCGTCGTACATCATGAAGACCATACTGTTTTGTGTATTCGTATTACAGTAATCGAATACATATTCAGGAAGACTTGGATCGGGCTGGACTGGACGGACCTGGACTGGATAATGTGAGCGTATTCTATAGGATTTCATTTTCTGAATCGTTTATCTAAATATGTTTGGTATATTCTTGTACGAAGGGTGGTTGTATTGGGCGATATTAATATTATCCATTTTTTTCCGTTTTCGATACACAAGATCACCTTTCCGGAGCTTTTAATCCCCTTCCATATGCAGAAATAGACAAGGATCCAGGCTAACAGAAGGCATAAACACAAATCCCACTTGATGACGCCGGGTTCGTCAACGCCCGAAGAAAGTCGCAGGACTTTTCGCCTGTGAATGGGGACGTAAGTCGTAATATAAGCACAGGTGCGCCGAAAATCGGTATCGCACCTTCATGTAAATACAAAAAGTAAACAAACAAAGTTAGCCTTACAACCAAGTAAACAGACAAATTCATAGAAAGTGCTTTTACCACAAGTGATTCGTTAAATGTATCACAATTTAACGTGAAGATTAAATGGTAAATAAATTACCTAAAATATCTAACACTTCAAATTAATAATTAATTCTCACAAAACTTTATAAGCAAGGGTGAGCCGAATATGGTATCACACCCCCGCTGTAAGTGACTGTATTCACATATTTCCAAAATTAATTAAATAAAATCTTTCAAATATATCACACACTATTTACATGAAATCAAGAATCAACGTGTTGCATTCAATCAAATAATCAATACATTTTTAAAGCAATAAATCTTGTTTTCTTTTTTTAAAAAAAATAACCAATTTCTAATAAATGTGTCACCAGCAAGCAATAAAATACTAAATTTCCATGTGAAACTGAGATGCTATTTGTCACCAAAACAAAAAGCATACTTTTGGGGGGTTTAAATCCTAAATCAGTTGTCCAAAGTACAATAAATAACACCAGTCAAACAAGTATACCAAATATCGCATTTTATTAAATAGTATCGCATGGCATCCGAGGGAACCTAGAAAAAGATCGAAACGCATAAAATAAGATAGTGCCCGTGCCACCTGTAAGATAGATTGTGTAGTTAATTTTAAAAATATTTATGATTCCATGTGACGTAGTACGGAATATTTATATATTTTCCGAGTCCGAAACAACTTTCGACAACGTCCATTAATTTCAACAATTTGTGGAAACTATGGAGAAGATTGGTGAATCCGACATGCACAAGAACCAACTGCAACGAAGCATGCAAGACAATATTATGCAGGATGCAATTACTTATTAATATACTAAAAGCTCTTTTTTTCAGAAATCATCTTTCGGAATTTTAGTCTATAGACAAACGTAAATTACGTGTTGCATGAACGTGCTACGAACACATGGAATCTTAAAATACTATCGGCAACAATTGCGCTAATTACAACCGATAAAATCAATGCTCTTTAGGCAGCCCTAAATGCTGGTATAATTGTATCCACAGTGTAACCAATAATAACAGTTTGTATTTGTTTAAAAAGCTATGGAAATATTCCAGTAAAACACGTCGAAAATTCTATAGTATATAGTCGTCTAAATTAGCGCAACATTGCCAATAGCAGAAAATGGGACAACTGTAAAATAGAGTTAGACGCTTTTGAGCGGGTACACGTGTTTAAAGATCTTAAAATGTTTTGATAAGTATTCTTTATTTTAAGTTAAGAATTCATTTTAAAATATACATTACATCACACGTTGTGTATCGAAGGTGTGATGGGTGAGTATTGCATATGCATTGGTTTGTAAAACTTCAAATACTGGTAAGCATTCAGAAGCGAAGAAGATTGGTCACTATATAAATTTACTTGAAATTGTATTACTTTAAGATTTGGAATTCATGAAATACAGTTTTTAGCTATCTTAATTATATTACAAAAACTGACACTTACTCCCAAAACTCTGTCACGGGGTCAGTCACAATGGTGCTCACTTTTGCATCCGAACTGTTTACAGTCAACAGCGTCTTCACCACGGATGATATGTTGCTGACAACGCCGGAACCGGTCACATTTGAGCTGAATGTGTCATAACCGGAAGTGACGTTTTCTGTTTGATTTCCCGCAACGGTGCCCAGCTTCCTATGATCAATGTTGCACTGCTCAGTGTTCCAATCATTGTCACAGTTGGACCATGGAAGAACCGACGTAAAGGAGGAGAAAAGGTAATAAAACGCCCACGTCAAGATGATGTTGTACTCGCAATTTAGCAGAAAGACAATTATGGCACAAGCCCATCCAATTCCTGAAATATACACATGTATAACACGCACTGAGAATCCGACAGTTTAAAAGTTTTTTATTTTTGCTATTGAATCTCATCACATGCATTTTTTTTATCCGTTATTGTATATGGTATAAATACATTAATATTCTGCAAACCCATGACATATAGCCACTCAAAAGTGTGTTCATCATCCGCATTGATTATTTAGAATAAACTGATTTGGAGGAATTCTTGATAACAACGGATAAGTCTTTGACAAACTCCGGAACGTTTGCTATATTTATAATACTTCACATAACATAAACGAAATAATCATACCAAAAAAAACTTAATTCTTCTGTAGCACTTTCGACCTTTCTTTCTTCAACCACAACTCTTTATTTTGCATCAAGAGACGGTGAAATGATTTTCGTAACAAACTGTGATTTACTACGACATGCGTAACGTCACATAAAACACATGTTGATATCGATGATGATAAAATGTGTGAATGGTGCATACGTGTTTGGCGACATTAGAACAGTTTGTTATCACCTATTTGCGATTGGCCGAAACAGATTACTTGTAGTCGAAATAAGTGTGAGGTAGATTGTGTAACAGCGGATCAATGATCATGTAGTTGAGGCATTGGACTGCGAACCCAGGGGTCGCAGGCTCAACTCTCCGCTCCTACAACTGAAATATTCATCAGTTATTCGGATGAGACTTTATAAAAAGTCGAGGTCGCATGTATCGGTGCTTCACACCGTGCATGTATAAGAACCAGGGAAGCTACAAATGAAAAGGGCCTTCTGTATCTCTGCATTATCCTCCAAACATCCTAAATAACTAACATTCTGAGGTCGCCCATGTGACGGCTATGAATAAAATTATCATCATCATCGCACACTGGTGTGTATGCAAAGTTGCCATCGAATACTGTTTCATGTGACTGATCAGCATTTACAACTGTTACAACTGTTTAAAGACGGGCCCTTGTACGATGTTTTAACTTTCAGGCTTTTTTTTTTTTTTTGCGATAGCAAATCATTGAACATACTTATGTGAGGCGGGGCTTTGTGATGCATGAACAGGCCTATCAAAACAATAGGGTCAAAGCAGTAAAAAGAAGCCGCAGATATTAATTTGATAACGACTCTGAAAAAAAAAGGCCGCGAACATTCGCAACTCTAAATTGATACGCAAGACGTAGTATAGTCAAACATGATATCATTTGTGTTATTCTGTGAACGCATTCACGTTTCAAAATTGCTATGTCTAACAAGTATTTTTTGCATAATCGCAATGCTCTGGCATGTTAACTGTTGCAATGGTTATATTTTGTACTTATGAAGTTTGTCAAAGAAATTAAATCACGGGCGTTGCTTATAGCACGATAACCGCCCAAATAGTAATTATATTTCATTATGTTTTAATAATAAGTAGCTTGCAGTGTACCTAAAAGGAAAATGATAATTAACCAAAAAATGATTTATTACCCTATGAAATTAAATATACAAAGAACACCGCTGCATATGAATTATTCATGCGTAGAAAATTTGTTGCATATAATCAAGTGCAGGACATTATTACTTGAACGTCAAATGCTGACAGATAACTAACTTGTTACTGGTTTTAGTTATTATGTTGAAAATGATTGTATGGTATTTTATCAGCATTCAGCTCAGATTATTTAAGCGTAATATCAGCATTGTACAACGGATAAAACGCTTAGCTTCAAGACATTGCGTGTCTCACCAGACATTGCGTGTCTCACCAGACATTGCCTGTCTCACCAGACATTGCGTGTCTCACCGCTGATTTAAGTGGGACAGTTACTTCGGTGGTGTGTATGCCGGAGTAGAGGTTAACCCTCCAGGGATCAAGGAAAGAGTTGTTAGGTTAACTGATCGTCTATTTACCTTCGATGGCATCAAACTGACGTTAAATGCTCCATCAATCAATCACTATTTTAAGTTTAAGAGGTTAATGGGTTGACTTTCCATCAAACGAGACACCACGTGACTACAACAAGTGCATGCCACTGGGTCATTATCTCGAACGGCTTATTTGCATAATCATTAAATGAATGAGATCGAATGAACTGGGACGCTTTCTTTCAATTCTAGACTTATACTATTGCGAAACAGACCACACGCTCGCTGCCAACGGATAGAGCTTCGTTTTTCTTTGGTTTCATTTTTTATCGTTAAAACTTCATTCGTTAATATATTATACTATTTATTAAGTTTAGTAAACAGAGGCGATGGCGGTAGTGTAATAGGATAGAGTGCTGGCCACTCCCGCCAGAAGTTGCGGGTTCGATCCCCAGCTCGACCAAAAATATGAACTGAAACAAGAAATTCAACATTACGTGGTATTGCTTCAATTGACTCTCGAAATGTTATGAATTTCAATCAATTACAGATTTGACTATTTGGATTCAAACGACGGTCACTGAATAAAAATTGTATACACAGGAGAATCAGTCAATGTCACTGCAGAAAACTTTGAATATTTAGCGTCATTTTATGCCATCGAGGGCAAACAGATGATCAGATCAGTGAACGTAACAGCTCTTTTCTGGGATCAAGGAAGGTGAACCAGTATCCGAGTACACCTATCTCCGCGCGTAACTTCCACTTGAATCAGCGATGAGAGACGATTGACAACGAGGGGCTATGTCGTATATCAATTATCATGGAGAATATGGCAGGGCGGGATTTCACGACCCTTGGATTGATATGCAGACGCTCTTTCGGCTGAACAGAACCATTCATATAAATAATAAATACTTAATGACATTGACCATCAAATATAAAAGGACTCTTATGTTTTAAAGTTTCCAATGTTTCGTTTTCATAGAAAACATTCGCAGGGAATCAGTGTGGTTTTTTTGTGGTTTTTTTTTATGGGGTTCAACGCCATTTGCAACACATTTCAGGTTATATATGAGACTGATTCAGAACTTGAGTAGAACCACCGTCCTTCCGCAAGTAACTGGAAACTTTCTCACATACAATTTTTGGAGCGAGCTGGACTCGAACCTACGACATTAGAGGAGAGAGGTAAATGATCTTGAGACGGCGCCTTAGACCACTCGGCCACGGAGGACCCGAATCGGTGGTTAAAACACATAATGTCATCTGCGTGCGTGTAATTATTCTTTTCTTCCTTATTCCTTTTCAAATTTCAATTTATCTATTTACTTACTTAAGCCTGATGACGTATGTCGAACGTGTCAATATTTGCCTTAATGTTGAAGATTGAAGTCGCGTTACTTCCTTCAAAATTAAAACTTTCCCGTACCTGGTCCTTATTGAAGATTCAATATTGAAAGACAAAAAAAAAGGATGTATTTCTGCTTTTAATTTTAATGCAGGGTGCTGAATATTACACTTAAATGAATAGATCAAAGCTGTTTTTATGGCTCGATATTTAAGTTGTATTGGGTTAATAATATACTGAAATAGACCTGTGTTTTTTGTTGTTTTTTGCCTAATTATTTGCAGGTAGGGTAGTTATTTTAAATGTATACGTTTATTATAAATCTAGCATACATCACTGAATCATCAGATGTTTATACGTCAATTAAAGTTTATTCTGGGATATTATAAATTACGGAACCATTGCATTCAGATAAAAAAAAACACGTCCGGATCTTAACAATTTAGGTAAATTAAAACTTGCAATCATATGAAGATGATAAATATATGCTGTCATATTTGAATATGAAATAATTTATGTTTCTGTTATATTCTAGATAAAATCACTGAAATGTTTTATGTCATTCTCAGATAGATCATATTGGATTCATCTCAATACATTCAATTATGTTTTTTTTATCTTTTCTTGAAACATAATAAATAGAGGATCTTACGTAAGTGCTCATCTAGTATTGAATTTATTAAACAAGTTGGCAAAAAGCATATTATTCAAGGCTCTTTCGAGCGTAACATAATTATTTGACAACGAGTTTAATAAATTCAATAATAAATGATCATGAATGTAAGATTCTTTTTATCACATGTCTATAAGGAACGAGAAAAAGTCCCCCATATTTGTTTCCGTCATTTTTCGTATGACGTAACGTCACAATATAACGTCATTTTAACATGAAAAATCGACGTCTTTTACATATTCGGCGAAGTCGGAATATAGTTCGGCATTTTTCGTACGAAAAGCCGAGTTATACTGAAAACACCGAACAATTAGACAGCGTGGTGTCGTCCAGCAAAACACCTTATCCCCATAATTATGCTTTGTACTGGTTCTATCCATACTTGAAGACCTCAAGCGTGGTTTGTTTAATTTAAAAGTTGTAAGGGACTCGTTTCACAACCGATGTAAAATAAATACATTTCTAAGTTTAAAAGAGTTGAAAACAGCTTCCATTTTCAAAACAAAAATCGGATATCTATTTCTCACAGATATTCTTTGTGATTACTGATTACCTTTTCGACACTATTGAAAAAAAAAACACAATGCACTTGCCTAGACTTAATTTCTGACTATAGGTAAGCATGAATCAAGTCCACTGTTAGTTCACCTGCGTATTTGAAAGCCGACTCGATTAACCACATGTGACCTTTGCAATAAGAAAAAAAGTTGGGTGGGTTTTTGTTTCGCTTTTCAAAGTCATTTAGAAGGGCACTAGTCTCTTGATGCTATTAGCGGAGTGCCAATCATTAAATGTACTTAAAGGCATGTAATATAGTCGCACTTGAAATGAACATGTTATTTCAACTAAGCAACGGCGTTTAGCAGAACTAATCAGAGTCAAACAGGTTCGAAAGTCGGTCTTGGTACAAAGCTAGACGTAGGCGCCTGGTACGTGGTATCTGCAGTCACTTTATCTCTAAATGAGTCTAGTAAATTTGATTCGGAAATGACAAAATGTTGTTTTATAAGTATATTATGGCATTACTTTGTTTGTCAGACACGCACTGGCATTTTGACAAATTTTCGCTCAATAATATTTTGAATAAAAAAATGATTACGTATTTTGAAATAACTATATTCCAGTATATACGGACGTAAACCCTTACTGTTTATTTTCTTTTAGAAAAGGTCGTAAATCTGACAAATGTTTGAATGGAGGGTTTGTGACTTTTTTCAACACTATTGTGAAACACTATAAATTCACGTGAACTTTTATCTGGCGAATTTGTTCTGATTTGTCCTATTTTTTTCTTTATCAGTTGCGAAATGTTGATTCAAGACGTTCGAAAAGTGAAACCGCCGGTAATGCATTTTTTTTATTCGGACATTGTAAACATTCGGAGAATGAACATGAGTGTAAACATTCGGAGAATGAACATGATTGTAAACATCCGCTGATTAAACATTCGGAGAATGAACATGATTGTAAACATTCAGAGAATGAACATGATTGTAAACATCCGGAGAGTAAACATTCGGAGAATGAACATGATTGTAATCATTCGTAGAATGAACATGATTGTAAACATTCGGAGAATGAACATGATTGTAAACATTCGTAGAATGAACATGAATGTAAACATTCGTAGAATGAACATGAATGTAAACATTCGTAGAATGAACATGATTGTGAATATGATTGTAAACATTCGGAGAATGAACATTATCTGAAACCCGCTGAAGTTCTCGCTAATAAAAAGTGTTTTGTAGTATTTCGGTCAGTGCATCTAATAATCGTTTCTGCTAAACTTGGTTCCCGTTAACCGCCAAGCAGTTAACCTCAACTTGACACATCATATCTGTGCAAGTCATTGACTGCTTCCCCATATATCTATAAGTGGGAGATTGATTGCCTTAGAACAAAGACAATGATCAATCTTCACAGAGACTGTAACCGGATGGAGATTCAATCTCATGACCTCGGGGTCGACAGTCAGAACCGCTGTCGTCTGATCTAGTCGGGCCCAGCTTCTCTAATAAATGAAACTTAAGAAAATAAAATAATGAGTTAGAGAACTTTTCAATTGAAAAAAAATGTGAATATTATTTCCATGATAGTTTCTTAGTGTTCAATCCGAGTCCACATTCACTTAAATTGCCTTGATTGTAACATTATATCAAAGTTCCGATTACTGACATCCCGATTATGTAAACCATTCTTTTATTTAAAGTTTAGACGAGTGAATACGCCATAAGATCTTTAAAAAGCCTGACCATAACATAAAATAAAACGGGACAAAAACATATCACTAAATGGAAAATGTGCAGTGAGCTGGAACGATTCATTTGCATACTAACGCCCAGAATAATGTCATTGCCAGTGGGTGATCGAAAAATAGGATCAACAATAATTAGTCAAATAGCGTTGATTAAGTGAAGTTTTCATATCCGGTTGTTGCTTTGTGTCGTGAACACTTGCCTCAAACCGCTGAGGTCGTGCGTTCAAGTCAAACTGGTTTAAAAACTTATGTGTAAGAAAATTTGCCATTTACTTACGGTGAGACGGTGGCTCTACACAGATTGATTCTGAGGTCTTCTAAATTTGCCATTTACTTACGGTGAGACGGTGGCTCTACACAGATTGATTCTGAGGTCTTCTAAATTTGCCATTTACTTACGGAGAGACGGTGGCTCTACACAGATTGATTCTGAGGTCTTCTAAATTTGCCATTTACTTACGGAGAGACGGTGGCTCTACACAGATTGATTCTGAGGTCTCCCCCCCCCCCCCCCCCCCCCCCCCCCCCCAATAAAACCTGATATGTCATATACAACATGTCATGTGTTGAAAATGACAAATGGAGTTAAACTGCAATCATAAAATAAAAAATATCATTTCAGCTGAACCTTACTTAAATAAACAATACCAACCTTGAAACAATGGGCAGATTTTCCAGGTACCCGTGCCGCCCTCAGACATAAACTGTCCAAGACTGACTTCCAGAAAGAACATAGGAATACCGCCCAGCACTACCGCGATGAAGTACGGGATGAGGAATGCACCTGAAACAAAACATACATTGTATAATTATATATAAAATATTGAAACAAATCAATCAAGATATAACTACATATGCGTTGCGTTGATGCGTTATCGTTTATGCGGTATGGTGGTCAAATACTGTCACCCCGTACTTTTGACCTAGGTGTTGTTTTTATGATAACATGGAATCCTGGAGCTTATTCAATATAGTCCGAAGTTGAAATATCGCATTAGTCGGCGCTTGCGGACGTGAGGAGTATTTCAGACTGCATTTCCACTTGTGAACCATTTGCTGCTTTTCTTGCATGCGTTGTTTGCTACCAAGTCTGCTATTTGCATTTCTTGCAAGCTGTCTTTTTTTGTTTCCAAGTAGGGTATTTGCGTTTCTTGCATGCGTTGTTTGCTTCCAATTCTGCTATTTGCATTTCTTGCACACGTTGTTTGCTTCCAAGTCTGCTATTTGCTTTTCTTGCACGCGTTGTTTGCTTCCAAGTTTGCTATATGCTTTTCTTGCACACATTGTTTGCTTCCAAGTTGCTTTACTTGCACACGTTGTTTGTTTCCATGTCTGCTATTTGCTTTTCTTGCAAGCGTTGTTTGCTTCCAAGTTGCTTTACTTGTACACGTTGTTTGCTTCCAAGTCTGCTATTTGCTTTTCTTGCACGCGTTGTTTGCTTCCAAGTTGCTTTACTTGCACACGTTGTTTGCTTCCAAGTCTGCTATTTGCCTTTCTTGCATGCGTTGTTTGCTTCCAAGTTACTTTTCTTGCACCCGTTGCTTGCTTCCAAGTATGATATTTGCCTTTCTTACACGCGTTATTTGCTTCCAAATTCTGCTATTTGCCTTTCTTGCAAGCGTTGTTTGCTTCCAAGACTGCTATATGTTTTTCTTGCATGCGTTGTTTGCGCCCGAGTCTGCTATTTGCTTTTCTCGCACGCGTTGTTTGCTTCCATGTCTCTTATTTATTTGCTTTTGTTGCACGCGTTGTTTGCTTCCAAGTCTGCTATTTGCTTTTCTTGCACGCGGTGCTTGTTTCCAATATTGATGTAATTTTGATGTAATGTCGATGTAATGTCGATGTAATGTCGATGTAATGCTGATGTAATGTCGATGTAATGTCGATGTAATGTCGATGAAATGCTGATGTAATTTCGATGTAATGGCGATGTAATGTGAATGTTATGTCAATGTAATGTCTAATGCTGATGTAATGTCGATGTAATGTCGATGTAATGTCGATGTAATGCTGATGTAATGTCGATGTAATGCTGATGTAATGTCGATGTAATGACGATGTTATGTCGATGTAATGCTGATGTAATGTCGATGTAATGCTGATGTAATGTCGCTGTAATACCGATGTAATGTGAATGCTATGTTGATGTAATATCGATGAAATGCTGATGCTATGTCGATGTAACGCTGATATAATGTTGATGTAATGTTGATATAATATTGATGTAATGCTGATGTTATGTCGATGTTATGTTGATGTAATGTCGATGTAATATTGATGTAATGTTCATGTAATGCTGATGTAATGTTCATGTAATGATCATGTAATGTCGATGTAATGCTGATGTAATGTCGATGATATACTGATGTAATGTTCATATAATGTTCATGTAATTGTGATGTAATTCTGATGTTATGTCGATGTAATGCTGATGCTATGTCGATATAATGCTGATGAAATGTTGATGTTATGTTGATATAAAACTGATGTAATGCTGATGTTATGTCGATATTATGTTGATGTTATGTCGATGTAATGCTGATGTAATGTCGATGGAATGCTGATGTAATGTCTATGTAATATTGATGTAATGTTCATGTAATGTTCATGTAATTTTGATGTAATACTGATGTAATGTCGATGTAATGTTGTTGTTACTGATGATGATAATATTCATGCTGATATTATGTCCATGTTGCTTTTGCTATTATCATTGTTGATGATGTCCATGTTTATAATAATTATGATGATATTAATGTGTTTATATTAAAACTGTAAATGTTGCTGTTTTTGTTGTTGGTGATGTTTAACTTCAATATGTTAATTTTAACGCTGAGAGCATGTTGATGTTGCTATTAATGGTGATGTTTGCATTCAAAAATATGTTCGTGTTCACGTTTCTGATGATGTTGCTGCTGCTGTTGCTGCTCCTAGTACTGATGCAAATAGTGATCATGTTTCTTAAAAGGAGATTGTCGCTTGTCTCACAGCTGATAATTATATTGTTACTGCTGATGATATTGATGCCATAATATTCAGAAGTGTCTGTTACGAACTTTAAAGCAGTTACACATCAATTTGATATTCGTTTTTTGTTGTTGTTTTTTTAGGATGGGTGGGTTTGTGTTGTTGTTGTTGTTTCAATATCTTATATTAGAGGCTGAGACGGTCAGTATTAATTTCATGTTGAAAAATGAAAAACGCAAACTACCTTCAGTCTGCCGATTTGTAGAGCTACTTTCATGACTCTTCCACAAAGGCAGACGGCTGTTTACGTTTAATGTTTGCTTATTCCAAAAAGAGCACTAGAAAATAGGGCAATTTCGCATAACATATAAGAACTTAAATAATCTGGTTGAAAATGACGTAGAAAGTAAGTATTATCTACAGATAGCAAATAAACATGACACAAATAAATACCTACTTCAAGAGCGAAAACAACCAAAGGTTAAGGTCAATACTCCTACCTGCCATTGTAAAAATGTGCGGCAGCAATAACACATCTGGCAAAAAAATGAATGCCATAACTAAAGCTCCCCGAGATATCAGACTATGCTGAATGGAATAACATACGTGCGTTTTTTCTCACAATTTTCTTAATCGGAACCAGTTCACATGAAGCAGATGGGTATATGCCATCTATTTCTACAGCCGGAACGATACGTGTGAATAACCGAGAAAACGAATTCTGATTGATCATCACTCAGGCAACCGGATCTATTTTTAATGTCTGGGCAATGCATTCACGGGAATGTTGCAGCGCCAGCGGTGCATCTAACAATATTATTGGTGGTGTGCAGGGGGGGGGGGGGGGGAGGGGTGCTGTAAGTGGATGTGGTGGTTACTAAGCAACAGTCGGATTGGACGTGTTGATGGTTGTAACAGAGACAGTGGTTGTGGTGGTTGTGGTTTTGGTCCTTGGGTTCTCCTTGGCGGCAGAAAGTTGGTTGTTACAACATAGGTAATGTGCTGTGGTAGTCATGGACCACGTGGTGTCGCTAGCTATAGCGACAGTGACGATGGTGGTGGTTGTCATAGACCATATGGTGACGTTGGAAGTAGTGACAGTGGTAGTGGTGGTAGTCGTGTCAGAGGTTTCGACATCGGCAGAGAACAACGGAAGCGACAATGACAATTATTGTACAGGCATAGATAGTGTCATTGGCAGTAACAATGGCAAGGGGTAAAATAGAATAAAATCTCGGATTCAGATATAAATTTACCAGGGCACGGTGAATACTCTTAATATGAGTAAAAAGTAACCAAAATATACCACAATAGGCTACAGCATTGCTCCTCTCTGTGGACTAATTCAATAAGTCTGGTAAAGTATATTTCAGACAAAAGACACTTAAAAGCGTACAAACAGAACGCCAAAATGTCATCGCCTATTAACACCTCCGGGAAATGTGGTTTTAATATTACCGTTTCTGTAACTATGGTCTAGCGATAGCTGTGGTCGTTACCATGCCAATATTTCAAGAGAAAAGTCGATATCAGCACAGTAATGAAGAGAATGGAATTGCCACGTAGGAGCGTCTTCGATTTTGTATTAAATGTCAAATTTTCGCTGGAAATTTACAGGAATGTTTCGTTGTTTCAACAAAGACTACAAAGAGATAAGCGAATTGATTTGAGATTGGTAACTTTATTTACCATCTCAGAGAGCCCTGCGTTAAGATCGACGGGTTACAAGGTGGTGATTATGTGATCAGCGATCAAAACTATCAATCAGTTAATCAATCAGCCATCAACCAAACCGTACATCGAGTCAAAAGGTAATAGCGAAGCAATCCATCACTAAGAAAATGACATCAATCAATCAGTCAATGAAACAAACAAGCAAGTAATCAATCTATCAAACAATCAAAGTTTGACTTATTCGGTCAGATCGACTATTTCACCAACCATTATTTATAGTAGAATCAATCAATTAATCAATCTATCAATCAATCGGTCAACTATTTGCTCAGTAAAATGAATTGAATAAATTAATACATATGTGAACAAACAAATTGAATAATATGGGTCATTTTTGGCCGAGTGGTCTAAGGTGTTAATCTCGGGATAATTACGTCTCATCGCTGAGGACGTTGGTTTGAGCTTAGCTCGGTCCATAAATGTTATGTGAGAACAACAGTTACAGCGAGATATCAGAAAGGACGCCGGTTCTACTGATTTTTCTTCATTTTTTTTTTTAAATGAGATGTTCCTCCCAACATCAGCTACATTGGATCCATACCATATCATGTCATGTGTTGTAAATGTCGTTAAATCCAATTAAAAAAAAAAGAGACAAAAACGAATTCATTAATTAACAAACAAGCTATAAAACGAGACAAATGAGTGAAATATAGGCTAAACGAGTAAATTAACTACCAAACTAACTTAAAAGAGTATAATATATTCTCATCCTAATTATTTGCATAATCAACACATACGTAGCTAGTTAAGATATAAATAACCATACACGGCAACGTTCTGACAAGCAGGTGCGAATATTAGATGCCAGACTGACAGCTCCTAAATGTGCAACTTAAATAGGGCAGTGCATAGGTTCATGCAAAATAACGACGGTTGTTATGTCTGAAACGTCATTACGTGACTTTCATTACGTGTTTATACAGTTTTCTGTGCATACACTGATATATCGTTTGATTTAGCAGATAAATCACCTTTGTTTAGTTTACAAGTTGAACAAGATAAGAATATATTAATCTTCTGTGACACAAAACAGAGTAAAATAAATATCGTATTGCACATGCCTCAGGTTTAGTCGTATCACAAAGGACATCAATTCAGTTTAGACTATTAATTTGTTTTCAACTCAATTGCGAAGATAACTCCGAGCTCACATGAACCGTGCCCTCAAGTCCACTCCTTTGTAAAACTAGTACTGAGTGTTTTTAGAGACATCTGCTTGAGCTGGGGATTATCAAACCCGCAACTTCTGGCGTGAGCGGCCACTTCACCATCGCCCCACTTGGTGGGTTTTAACACTAATTAAAGTTATAGTTTCCAAGCAGTTTTACTAGTGGCGTAAAACAGTTTACCACCGTTCTTCCGCAAGTGATTGACCAGTTTACTACCGACCGTTCTTCTGCAAGTGATTGACCAGTTTATCACCGTTCTTCCGCAAGTGATTGGCCAGTTTACTACCGACCGTTCTTTCGCAAGTGATTGGCCAGTTTACCACCGTTCTTCCGCAAGTGATTGACCAGTTTACCACCGTTCTTCCGCCAGTGATTGACCAGTTTACCACTTTTCTTCCGCAAGTGATTGACCAGTTTACCACTTTTCTTCCGCAAATGATTGACCAGTTTACCACTTTTTTCCGCAAGTGATTGACCAGTTTACATCCGTTTTTCCGCCAGTGATTGACCAGTTTACCACCGTTCTTCCGCAAGTGATTGACCAGTTTACCACCGTTCTTCCGCAAGTGATTGACCAGTTTACCACCGTTCTTCTGCAAGTGATTTACCAGTTTACCTCCGTTCTTCCGCCAGTGATTGACCAGTTTACCACTTTTCTTCCGCAAGTGATTGACCAGTTTACCACCGTTCTTCCGCAAGTAATTGACCAGTTTACCGCCGTTCTCCCGGAAGTAACTGACCCGTTTTCTTACATAAAGTGGTTGGACGCAGATACCCACGACTTAAGCGGTGAGAGGCAATTTATCTTGAAACAGCGCCTTACACCAATCGGCGAATCGACCACATATTTATCGACGGTAAGAGATTAAAAACGCACAGTGTATACTTGGCATTTCTTAACATAGTTTCGCTTGTAACTTATTCATTTCTTTTTCAAATCCAGTTATTATTCTAACGATGAACATGTTGATGGTGCTACTGCTTATGCTTTTGATGTGTGCATTTGTTAAGACAAATTCTTTGCAGCGATGCACATCTTCGATGAGTCATAAAGTGCACGTCTCAAAACGCTTCCCGACTCAATCAATAAGTATGCACTTCAAAGGCATTAGAATTGATATCTGTAATATTCGTTTGGCATAGCATTACAGGCAGGAAAACAACGACAGGAAAGGAAATATAGGGGAGAGAGATAATAAAACGAGATAGGCAAAAGATGAGAAGAGAAAAAAAGAGGTGAGAGGAAATGAGAAGAATTAGAGGGGATAGAAAAGGAGAGGAGAGGAAAGATGGAAGCAAAAGGAAGATGAGATGGGGTCAATGAGGGGAGAGAATGAGAGGAGAGGAGAAGGGGGAGGGACAGGAAGGAGAAGATGAGAGAGCGAATGGGAGATGAGAGGATAAGGGAGTTGAGTGAAGACATGAGGAGAGGCGATAAGGGGATTAAGAAAATGAGGGGAGGGGAGGAGAGGAGAGGAGAGGAGAGGAGAGGAGAGGAGAGGAGAGGAGAGGAGAGGAGAGGAGAGGAGAGGCTTCATGTTATGTTTAAAGTGGTATTATATGGGAATTGAGAATATAATAGCATAGCAGGAACGTTATTATCTTAAATAAGTAGATGCATTTTAATTAGTCATACTGTCAATAGTAATGTGTTTGAATGCAAGCTGTTACACTGTTCCGTGAGCATATATGTATATAAATGAGTTTTTATTTGATCAATACAAACATCAAATGTATTCCTTCATTATCCTAGTTTGTTTTATTTTGTTTCGCGTATTGATTTTTTTTTGTCGGATATAAATGTTTGCGTTCACGTATGATAACGAGATTTACTGAAACAAAGTCAATAAAAGTCGGTTTGACATGAAATATGTATAACAACTATCATTTCATTTGTAATAAATTGCCGGTGTTCAGATTTATGTGTGTGACGATAATGGTTCGCTGATACATGTTTTTTATTATTTTACATAGGTTCGGAAGGTTCTTACACCTTCACAGATCACTCCCGGATTACTACAGTTTCCAGCATATCTGGATAAAGTCAGGCTTCCTCAAAGACACAGTCACCACATATAGTAGTGGCGGAGGATAGGAAGTTGCATATCAGCGCATCTGTTTTGCCAACAGTTTTTCTACCTTTCTGTGATATTCTTGATCATTTTTAATTATGGACCACTCCAAGAAAAGGACATGGCTTGTGCAAGCTATAATTTACGGCCATCTACCAACAAAAGCTCCATTACTCTTTGAGTGGATACAGAATATGGCACAAGAGAAGTGGGTGTCTCTCTATTCCGTATAGATTCATCGGAACTGCATACGACTCTTTCAGATTTTGATGATTAAATACTAGTAAATGTTTGTTTACCGTGCTCCTACCTACCCACTCAAATAACAGCTACCCAAATATTTATACATTGACGGTCTTAAAGCGTTGATTTTCTTTTTGTGATTGTTTTACCATTTTTTTTTTCAAAATCTGTCAAATAGTAGAACTACATATTAACCAAATGAAAAAAAACTGAATAGTGAACTGCTTGTTGGCAAAGTTTAAATCTTACAAGTTTTAACCCCTGCCGGTATTCTGCTTATGTAACATTATTTCAGATAAACGTGTCCACTGGGTGGCAAACAGACAGACAGGCAACGGGACCCAGAATAACCAAAAGCGCTTTACATGGGTCCCCCCGTTTAATACACACGTTTAATACACACAACCAAACCAATCATATTTGTAGATATTGATTGTATAAAAAGAGTTTCTGAGACCCCTGTGCCGAGTGGCCTTAAACGCGATATCAGAATCACTTATCTCTCACCGCTGATGTCAGTGGTTCGAGTTCCGTTACTAAGTTACTTGCGGAAATACGCTGGTTCAACTTAAGATCCATTCTGAGGTCTCCCTTCACCGATAGAACTTAATATGCTACAAACTATATGTTTATCAGTATGCATTTTACGCGTATATACATTCCCAATAAAACTAAAACTAAGGCCAACCTATTAAGATCCATCATCATGTCAGAGAACATACGTATACTCAAGTTATCAACGACCATAACTATTTGTAACAATAACACTTTTTGACATTTCAAGTGCATCTTACAAAACTTGGAATGCAAATGTATCTGTTACTGCGCTGCGCGTGGATGTAAATAAATAAACGTGAGTTGACGTTCTTCATGCAAGAATTCCACGTATCCATTTCTTTTTTATGCCCCCGCCATTCCAAAAATTGTAAACTCGAATGGTGAAGGAGAATAAAGAGAAACCCCCTGTTCGTTTGTCCGTCAAATTGTTTTTCGTTGAATTACTTCTGAAAGGATTTGTTTATTTAATCAATAGTTGGCCTGTGTTGGTGTAAAGTTGTATGGTATGTTGTGTCTCTTATATACAATAATAAACATGCCAACCTTCATATGATACAGAGCGTCCCTTATATACTATAATAATTATGCCAGCCTTCACATGATACGACGAGTCCCTTATATACTATAATAAACATGATAGCCTTCATATGATACGGTGAGTCCCCTTATATACTATAATAAACATGCCAACCTTCATATGATACGACGAGTCCCTTATATACTATAATAAATATGCCAGCCTTCATATGATACGACGAGTCCCTTATATACTATAATAAACATGATAGCCTTCATATGATACGACGAGTCCCTTATATACTATAATAAACATGATAGCCTTCGTATGATACGGTGAGTCCCTTATATACTATAACAAACTTGATAGCCTTCATATGGCATAATGTGTTCCTTAAAACTATACTATTATAATCATGTTAGCCTTCATATGGTACGGTGTGTCGTTTTTTGTTCTATTATAAACATGTCAGTCTTTTTATGGTACGATGTGTCCCTTGTATACAATTCTAAACATATCTACCTTCATATGGTACGATTTCTCCTTCTTATACAATTTTGAACATACAGGCCTTAATATGGTGCGATGTGTCCTTTACATAAAATTCTAAACATACCAGCCTCCTTATGGTACGATGTAGCCCTTGTTCAAACTAATCAAAGTAGCAGCCTTCATACGGTACGAAGTGTCCTTATATACTATTTTAAACATTCCAGCCTTCATGTGCAACGATGTGTCACTTATATACAGTTGGAGTGTACTATTTTTAAAATGCAAGTCTCCCTATGACCCGAGCTGCCCCCAATACACTATTATACTTACATACAATTATAAACACCAGATCTCTCAGCGTCCCTCATAATTATACTAATAAAACATGCTAGCCTTCATATGGTACGAGGCGTCCCTTAAATTAATTAACTTATATCATTTTGCAAACACAGCAGCCTTCGTAAATCTTTCCAGCTATACACTGAGATTCGAATGATCTTGAATTACGTATATAAAACATCACGACACGATGCAGGGTTGGACAACAGACACTTATTGAAAACAAGATACTTCATTTTACACAAAGACATCATTAATATTCTTGCAATAGAAAACGCTATACTATATCTCTGACTTCAATAATAAGACGGATATGGTATCTGAATTTTAAAAATAGACTATGTCAGCAACCCGGCTATTACATCTTCCTTTTAAAGAGAACAGGAGCTAGTGTGTAAAGTCAACCGGTAAATGTTGTGGTATGGTCGTTTAGCGTCGCTTTCAACAATGTTTCAGTTATATCGCGACGGTGTCTACTTGAGACAGTATTTTGAGCGCTGTCACACTGGAGTATCATGCCGCAGACACATGGTATGATACCCCACCCAGTCACATTATACTGACACCGGGCCGACGAGACCTAGAACTGTCCTCTAAATGCTGAGCGCCAAGCGAGGAAGCTTCTAGAACCATTTTTAAAGTCTTTGGTATGACCCGGCCGGGGATCGAACCCACGACCTTCCGCATGCGAGGCGGACGCTCTACCACTAGACCACGCTGCGGTCTCTCAACCGGTAAAAAACATGATTTTGGAATAAAAAAAATCTCATTAAGGAGTGTAGGCGATCCATGGCATGGACGTTAGTTTGATATTCGTGTTTCGCCTTTCGATGTTTAACATGGGGGTTTTCAACACATTTCAGGTTATATATGGCATAGACAGTTTTATTGCTTGAGGAAGACCTCAGACTGAATCTGAGTAGAACCACTGTCCTTCCGCAAGTAACTGGCAAACGTCGATTTAACATGAACCTAACCCCAACCCTAAACGTCTCTGCCTCAATCATAGAAGAATATCGCCCAACCTAAACTGCTCATCCTCCAACATTGAAGAATATCGCCCGACTTAATCTTCTCATCCTCCAACATTGAAGAATATCGCCCATCCTGATCTTCTCAGCCTCCAACATTGAAGAATATCCAACATTAAAGAATATCGCCCAACCTGATCTTCTCAGCCTCTAACATTGAAGAATATCGCCCATCCTGATCGTCTCAGCCTCCAACATTGAAGAATATCGCCCATCCTGATCTTCTAATCCTCCATCATTGAAGAATATCGCCCATCCTGATCTTCTCAGCCTCCAACATTGAAGAATATCCAACATTAAAGAATATCGCCCAACCTGATCTTCTCAGCCTCTAACATTGAAGAATATCGCCCATCCTGATCTTCTCAGCCTCCAACATTGAAGAATATCGCCCATCCTGATCTTCTCAGCCTCCACCATTGAAGAATATCGCCCATCCTAATCTTCTCAGTCTCCAACATTGAAGAACCTAATCTTCTCAACATTCGACATTGAAGAATAACGCCCATTCGATATCGAAAGACGAAAAACGAATATCAAACTTCCACTGCTGCGTTTTATTGATACAATATTATTTGTGCGTTTTTTAACAGAAAATATCGCCTTTTGACATAATCGGTCCACCGAACTAACGAGAGGGTGTGTGTTTTTATGTTCACCTACTGCATGGCTAAGAATTACAAAACTGTTTATAATTCCATCTTCCCATCTGTGTAACCACTTCAACCTCCTTAAAGGAGAACATTGTTGTAGTAAAAATATTAAACAAAGATATTAAATAAAAATATTTAAAAAAAATAAGAGTATGTGAAGGATCCATAAATGAACGACCCTTGACCAATTAAATGTCTATCTAAATATATTAGTTTAAAAGGAAATAAAGCTAAGCTAATTTACGCAGTAAATATGTGACATTTATCTGCATTACATTAAAAACAGCCGGGTTCCATGGATCCAATTTCATTATTTGAGTATAATTAAGATACATTTTTGGTAGATCAAACATTAATCAAAAATACTTTATTGTAAAAAAAAAACAATTTACATATATCTGGCATTGGACATTTTCTTGGCTTGCACAAAATGATCTATTTATTTAGAAAGGACGGTTCAGACATACGCCGCATTGTAACCGCAACGCACCGCAACCGTAACGATTCGTAAAGATTTTGTTTATGGTTTCATACATGTACCGTAAAGTAGGTGAATTTGGTGGGAAAATAAACTAAAACAAATACAATCAGTTAATTTGTTAAGTTCCAACAGAAACGATACCTTGTCTTTTGGTAAGTACTTTTCTGTACTAATCTGTCTCCCCCGCCACCTTTCCCCTCACCGACACCCCACACACACCACAGTATTTTTTTAAAAAAAAAAGATCAATACGTTAAGCATATTTTCTATTCTTTGATGGTTTGTGATAACAACAACGTTTCCGGATGACAAATCAATTCCAGCAGCATGCATCTGATATGACAGAAATGACGTAACGAGTAGCTGGAATATTCCACAATGATGGTAATTATGTCGTTGCCCTCGCAGGTATGTTATTACCGCTACCAAGGTCAATCGTTATAAAACATTATTACAGAATGTCTGATAAGCAGAGAAACGCCCTTGTGACCGTCATTGCCTTGTTTGTTTGTTTGTAACTAATACTAAAACTAATACTAATTCATTTCAATTAATTTCCCATTCTACGTATTTTGTGTTTAATGCTAATTAAAGAACAGCCGCATTCCTATTCGTTTAGTGTATTACTAATTTATTTTAGCTCGATTGCGATGAAAGCTCGAAGCTTATATCAACTACCCCCGAGCCCGCTTCCTGGGTAAAACCAGTACTGAGTGTTATTTTATTAGAGGCATTGGGTCGAGCGGGGGTCGAACCCGCAACCTCTGGTGTGAGCGGCAAACACTATATCCACTACACTACCGCCCCGTATTCGTTTATGGTTGTTGGTGGAGGGTATCAATGCAGCTATTTCGACAATTGATCGATATCAACCTCTATAATTCTCTATATAATACAATATCTTCGTAACAATTAACGTGCACCATACCATTTCTTATTTATACAGTGATATAAACAGTCAAAAACGAATAATGGTTAAGTTCAATTGTATGCGTGTGCGGTGATGGTGGTTATGGTGGTGGTGGAGGGGGGGGGGGCGCGGGGGGGGGGGGGGGGGTCGGGAGGTTGTTAGGGCAGGGAAGATGCAGATGACGCAACTCAGTATTTCAATGAACGATGACTTGGGTTCGGAACAATTCTACCGCAACACTTTTACGTAGCTTATCATGAAGATATATTTCAGGATAAGATACTACGTGGGTAGAGATGCCAACTTTCATATAAACATCTGCTCAGTCATTTTATTTTCTCTCGATTCATTGCTTTAATCTTTGTCTTGACGTCATACCTAAGGTACCGCCATGGATTTAACATTCGATATCTCTCCACGAATACTCATCATGTATCTATGTATAACGGATAAAAAATATTAATGGGAGTCATTTTTAAAACATTTCAGATTATATATCACATATCCAGTTTAATTGGTGGAGGAAGACCTCAGAATTAATCTGTGCACAATCACCGCTATTTCGCTGGTAACTTGCTAACTTTCTCACATACAGTTTTTGTAGCAAGCGGGGATCTAACCTACGACCTTAAATAACTGTGAGAGGTAAGTGATCTTGAGATGACGCCTTAGAGAGGGACAGGGAGGATCCCCCTCTTCACCTCAACACTCCACATCCCACCTCACCTCTTTTAAATATTCAGTTGCAGGTTCCAACTTATAACAAATTAGAAGACGTGATATCTGAATAACATTTAAGTGTTCTGGAGACAAACAAATAATGAAAATGAAATCATATTGTTTAAATATGATATATATAGGATAAGTATTTGTGAATAACCGATACATAAATGCACAGACCAGACTACGGCGAGCGCGCCTAGCTACAATGCAAACCATAGATACAATGTCAAGGCCTCTGCCAATGTATATTATATATATAAACGACCTCTATACAGAAACGCCGGGTGAATATCAGAGCCACATAATCAAACTAGTGTAAGCGATATTTACAGTTTTAGAAAATGCATGTAAAATTAACGTTCTTCATTAATGCTTTTGTCTAAATGATCATTAGTGGTGGCAAAATCATTAATGCAATAACTAATACCACTTACAATATAGTTTGATAATGTGGCTCTGAAATTCACCCGTCGTTTCTTTATCATTTCAGTATATAATGCAATTTATAAATTAAATTTTAAAAATGTGTAGTTTTGCATGGATTGAGAATACGTTCTATAGAAAAAAAAAGGTTCACTTGGCAACATTATTGCTACCATACCGGAAGACACATTATATAATCTTTCTTATTAGTAACATTTTAAAGAAACTAGTTTTGGAAATATCACTCCTTCCCCCCCCCCCCCCCCCCCCCCCCCCCCTTCATACGCTTTTTTTTCGTTCTTATCTGTCATAAGAATCAAGAACTTGCTCCCATAGCCCTAAAACTGTTCTGCCCCGGCAGTGGAGGTGGTTGTTGTATAACAGCTGTCTTAATACGCCTACTGAAGTTGAATAAACACATACCCTTGTATATTTATTTACATTTTAGATTGCATGAACTCACAAGCTCCTATATATCGAAAAGACGAAAAGTAAACTCACACATCTCGGTCGGTCTACAGCAACAGTGAAAAGGTTACCCTTATAAGTTATCACTCTCGACATACCGTGAGATTAATTAACTGACCATGACTTTATTACAATGTATGCATAAATAATCGTGTGGAAGGCGGAGAATGACCACCACCTGCTGTCATGGTCGTTCTATTTCCTCATGACCGACGGATGTAATATAACGCGGAAGGCCATGTCCCCTAAGCAATTTTTTCTCATGTAACGCACGTGGGAAAGTGTTGCGACAAGCGAAAAGTTTTTAACAACATGAATGTTTAGAAAGTCAAGAATTGAAAACAAACCAAACGTTTGGTTATTATATTCCATGATCTTTCAAATGTCAATTTTTTTTTTTTTTTTTTTTTTTTGAATGGGGTTTAACGCCATTTTCAACACATTTCAGGTTATATATGGCATATCCAGTTTTACTGGTGGAGGAAGACCTCAGACTGAGTCAGACTGAGTAGAACCACCGTCCTTCCGCAAGTAACTGGAAACTTTTCACATAAAGTTTTTGGAGCGAGCGGGACTCGAACCTACGACCTTAGCGGTGAGAGGTAAATGATCTTGAGACGGCGCCTTAGACCACTCGGCCACGGAGGACCCACTCTTCAAATGTCAAAGGTCATGACCACATGTGTTATCTGTGCCTACAATTTGGCTCGATATTTTGAGAGACTGGGTTACGGAAGATTTAGATAATATCCAAATAAAATTAAATAGTTTGTCTAGAATTTGTACCAGTCTGTCTGTCGAATTCCCTCTACAATTTTATCAACAGACTGTTTCCAGCTCGTAATTTGAGACAGCCGACCAAAAAAAAAAATTGATATGTTCAATTTATCTTGTTCTGTTCAAAAAACGTTTGTGATAAAGTATATACCAGGGGAAATATGCAATTACAGCTAAGATAGCGACATGGACAGACGAAGGGAAAATCGATTTCGATGTTGCCCCCGATGAAACATCTTTTACAACAAGAGTTACGAATCGAAAAGTTCGTTGCCCTAGTAATACAAGCGTCATTAAATCAGTGAATAATGACAGGAGATGTCTAGATTGTATCCGTATTTCTGTCAAGTTAGTGAATACTAATCTATCGATCGCGAAAACCGATAACATTGTCAGACGGAGGTTCGTCTGCTAACTATAATTCTAATTTTCATTTTTTAACACATGGTTACTTTATGATGTTAATCATATTCTTGTATAATATAGCAAATTTGTCTTCCCGCTGACGCAATATAAAACACGATCTGTTACTTAAAGATGCGGATTCAAAATATGTATAATTATGTTAAAAGAATTTGACGCCAATTTGAATATATAATTATAAGTTATGATAGTTTGGTAGTTGTATTCAACAAATTCCGAATAGGCTTTAAAGATCATGAGGACAGGCTACATTATACGCGTATATGACAGGCGTGCACTATGCATGTGACAAACTTCTTACGTTATTAATGAAGATAAAGTCATAGTATAACACAACATTTTGATAAGATTTGTGTGTGGAGGAAGACCTAAGAATTAAAATACATGAATCTGAGTAAAGCAATCGCCAGTCCGCAAGTAAATGACCACAGTTTTGTGATACATGGAGGAAGCGCATTGTCTGTGTTCAATACTCCAGGCCCCACGTGTATGGTGTTCGATAAGGGTCAAAAGCACCGGTACTGGAGTACCGTTAGAAGTGGCGGTCCGCCGTTAATATATCGATGCAGCGTTATATACTGGTGCACTGCTATATAATATTGGTGAATCGCTTAATTTTATCGGTACACCGCTATATTTTATCGATTAAACGCTCTATTTTTATTAATGCAATGCTATATTTTAACGACGGAGTGGTGCACCGTTACTTATCTATTGGTTTATCGGTATCTATTAGCGGTGCACCGTTAAATATAATGTGACAATTAAATTGAATTACAATCTAGAGATTTTGCAATCGGGACGGTGGTGCAGCAGATATAGTGCAGTGCTGTATATTGACAATACGTGTTACCTTTGTGATATTGCACATGTATTGTATATGTTATGAGGGTGTCAGTTGGCCAGGCCTGGAGAGCGTCCAGAGAGAGAAAGTGTGGAAAGTGTATGATTAAGACTGCTATTGATGATACATGATATGCTGGGAGTGGAAATAACGGTGAATCTGAGTGCGAGATGATTAGAAAACTGACTTTGAACTTATTTTGAGTTATATTCCCAAATTATAACAGTTGGTCACTCACGTCAGAGGCCGTTTATTCGATTTCAGGATAGACACAATGACGTCACAATAACAACATTTATCACTGGTTCTATCCTGGAAACGAACACAAGAGCGATTCATATAAGCTCTGAGATTAGTTAGCAATTGAGATTACTAATAGTATGATTATTCTAACGAAACAAAATTGAACGTAGCCAAAGTATTGTGTTTGAAAATAAACATTGCATACTAATTCAAAGGGTAAAATTCCCATTTGAAGTAAAGCTTATCTGGAGCACTGAGTTCTAAAGTTGAAGGTTTGTCATTCAAAGAGAGATCCAAATGAAAGAAGTAAAACTGGCATTTTACTGTTTGTCAATCTCTGCACTACCAAAATATGAAGAGAAAAGTAGGGGTCATGTGTCATATAAGAAATTGTTTTCTGCTCAGTGTGTACACTGTTGACAAAATGAAAGAAGACTTCCGAAATCATGTATTCTTACACCAATTTCCAAGCATCTTTTTTTTTTAAATTCACAATTCAAATATGACAATGCTTTCAAAAATGTTCAAAATACATCAATAATGCCATTCAAATAAAAAAAGAGCATGTAAATAAGGAAAATGCATTTTTAAAGAAGAAGAAACAATGATTATTTATAACCGCCCCACGGAAGCATTCCCTGTTTCCAATGGCGGTGCTATGCCTATAATGACATGTAGTTTAGGTAACATATGGTTCATCCATATACGAGTGTGTTTATAGTTCTTCTTACCATCGTCTTCTCCAAACAATCAATAGACCAGAAGTAAACACAATACGTGTAGAGAAGATTTGGTAGGATAACAAAAGAAATAAAACAATAAAACTTGTGATTAATTCTGTTAAACAGCGAAAACGGTAGCACGGTCGATACCGTTTCGTAAGATTCCTGTTATTTTACTTTGGTGGTAAATCTTCTCACAAGACTTTTAAGTGCATTTTTGTTACATTGTTACATTAATTAAATAGACATAATGGCAATTTTACTCATGTCCATAGATCGAATCTATCCAGATATAACAGTATAACTGCTTTGTATATAAAAGTGTGAAATAAATAGTTAAAAACAATGGAATCTATTTTGAGTTTTATTCCCCAAACATAACTTGGTGGAGAATCTAAATAAATAAAATTGGAGATCTCTCTTCAAAAAATTAATGGATTTACAACAGACGATGCTAAAGACCTTCCCTTTGACTTCCCGCCATATGACTTTTCAGCATATTGTACTCATATAGTCCAGATAGTAAGGGAATACTAGTTGTCAGAAGACAACAGAGCTCGCCTATAGGATAAATCTCACCAACAATGCAGAGATTGTGATTGAAGGCAAACACCAAAACTTAAACGCAACTTAACGCAAAAGTTTAACCTGGTTGTCAATAGACGACGCCGACGACGACGCCGGGGCCATGGCAATAGCTCTTCAGGACATTCGTCCCGGCGAGCTCATAAATTGACCGATCCCTTTGGGGTGGATAAATGATCCAAGTTGCACCGTTTACTAGTAATATTAAACAAATAACTTTATAGTTAGCAAGAGTTATGAAAAGATATGTCAGCTCACCTCCACCGTTTCGGTAGCACAGGAAAGGAAATCGCCAAACGTTTCCAAGACCAACCGAGAAACCGATACACGCTAACAGGAAGTCGATCTTACGGGCCCATACTTCGCGTTCCTTTGTTTCCGGTTTTAGTCCCTCGCTGGAAAGCGTGGCGGTGTCTGTGGGCGTCGAAGGCGACAACGGTTCTTGTTCATGACGCCAGTCTCCGTCAAGCGGGGCGCTCTTCTTTTCATTTGTTGACATATCTATAAATATAAACCAGAAATACGTCATATAATGTTACATGTATATGATGGTAGGTCAATTGCTATGGCCAGACAATAGCTAAAAATAACGTTATTCGCATTATATAATGTAACCGATTATAAATAACATTTTATATCTTAAGACAAAACATCAGTCATATGAGCGCTGTCACACCAGCGTTTAATGTCGCAGACGCATAGTTTGGATTTCCCCCAAGATCGCTAATACGCGGAGCACGTGCTCCAGTGGCAGAGGACCGAGTGATCATGGGTTCGATAATCCGATCCTCCGTACTAGTACACTCCAGGAAGACTTCGAGTGTGATTTGTCCAAGTTGTAAAAACCTGTTTCACATTCGATGTAAATTAAAATATTGTAAATAAACAAGGAGACCCTGTGAATTTTGTACACATTTGGACAAGGAACATATTATCATTACGTTCATCTCGCACACAAATATACGCACGTAAGCATGTATTCGAATACGCATTTCTCTTATTCCCTCTCACTATGTCTTTCTCTCAACCCACAGCCCCGGCTCCTCTCTCTCTATGTAGCCTGCCTGCCTGCACCCCTCTCTCTCTCTCTCTCACCCCCTCTCTCTCTCTCTCTCTCTCTCTCTCTCTCTCTCTCCTCTCTCTCTCTCTCTCTCTCTCTCTCTCTCTCTCAATCACTCCCGTGCCATATGTTTATCTCTCGTGCGCTCTCTCTCTCTCTTTCTTTCTTTTTTTCTTTCTTTCTTTCTTTCTTTCTTTCTTTCTTTCTCTCTCTCTCTCTCCCTATCTCTCTATCTCTCTCTCTCTCTCTCTCTTACTCCCGTGTCATATGAAATCATAACAAACTTAATAATAACATGAATAAAGACAACCGAAATAGCACATAAAGCCCGCCCAGGATTAGAAGAAGCCGTTTGTGAGAATGTCTTGACCCCTGTTTATACCGACAGCTAGCCTGGTTATCTAAATCCGTTTGAAATATTTACAATAGTAATAAATGTATCTGGAGTAAAAATCAACAAATTCAATGCCCAATAAACCTTCTATAAATCAAAAGACTTTAATCTCGTATCAATGTGCACGAATGCCTATTACAGGTAATTCGAGAAGTTTGAAGGACAAATCGAGGTTTTAGGGAGATAAAGATCGCAGGCAACTGGGAATAATATTTTGATCTTATGCAGAAAGTTAAGAATGACGACAAACTCCGTCATAGTATTTTGAGGTGATTCGATATTAGCAAAGTCAAAACCTGAACGTAATATCCTCTAAATGTCATTTGTTTTGTTTAAAAATATACGCTCATTTGAAAAATTACCGCAGAGCAAAACAATGTTATTGTATTTATTAATTCAAGCGCACAGTACCGTGTTACAGATATACGAGGACAATGACTAGCTGTTCGGGTAGGGTATGTGCTTTTCGGTCCTTTACAATACATATTCAAAATTTCTGAATGACGCATTTAACAGTCAACAAATGCTCAATCTACAATGGTTTCCGCAATCTTGGTTTAGTAAACACACCCGCTATTTTTAAAAAAAAAACACTATCAACTTTTGTGCCGCATTCAGTCAAATGTATTGGTGTGTGTGTTTGTTTTATCGTTTAAAGCAAATAAATGTGTAGTTTTTCAAAATTGAAAAGAGGGGCGCCAGTGACGCAATATATTTAAAGCGATTCACTCTCGGTAGGTGTGTTACATGTACTCGCGCTAATATTATTGTAAGTTCGTATTGGCATCTTTATTTACGGTGGAGCGGAATCTAAACTCGAGTATATATTCGACCGTTAAAGTTATTGAGTGGACACTATTTCAATGAAATAGCAATATTTCAAATAAAATATTACATTACAGTTCTTTGTGTACAGTGGGGCAAAACAGTCGTTTAAGAATTGAACAGGAATGTGTATCTATATCTGATGACATTTCGCCCACAAACGGAATATAACTTGTTCAAAAGAAAACTCTTAAACGTCATTTATCCGCTTAGCTACTTGTAAGAATCGAATGATTATCCGTCTTTGTTTGATTAAGACTATCGACAAATATATCGCCTTTCAGGATTTCGGGCTTCCAAATTGGCGTTATTTGTCAATGTTGTAACATGTCATTTTGGTATTGTACAACCGTATTTGACACTTAAAAGTATGACAATATATACCATGTTACTAGGTGTCTCGAATAAAGTGAACCATTGCCACATCAACTGTTTAAACAAAATTCCACTTGAATACCAATGAGCGAGCATGTGGACGAACGAAAGAACGAACGATTTCATAAATTAATGTATCATATAATTTAGGGTGCAGGTGTGTAATAAACCCATGACATATTTTTGATATAAACCTAGTGTAATATAACTTCCAGTTCATTGTTCGGTGTTTTCCGTACGACTCGGTTCTAGTACGTAAAATAACGAACATTTTTCCGGCTCAAATTACCAATCGGAACATCGCTCGACGATTTCCGCCTTATTTCGAATTATTAATTCGCATGTAGGTGGAAATAGCCGAGCCATGTTCCGATTGTCCGACTATATTACGATGATTAACGGAAACTCCGATATTTCATCGTTCCATATAGAAGTGATCTATTAAATTAATGATAAATGTACCATTTTCCCCGAGATATGTGATAAACAGAATCTTACATTCTTGCTCATTTATTATTATTTAACGCCTTAGCAATAATGATAAATTATAATGCTCAGCAGAGCCTCGCATAATTTACTTTTGCAAATTCGTTTAATAAAGTAAATAATAAAGTAGGACTCATGTAAAATCCTCTATTAAATAATTATGCATAAAAAGTAACATGAATGCTTAAGTCTGACACTTGAGATGGCATTTAAAGACCATAACAGCCGGTGACTTTGATTTTAATTAAAGTGCTTGTATGTTTAAGTGAACCTGTGTATAACTGATGTACTTTGCCACTTCCACAAATGTACACATAAATGCACTGTGCATAGTTTGAACACCTCTGTGACCAAAAATAGTCTAAGTCGCCGTTTCAAAATCATTTATCCCACCGCAGAGGTCGTAGGGTCGAGTCCAGCTCGATCCAGAAAAATAATGTAAGAAAGTTACCAGATACTTGCGGAAGGACGGTGAATCTACTCCAGATTCATTCCGGAGTCGTTTCTTCCACTAATATAACAAGATATGACTTGAAATTTGAGTGGTGTTAAACCCCATTCAAAAAATAACTCGACTTATCGTACTCCTCTGTCTCATAAACCATTGGTGAGATATATAGTAAACAGATCGTCCCAGCGACGAGCGAGCAGTAAATGTCAGCCACCTGCAAGGTTGATTCCGTACCGAAATACAAAGTCAGCAATTTAGGACAAAATAATGCAAACCACGTGTGCATGCGTGCAGACAATAACAAAAAAATGCTGTAGTTTCTGTCATAATCTATCCCATTATCGTTTAAAGAATACATTTTACTGAAAGGCAAACTAGGTCATAAACAAGAGTTGTCAGAAGACAACAAAGGTCGCCTCTGGGTGTCCCAAGTCTAAAAAGGGTCATTTCTGTTCCAAAATATAATCCAAAGTTATGGTTCTTGTCTCTGTGTGTTCCATTGATGATGGTGAACACACATGCGAAGTTTTATTCACATCCAATGAGTGGTTGCATAGATATCTTAAACTTAAACGCAAAAGTTTAACCTGGGTGTCTACAGACGACGACGCCGACGACGACGACGACGCCGGGGGTCATGGCAATAGCTCTCCTTGGTCTTCGGCCCGGCGAGCTAAAAAACGACTGAAAGGCAAACCAAGTCATAAAGAAATAAACGACTAAAAGAAAAACAAGCCATAAACAACTGAAAGGCAAACTAAGTCATAAAAAACGACTGAAAGGCAAACCAAGCCATCGCCCTGGGTTTACATTAAATCGTTTTGCAAGCGGTATCACTGACGTAGTAAACAAGCTTAGGCTAAAGACAATATACCACAGATTGTTTGGAGCAACAGCACGTGGTCCTGCAGTTGAGCACCGAACCACGGATTGGAGTCGGTTCTCCGTCACGGCTATGAGTCCTTCTGACAGACACTTTATCAACGTATGCTTAGAGTACAGGTTCTACAAAGGATGATTTCGAGAGTTTTTTGTCTAAGTTGTAAATACTTGTTTCAGAATATATGTAAAATAAATATGTTTAAAATAAAACAAGACTGAAAGCTGTTATCTGCTGAACTAAAACAGCACCCACAACATGGCAAACAAACAGATCATAAATATCAGTTATTCCATCTATGCAAAAACAATAACAGAATGTCTGTTTCCATGTTGTTGGTGGGTTGTTTTTTTTTTGTTTTTGTTTTTTTGCACAAGTAGGATACAGTGCAAGAGTTTCAGATTATGGCAACACTACACATAGATGCCGGAAAACAAGCAAAAAGTATCTGAACTAAAAGCACAAACAAAATTACCGAAGCGTCTATATAATAACGAGCTTTAGGGATAGGCGTAACGTCGGGCTTCAATGCGTTCAAAAGATTCGAAAATTTACTTTTGCAAAACTTGTCAATGTAAAATTTTGAGTACAAAAATATTGCTTTCCTGCATATCATCTTTAACTATATCGCTTACTACTGGTTGTTGCTACGGCTTAATTTATATACAATTATTCTTGCTGACTTCTATTGTGAAATAGTTTGTGTCCGGGCACGAAAAAAACGCCTATATGAAACGTTTGTGAATGGCGCTTAAAGGTCACTTTACGTTCATCTTTTGTACAAAAACTATTGTCCGTGACTTCTTGGCTGCGATCACTTAAAGTAAATATTTACCAGTTGTATCGAATTTATTATCCTGGTATCCGGATTAACCTCAAATTAGCGCTCATTACACGATACATATATATAGGGTACCAGACAGTATTTTATACAGTCCAATCTTACTCAACACGTGTTGGTAACGTATTCTAAACACAACTTTATAATCAGTTTACTTGTAACGGGTTAGGTCGCATTAGAAATTGATTGCGAGAGCTGCCATAATGAAACGTCACGACCACGTGTTACAAACATTTGCATTCCAAATAAGGAGATCGCCATTGTATTTTTTCAAAGTAGTGTCTTATGGGATTTGGGTGATACTAAAACCAGGCCAGGTTCCGACTGACCGGCAATTTTCCTGCTGCAATTAAATGGCAAATGCCTTGTTTGTTATAATGATTGTGTCGTTTTAATGCGTTTTTACCTTATGAGCATGCGCATTAGCATATATCTAGACTGACTCTCGATAACTTAGTCCACAAGACCTCATTAAAGACATAAATACAAAAACAATCTAAATATCCACGCATCCTAGTGATATTTTATACAGGGGCCTGAATATCTATCAAATGTAAAGGCCTTATTTCGGAGGAGCCCGGAATGGGTATAATAATTTTGTTTTCCCCATAATTAGATGTACGTATAACCCGACTGCTACGTGCAGTTAATGGCGTATCACGGTTAGCTCTGACAAATACAAGTTATTTCCTTTCAATAGGCAGCAATAAACCCGACCTGCATTTTTGTACAGATACGAAAAAAAAATGGCCAGCTTATTTCCGGATACTATTTAGTATGAAAATTTTAAATTTTGGCGTTTAATATTTCCAAATATGGTCATGCGTCCATAGGTGTAAAATTAATTGATGCGTGAACATGGCTAAAAAGCGATTTCAATAAAACCATGTGACACTTAAAGATTCAGAGTGTCGAATATTCGGCAATATGAGAAGTGGGCAATTACCATTATGTAAATGTCTATAATATTAACCGTTTATAATACTGTAACAAAACACGTAGTGAGACGGGAGTCAACACACTTATCATGCGTGGTGTCGTGTAGCTACTTGAAACTTTGATTCTCATCCATATTTTTTTTAAAAAAGGGGGATGTGGGGAGAATTTCTTTTTCTTTCTTTTTTTAACTGTTTTAATAAAAATAAAAAGAGTCGAGACAGGCATGAAAATTAGGGGTGGGGGGAGAGGGGGGGGGGGGGGGGGACGGGGATGCTAATCAAGTAATTAATTCATTATAGCCTTATTTGAAATCTACCGTGTTTGAAACACCTATGATTTTTGAAACATACGGTATTTGAAGCCGATGATTTTTTAATTATACAGCATTTGCAATCTATGGTATTTGAATCATTTTATGGCTTTAAATCCTATGGTAGTTTAATGTTTAATCATGTTATGGCTTTAAAACCTATGGTAGTTTAATCATGTTATGGCTTTAAAACCTATGGTATTTGAATCATGTTATAGTATTAAACTATAATTCTTAAATCATAATTTTATTACAAAATTCGGTAAATGTACCCTCATGTCGCCAGCCACGTAATGAAATACAAATAGGTAATGAGATACACAGATAAAACACAACACACATGTTATCGCGGACACTAGAGGAAATAACATGATTAGAATAAGGAAGTCAATGTTGATTAACGTCCTGTCCAAAACCCAACATGCAGCATACGGAAGAAACGTGTCTAGTTGTATAAATGGTATAAAATAAAATGGGAAAATAGTGTTCCTTTCAACAATCTAAGTGTGTGTGTGTTGTTGATTGATTGATTGATTGATTGAGTGATTGATTGATTGATTGATTGATTGATTGATTGATTGATTGATTGATTGATTGATTGATTGATTGATTGATTGATTGATTGAGTGATTGAGTGAGTGAGTGAGTGAGTGAGTGAGTGAGTGAGTGAGTGAGTGAGTGAGTGAGTGAGTGAGTGAGTGAGTGAGTGAGTGAGTGAGTGAGTGAGTGAGTGAGTGAGTGAGTGAGTGAGTGAGTGAGTGAGTGAGTGAGTGAGTGAGTGAGTGAGTGAGTGAGTGAGTGAGTGAGTGAGTGAGTGAGTTTGAGTGAGTGAGTGAGTTAGTCCGTTATCTATTCATAGAGTGCGATTCTATTAACAAAGCCAGTATTCCTCGTACAGCGAGGATGATCAAGTTTACAATTTGGGGTCACGCAAGCTCTTATACTAAGTTACTTACAATAACCGCATTTCAAACATATTTCCATTCAAACTTAAATATAGTCAATAAAATCACCTAGATATAATCTAGCTTTTCAATGCTTTGCGTAAATGCAGACGTTAACTGTTCTCACGGTTGAAAACGTGTTGGTAAGTTTTTAACTTCCCTCCATAAATTATACTCAACATTATATAAACTATCTATTTATTGAATAGCCATGACAGTTTACTGTAGTTTTTGCCTAACAGTTTGCTTCAAAGTTTTGCCAGTTAGCTAAGTTAAAAATATGATAAAAACAAATATAAACATATAATCAGCTTTTTGGTCATTGGACCTTTAGTAGTCTTCTGGCATTATAATAATGTATCATAATGGTTCTACTCAAAGGACGTAACATGAGAACCGAGAATGTAATGAGAATTCATATTTATGTTCAAAAATTTCCCCTCAATGGTATAACACAACACACCCCATGTTTCTAAATATATACAGTTCTATATTTAAATATTTGTTTTACAGTGGAAAATTTCCAAGGATAAAAGAACAGGAAGAAATGCAACACCGACAAAGTTACACATTATCTAGTGAATCATTTGTTAAGTTTTTCACTGTGCTTTAACGTAATATATTGTTCCGTAATGCACTGCTGACCTGAAGAGATCTCAAATACTAGCATGCATATAATTTTAGCAAACCTTTAAAAGGTGTCAACTGTCTCAAATTCTAGTATGGGAATATTAGTAGACCCAAGCGCAGCGAACATGCCAAAATTTGTAAATATAAAACTATATGTACTTTTTGAATCTACGCCAGGTCTAAAAATAGCACCTGGATCACGGGCAAACCAAAGCATATGTGGGTCGTATTAAGACAGTTTTATTAGATTCAACATTAATGTGGTTGAGGTCTGATGTTAAAAAACACAACACCACGATAGAACACATATACACTTATAATGATGATGGACTGAAGTAATTGAATCATTCGTTAATAAATAAGACTGAAATAAAGATTAAATATATAAGTTTAATGTGGAACAATAGTTGTACATTCCCCGCAGACTTGTATTAAGTTCATTATTTCCGTTATACTTTTATAACATATTTTACATGCCGGTTAAAAACAACCCACAAACAACTTTACTAAATTTAACAAAACGTAACTTAATTCGTGTCTTTTGACAAGGTCAATATGATATAATCTTCTTGAATAATATGACAATTCATGAAAGCTTCACGTGTTTAGGATGACATTATAATTTTCTCTATTGTTTACTATATAAAGTTATGTTTTGCCATTTTCACTTGTATTTCGATGTTTGATGTTAATTAATATGTAAATTATTTATTGCAGTTGTATGTTTGTTATTATATGCTCGCCAAATATGGGAGAAATAAAGATTTCATAATGATAATAATACAAATAATGATAATTATAATATAATAATAATACTAATAATAATAATAATAATAATAATAATAATAATAATAATAATAATAATAATAATAATAATAATAATAATAATAATAATAATAATAATAAATGATAATAATTAAAACAAATAAAAAATAATAATAATGCATTTTATTTAAAGAGGAAACGCAGTTGGAACGATGTCCGACCTTCCCTGTTGTCCTCTATAGATAAAACTATCACTCGCTGATAATACTTGAATTGACAATGTTTGGATAATAACTGAACGCGCATGTAATAGTAACATAACTCTTTTTGCGTGGGCGACAGTACACAAAATTATCGCCTTGCAGATAGTAAAATCTTTCGCATAACCGCCTATGGAAATTGAATAAATTAAATGGACAATCAAATAAGGTGGTATAAGCATCAAATTCAAATAACCGTGTAACCGTTCAACAATTAATGTATTTGATATGCGATTAAACAGTCTGCTACCTCTTCACATCCTTTTAAAGTTTAATATATTAACATAAACGCTATTTATAACGAATAATTGGCAACCCTTTGTTGGTAAATGTTAATGTCTTTAAAGAAACGCTTGCGTTGCGAGGAGTAAAGTATACCCATGTTTATAACGTTTTGTGTCAAATTTGACTAGTAGACGCGGGCTTAACTTCTATTGTGATGTGTTTTAAAGTCGCTTTCAACAGTTTTTCAGTCACATTGCGATGACGTCAGCTTGAGATATTTTTCTCAAGCGTTGCCCCTTTGGAGTATCATGCCGTAGACACATGATAAGATCCCCGCCAGTTACATTAATATACCGTCATCTAGTTAAATAGTAATGTTGGGAAAGCCGCAATTGAGCACATTGATTGGTCAGTTGCTTCATGGAAAGTTTGAATGACGTCACAGTTTAATAATCGTTCAATTGCTATGAATTGTGGGACAGGCATGGAATTCCCTGCGTTTTCATTTTGGGGTTAATACACCTGATTCGGGAGATAGCAGGTTCTGGGATAGACTTATCGACAACGAACAAATCTGTCCTAGAACTACCCTTTAAAATACCGAGAGCGTCAACCGAAATAACCTCTAGTACCATTTTTCAACGCTTTGGTATGCTTCAGCCACGACCCAAACCACAACCTCGCCCGTGCGCCCGTGGGTGCTCTTCCACCAGACTATAGCTGCCATAAAGAAACAAACTTGTGACAAAAACAAAAAAAAAAATAGAACAAACTGAAACACATTGGTTTGTACAGTTATTGTATAACGGTATTTGATACTAATAACAAAATATATATTGAAAAAAAAACACTCAGAGTTAATAAATTTACTAAAGAATCTGGAATGTTTGCCTCTTAATTTACAAATATGAAAATTTTATATCAGAAATTTGGTATATACTACATCATAATTTGTACTTTTAACATCTGATTTTGTTAAGCTGTTACAATGAAATAAAAAAATACAACAAAAAAAAACAAAACTTGTGACATATTTGATGAAAGCAATGAGTACAATATTCAGCAAGCTTAACGTAAACATCACATTGCATATAGTTCTTAAACTAAACCTCACGCAGACGTTTAATAAAAATATACATTCTTCTTTAACTTCAGAAAAAAAAATCCGTTGCTAAGATATGCGCGTGCTGGGAACTCAATTTCCTTCAGCCATTTCTGTCTGCTCCATGACAGCTAATCGATGAAGTACTGCTAAAACCCGGGCGACGTGCTTATACTCCGAGCACAGGCTGGAATATAAATACTGATTAAAGCATTTCTTGATAGCAAGAACCGACGCATGAAATAAGAAAATACTGTTTTATAAACACATAGATACGGTTTATTAGAGTTTGAGCCGGTTGTACATTAGCGTTATCAGAAAGTTTGTTTATTTAAAGATTTAGCGTCATTTTATGCCATCGAGTACTAACAGACGATCTGTAAGTAACTGATAATTGTCCCACTTGAACCAGGATGAGAAAAGAATGGCAATTAGACGCAATTAGACGCAATGCCGTATATCAAACATCACGAAGACAGTGGTAGGACGAGTATTCTAACTTACGACCTATTGACTGATAGTCAGGACGTGCTGCCGACTGAGCTAACAGTGTCCGTCCGACATTGTTGTCAGAAAGAGACATTTTTTTTCTTTTTATGACGGTTGTCGCAAGCAGAACGAGGTGGTTGCGAAACTGACAGATAATGGAGAACGTCTCTCCCAAACTCCGCGCCCCGCAATACTGCCGGCGTAACGGTCGAATATGGACTGGAACCAGGAACCAGGGGGCCGAAATTAGTTACATAGAAAATTGATGGTTGTTCCCGATGGCGTGAGCGTGAATATACTCTTCGCATGTACTATTGCAATGTTGACTTGTGTAGAGAATATTTTTTCTAAGAGAATGGTGCACAGTTTAGTTGACTGGCAGCTATTACACGCAGATGGGACAATTTCTTAGACGGTAAGAATTTTGCATAATTTGGCTGATTTGATCCCTGTAAGTGAAATAGTGACACCTTATTTCACTTTGAGCACCATTGTGAAATTGAAAGCAGTTAATGCCATTTTTTTATGTTGTTATTTTTTTGTATTCTGCTTGAATTAGAATATGAATTCTGGAAATTCTCATTGAGTTTTGGAGTACAAATGTGTCTAGTGCTAATATTACGGTATATGTGAAATTAATGGTGGACCAGCTTCATATGACACAGTCCGGGAATATCAGTTAGGAACAATACAATACAAGATCCTTTATTCACTCAGTTCACATATACATGGAACAGAAAATGTGGATAAACTACTGGTCTGCTTGCACTCATCACAACCTGTTGTTTAGAGTGATAGCTGTGAGAACTGCTTATTTGTGATGAATGGTCACTCAGCGTAATGATCATTACTGGTAATTACATTTGTAACATGTGTGTATTGCACTAATTGCCTGCTTCACCTTGATAGGGGAATTCTAACAAAGCTGCGTATTTTAGAAATGAATATATAATGTTTTCTAAATCAACTGACTGTTCCTTACAAGGGGATAATGAGAAAATGGGCTCGTCTTAATTGATAATTGAAACAATGTATGCAGTGTAAATTGTCAATAAATGCAAATGCATTGTGGCTTATCATCATAGAAGCTGTGACGTAGATGGCCGAGTAGTGGGGTCATGAACTCAGATCAGCTGCCAATTACAAGTGGAAGGAGGAAGAATCGAATTTTATAACGTGGCATTTATAATCTGACTTCGAATGGCACAAAATATATCATATATGGCAGATTCATTAACAATTTTGCCAATTTCAACGAAATATGGGATGTGTGACTTACACACAAAAACAAATATCCCCACTGAGTGAGAATAGAGAGATATTTCAAGATGTTCGTTAATATGCTTTTTAGTCTGGATAAACATTGCAGTGACACAGAAACATGATATTGCGATCTTGCACTTTATTACGCCAGAATGATAAGGTGCGTGATAAAGATAGCAGTTTCCACAACTATTTAGTTTAGCAAAGGGTGTGTTTTTTCTTTCTTTTTTTTTTGTTGCCGTTTATATGTAGCTGATGCGAAATATGAAGACCTACACAATACACGGAGGCTGTACAGTGGTGGACCAACAGCTGTTCGCGATAACGTGTGTTGTAAACGCATCTGGAAATAATGCCTACAAAATGCGTTATGGTGCAGGTCCATGTATACATAGTTGTGCGTATTTCCCCCAGCAGGTTCCGTATAATCATGATGCTATGAATTATCTGTCCGTGTCATGATGTATTTGTTAAGAGGTATCGCGCGACGCACGTTTTAGACGCTATGCAACATACATAGTATAATATAATTACCAAACGTTTTAGACGAAAACAACACACATACCAGTGAACGTACTTGTAACAAGTTTAAAACGCCGTCTACAATAAATAATAGGCAACGTGCGACGGTATCTATTTAAGTATTGTATTTATATAAGTGTAATATATGTAGCACGCTTATATTATTGTCTAACCAACTAATGACACTGTATCTAATATCCATTTATGATTTATAAGCGTTTGCCATACAGTATTTGCATGACGCGTACTGTGCGGTGTGACTGTGACACGTTTAAGGTTTGGTACATGTAATACACGTTATATGTAACATTTAGCGCCCGATGCGGTTATGACGCATGCTAAGTTTTTGTAAATTGTGTTTTGATGCATGTGATATAATATTCAAGACATAAACAGAAATATGAGACGCTCGGTGTGGTGTAATTAAAGCATTATCTGTACCACTGGCGGTAATGTTAAAAACGTTAAAGACGTTATCTGTGATTTCCGGTGTGATTATAAAAGGTGTTGTTTTTGTTTGTTTTTATTTTTGTGTAATTTCATAGCGCTTAAAGATATTATCTGTAATATGCGAGATAATTGTAATGCCTTTAAGACGTTATTTGTAATAAATTATGCAATGTAAATTGTGTGTCTGTGCTTTTTTGTGTTTTTTTTGTGTTTTTTTTTGTGGGGGAGGGGGGGGGGGTGGGGGGGGGGTTGTGTCTTTGTAAAATGCCTAAAGATGCTATCTGTAACATGCGAGATAATTGCAATACGTTAAAGGCTTTATGTTCTAACACGTTTAATACGTAATCTGTAGCGTGTAAATGCACGTGAACCAAAAACCATAAACATGGTAAAAATAAAGTATTGCTGGTGCATACATGATTTACACTTGAGTTATTCAGTAGGACAGCAAAGTAAGCTCGCGAGTCTGAGTGCCTCTAGAGTCTATTTCCTGGGTAGAAATACTACTGAGAGATACCCGGCTCTTTGGCCAGGCTCTCCACTGCACCTACGCTCCGCTGTAACATATTATACATATCAATTGATGTGAAAATCGAGAAATAATTTCTAAGGATGTTATTGTTTTTGCATTTTATGAAACTACATTCTTTAGCGCATTGATGTAAATAATGAATATATGTTTGAGGTCCTCATGGAGGATCAACTTGTTTAAACGAGTTCTCTCGTTAAATAAAAATGTGTATATTGTTATTATTATTGTTATTTTTATTATTAACATCATCGTTTAAATAAAATACAATGCTCATTTCAACTAGTTTTGAACAATAATTGACATGAAATCAATAGATACGAACACTGTGTAACTACGAACACTGTAACTACAAACACTGCGTAAAGCATAACGCAGTACGCACACATGGTTCCAAAGGTCAAAACCACGAGGCACGAAAGAAGAAAATGTGACTGTATCCGCTTTCCAACTAAACTAGAATTGACATTAACGAACAATGTGTGATCAACAACAATATAATTAGTTCTCCCGGGTAGCAGACTCCTAAACACAACGGTAAATTTGCTTCAGATAAACAAAGATCGATCCGACAGCAGTCTGGATCACGGCCAAAGTGGATACAGATAAAATATGAGCAAACACAGTGACCAACGGTTGAAAAGAATATGCGGTTAAAAAGAACATTGGCGATTCGACTGTTTAACTACTTTTAACCCTAAATTTAAAGCATTCCTATAAAAAATATTATTATAAAAAGTCAAATGACCCATTCCTTTGTTATGCTACTGAGGGGCGTGGATCAAAAATCAAGAATTTCAATGAACAAAAGATAAATAACTACATTAATAAAATTATTAATAATAATAATATTAAAATGTGAGTGTATGTTGAATTTTATCTAAAATTAAACTGAAACAAAAAACATGTTTGACGTTAAAATTAGCGCTTAAGATAAATACATTCTTTGTATAATTCAGTTATGTTTCACTAGTCATAACCATGGTTACACACAATAACATGAAAACCAAAAATAAATAAATAATAATAACTCACCTAAACAACTGGGAGTGTCGACCAGCAGAGCAATGATTTATTCCGTAATATTTCAATTAAACTTTGTTATTATAACTCGTTATTTTCCGACTTGATCCGCCGGCGTCAAGACCACAACTGCTGTGTACGCGTGCTATTCGGTATCGGAAATATTCTGTACGAGTGATCTACGATTTGGCGGCTCGCTCGCCAGTAGTAGAATGGGATTTATAATCTTTTAATCGCGAAAATACAAAACACCGTCTATTGAGACAATCCGACACTCTGATAGCCTAAGTATGCCCTTTGGCAAATTTTCAGTGTAATCTTATATAGGACTTTGTGCTCTGGTTCCGTGGATATGCAACAAAGACAACCACAGGACAACAAGATAAACACAGACTGAGTAACACGGTGCACCTAGTAATCATAAATAATTCAGTCAGTTGGGTACCCATAAAAAGCTATATATATCCACCCCACAACCTACGCGTATGGCACAGACGTCAGTGTTATACGTGTAAATTCTGTAAGATGTTGTTATATGGTGTTTAGCGTCGTTTTCAACAATGTTTCAGTCACATCGCGACGGTGTCTACTTGAGACAGTATTCTAAGCGCTGTCACACTGGAGTATCATGCCGCAGACACATGGTATGATACCCCACCCAGTCACATTATACTGACACCGGACCGACCAGACCTAGAACTCTCTTCTAAATGTTGAGCGTCAAGCGAGGAAGCTTCTAGTACCATTTTTAAAGTCTTTGGTATGACCCGGCTGGGGATTGAACCCACGACCTTCCGCATGCGAGGCGGACGCTTTACCACTAGACCACACCGCGGTCCCAAATGTAAGAAACATGTGACTTTTCATTTTTAACATTAGATTTAAACAAAAGCATTGCGAGCGGGTACAGACGCTCGTCTTTTTTCCAAATCTATTACGTAGGTCAAAGTTAGTTATGTAAACTTTTTAAAAATGATGGTGATTAGTTTAAAAAAAATCAATACTATTACTGAAAAAATAAAACAGATTTAAAAAAAATCACCAAATAGAGATGTCGGTAACAAAGTTAAAATGGGACAGAGAATTTGATTTAATACAAAATAAATTAAAAAAAAAAATAGAAAGAAAAAATGGGCAGCAGGGATGGGGTCTTGGTTGGCTCGGGCAAGAAAGTTTTTAGTCAGCTTACATAATTATTAGTACATTTATTAATGAAAAAAAAATTGATTTAAAAATAAAAGAAATGGGCAGGGATGTGGGGGGGGGGGGGGTATTTTGGTTGGTAACAAAGTTTAAATGGGGCAGAGTATTTTATTTAATACAAAACAAAATTTAAAAAAAAAAATGGGCGGGGATGGGGAACGGTGGGGTGTTTTTGAGGGTAGGGATGAGGGTCTTTGGGTCGGTAACAAAGTTGAAATGGGGCAGTATCAAAGTTGAAATGGGGCAGAGTATTTGATTTAATACAAAACAAAATATTAAAAAAAATTAATGGGCGGTGATGGGGAAGGGGTCGGTAGAGGTGAGGGTCTTGGGGTCGGTAACAAAGTTGAAATGGGGCAGAGTATTTCATTTAATACAAAACAAAATTAAAAAAATAAAATGGGCGGGGATGGGGATGGGTGGGGATGGTAGGTGGGTATGGGGATAGTGGGGTAGGGATGAGGGCTTTGGGTCGGTAACAAAGTTGAAATGGTGCAGAGTATTTGATTTAATACACAACAAAATTAAAAAAAAATTGGCGGGGATGGGGATTGGTGGGGTGGTGGGGGGTTAGGGGTGAGGGTCTTTGAGAAATTTAGGTACGTTACTATATACATTGTTTGTATAACATGATATAAATGGGTTTATGAAGTTTAGTCACCGTAACGTTAGTTGTTTGTTCAGAAACAGAGAAAAAGCTGAGATCAACATAAAACTTTAACCAGCGGCGACGCCGACGACGCCAGGGTCATGACAATAACTCTATGTATCAGTTGCTGAAGCTTCAACGTGTAGACTGCCCAGTGGCGGATCTACTCTTTAAAATGCGTCGCACGCCTTCACCCAAAACTCCTATATTATATTAGAATCCATGTGAGCTAACGTGTACAGTTATTTTTGCTAATGACTTCAATAGTATCGGCTCAATGTATTGTTATAAACTTGTTATATAGTACAATAAAACATGAAATTGGCTTTTACCGTTGTTTAAATCCCTAATTGAACCCTTATTTTACTTGAAGGTTTAGATAGAACATGTAAACATTTATCAAGCCTAAGTTATCTGACAAAAATTCGCATGGTAACACGAAATACTCCAAACTGTGATCGGTACAGAGATCGTGAACATGGTGCAGAAATCGTGCTATGAAACAAAATATTGAATATTGAACCGAACAGCAAAATATCAGATTGAAAAAAAAAACTAATTGCAAGCAGAACAGCAGAATTTTTTTATATTCTGCCAGCAGAACAGCAGAACTAATGCGCATCCTTTTTAAAAACGTGTAAATACCACATTTGGCTCGTTAAAAATAGCAAATAGTAGATACAGGTATGTGGGTGTGAGTGTGGGTGTGGCTGGGTTTTTTGTCCTTGGCCTATACAAAACAGTTGAACTGGGGCAGGATATCTAATTTAATACAAATCAAAATTTAAAAATAAAAGGAGGGAAATGAGAGGAAGGTACATGCAAGTACCCAAGTTTAAACAGAGCTATACAATAATAGAAAATAATAAGATAAGGGTGGATGGGGGGGGGGGGGGGGGGGTGAGTAGGGGGTGGGGGGGGGGGGTTAAAGGTTAGGGATGGCTGAGTATTTCGTTTCATTAATACAAAACATTTTTTTCAATAAATATGCGGGGTCAATTGCAGAAACGATATCCCTTGAATAATTATTTTGTACTATGATCTGTACCAAAATATATTAATGTGGATATATTCACAACAGTTCGTGTAAATACCAAATACCAGTTTAGGGCTCAAAAGTGAATAAAATACGTGTACGATACTAGTGTAGCGCCTCAAAAGGGCTAATGTTTGGATGATTCAAAAACAATAATTAACAATTAAAACAGGAGAACAGTAATATGAACTGGAAAAATAAATGAGGATAACTTTATTAAATGGACAATAATAACAAAAGAACAATTGTAAATTTAGAACAAGAGAACAGTTATATAGATTAGACGATTCAGTAGAACAAGAGATTGATTTGATTGATTGATTGATTGATTTATGGATGGATGGATGGATGGATGGATGGATGGATGGATGGATGGATGGATGGATGGATGGATGGATGGATGGATGGATGGATGGATGGATGGATGGATGGATGGATGGATGGATGGATGGATTATTTAGCTTCATTTTACACCATCGAGGTCTAACAGACGATCAGTTAAACTAACCACTCTTTCCTGGGATCCTGGAAGATTAACCAGTACACTAGCACATCCCATCTCCGCAAGTAACTGATAACTTTCCCACTTGATTCAGAAGTGAGAGACAAATGATAATGAAAGACAATGTCGTAGAGACTGTGGCCGGGCGGGGATTCGGAACTTACGACCCCTGGATTGATCGCCAGACGCGCTACTGACTGAGCCAATCGGGTCGAGCAAGAACAAGAGAGCACGTATATAGATTAGACATGAAACTAAATAAAAAAAAATATACTTTATATCTTTATAACTTTATACCTCTGCAAAGAACGAATACTTAACTATATTCTCACCACGAAACAACAAGCAACGAAGATTATCTAATACGTTGACATTTTGCAAAATTACATATTAACATTTTGAATACAATGCCCGTATGTCTACAACTCGGGTAAGACCACGTAACTTAAAAACCGTCGTTTCCATTTCTATATCAATAATCCCTCTTAAATGGAAAAGTTGGCAAACTAAATAAATTTTGGTTTTAACCCGAACAGCTTAACTGTATTAAACCACCTTTTTACCAGATATAAGCCAATGATGTTTACAACCAGACATGATTTGCTAACACGTTTCCAGTAATTCAAATTAAAGGCTATATCACGGAGAAAAAAGGTATAAATGCCATATATAAAATCATTATTACAAGAGCTGTCGCCGGAAGGACAGCGTGCTCGACCATTTCGAAGCTGTTCTAAAACAACAGATTTTTCAGGAAATGAGTACCAAAATGGCAGGAAGACAATTGATATAAAACTTAGGGGTGGTAAAATTAAGCTATAATCATTGGTTGTCTGTTAAAATAAAATAGCCAAATAATTCAACAAAAATATTTATTTTCATTATCAATAGTTTTTTCTGGTGTTTTTTAAAACAACAAAGTAAATGGATGACTCACATTGCCTTAATATTATTTAATTTAGAATAAGTTACATTTGTCATTCAAACTTTAAAATTGCTTTATAAATCCATTAACCATTGCTGACAAATAACCCCAATAGGTGTGCCAATACCTAACTTAAAGCACATCAAGTACATATAATAACCCTAAATATTTTATGAATAATATAAGTTGGTCAAGCGTATCAAGAAATACTAGTTAAAACTTTATCTGAACTAATTCCAGCACGAATTTTATAAATATAGTGTAAGTCAAAAGTAGTTTATCAATGTTTGACATATGTGATATATGAACTACCTTCAAATCATATGGTAATATACCAGTTCTTGTAAATGGATCTATAGTTGAACTAATCATGTACCAGCATATCACAGCTGGATACCCTTTCATGAAAATGAAGGGAAAAAAAGAAAAAAAATTAAATCGAAAAGTATGAAACTATCATGAAAATGAAAATAATAAATTGAAAAATAAATTAAATTTAAAAATATTTGTTTAAAAAACAATAGAAGTCGAAAATTAAATCTGAGCTCCAGGCCTTCATCATTAGTAAACGTATATATTTTTTAAGATTTCCCTATATAACACTAAATGAAGTCCGAATGGTTTGGTATGTCAAATCAAACACAACGTGACAAAAGCGATATCTAAATTGGAGTGGTAAACTTGAAACTAAATCCCGATTCTGAAAACAGACAGCACTTACAGCTTGACGACCTTCACACTGACATAAGGACTCTTTCTAAGATGAAATACATTTTGCCACGTGTAAACCTGTATGACGGATCAATACGAACCAAAATGAAATCATGCGACTCATTAAGTATGTAAGTGAATATGCTGAGTTTTAAGCGGAATGAAATCTAGTATAGTCTAACCTAGGCGCGTAGCCCAATTTAGGAAATCTCTTTATAGTAAATTATTTTGGTATACCTATCCTTTTGACAATATGGGGTCAGTGAAGTGTATATAGGCATGGTATATTGTGGGATTCGGGAATGTCTTTAGCCAATTTTAAAATTTTGAAAAATCCTGACATATTCCCTTTAAAGAATTTTGTCAAATCTAAATGAAATGTGCATGATATATATATGTAAATCCTGAACATACAGGTTTCCCCGCATATTTATTATAAATCAATGAAGGATTTACGGATTACCAACTGTTACACATAAAGTTAATATGACGCCATACAGGAACTCATTCTCAATTATATACAAACACAAATTAAGCATGCATATTGACACAAAATACATATATTAAATCTGCATGTACAGAAACACTGCATTTATATTCTTGCTATACAGAAACGCTTGATTTTATAACAGCTGTATACAGTCAAATTCACTGTTATACAGTAAAACCAGTTTTAAGCAACCAGTCAAGGGAAGGAGCAAAAGTAACCTTTAAAGACAGGTTGTTTCTTAATACAGGTAATTTGCGTTGAACGCATATAAATGGGAAATAGCAAAATCGGCTGTTTAAGACAAGTGGCTGCTTAATAAAGGTGACCGCTTTCACAGATTTGACTGCATTACCAAATAAATTGATTACAAATGTTATGTTTTAAGTTTTGTTCACTTTAATAAAGGCAAAAATGAAGAAGCCTTCTGTGTTTAACGTAGGGTTAATAATGGTTTTCGTCTCATTTTACGGGCGTCACATTTCGTACAGGATAAGACATTCTAAAAGCGTGATATTCGGATATGAACTACTTCAGACTGTTCATGGAATGTTCTGTAATGACGAGTTGGTCGCCAACACGACGTTTTAAATTTATCTAAAGTGACTTCAGAAAAGTCAACCTTTCTGCATTGCGGCACATAAAAAATAGTAGCCACTTGAAACCAATATGACAGAAGGCTGTTTCATTTTTTTTCCCAACATACCTGAAAACACATTTGTTATCAATTGATTTTGTTATAAAACAGCGAATACAAGGTTAATATTAAGGATAACCAGGCCTCTAAAAACATGAAAAAATATATATACGCTTAAACGCATCTACGACAGTCTTGCTGAATAAAAATCGGGGTAGGGGGAGCATGATAAAGTTGTATATACATATTGTAAACGTGAAGTTAGACATGGATTATTTAAATATTGCAAAGAGAAGTCGGTATTACTCAGTTCATTCTAGATCTGATCTAGAATGATATTCGATTTTTTTAAAGCAGTTGCATTAGCAGTTCTTTTTGTCCTAACATCGTTATCTTATATACTCAGAATAGCATTTTAGACAAAATGACAAGATTGGCCCCGGCCCCTCAATTTTACGGAGTATATTGTTGTCAAAACGTGTGTTATGTGTGTATATTTGCTAATATGTAGGTTTATCAGAAAACATGCAAATATAAACAGCAATGTAATATAAATGTGTGATAAATTGGTTTAACATATGTATTGATTTGTTTGAAATACAGTATCTTATAATTCTTTATAGAATGGCATTGTTATTTGTTTATTATTATGTTTTTTCATGATGTATATACTGTTTATTACCCTTGATGAGACTTGAATAAAGAAACATCTATATCGTTTTGTTATGTTTAGTATTTAGTATTTTCCGTGACGTTGATTCGAAAGTACGATAAAAGCACGCACGCACGCACGCACGCACGCACGTTCGCACGCACTGTGGCCTCAATTCCTGATTGACATTGTCAAGAATCTTTCGATGAAAACTCAAAGAAGCCATCCTGCATTCCTCTCAGATTTTAATTATGTCTTATAACAGTCGTTGAATCGACACAAGTCGACTCACGTGATTTTCTTTTTAAAGCCAGTGAAAAGTTTGCGTTAATCTATGCAGTACTGGTCCCTATAGCAGAGCAGGGAAGAAAGTGTATACATACATATACATATAGAAATGTATGTTGTTTCGTACATAATCTAACATTCAAGTATTGATTACAAAATTTAAATGCCACTTTATAGCCCAAGCGAAATACCATTTTACAACTTATTGACTTCTGCAAGCGTGTGCATACAATTTGAACAACTGTTTTACGACATCATTAGAATAACAAATGCCGTTTACGGCGAAATGAAGGTTCTGACTGTTTATTTCATTATAACCTTGGTCACGTGTGCTTGTTTTCTCGTTATTTATTTTTGGTTTATCTTTTATTCATGGTAACAGCAATTTTATTGTCACTAAATCTAATTAACTTCTAGTCTTGATCATCTGCGACGCTTTGTTTTCTAAAAGACATTTCGTACAGAAATGTTTGAATCTGGAAGCAAGATTTGATTTCCCAACCCCCTCTCCCTCCCCCCCTCAACACACACACACACACGCACGCACGCACGCACGCATGCACGCACGCACGCGCACACACACACACACACACACACACACACCCGCCCCTATAAATATCTGTAAAAATAACAATATATTTTGCTATAGGTAGGGAGTTAAATTTCAAGAGTAATGAACTAACGTTTAAGACTAGACTAGACACACAATTTTATGTTGTTGTTGTTGTTGTTTTCATTTAAGTGTGACCTTGACCTTTGTGTAACCTTGACCTTGACATCTGTAAAGGTATGGGTATTTTTACAGGTAAATGCAGGAGATACGCCATTATGACATGTTGATCACTTGTGTCAAGATATTTTAAAACCCTCCTTGTAAGACAAAGTTACAGACCAGAAATGAAATATCGAACTAACTGGAATTGTTACCTTACGCGCGACACGTCGTCACGTAATATTTATCAAATGATCAAATGCGCCAAGTGTTTTTGAAATTCATCCAAGTATGACAAAGTTACAGACTGGACTTGAAATCTCAACCAGACTCAAAGTGTTGTCAAACTCAAAGCGTGATCTTGACCTTGAAGGTACAGGTGAGGGTCTTTCGCATGACACGTCGTCATGCAATGCTGTTAAATTGAGCCAAGTACTTTTGAAATTTAAACATATGTGACAAAGTTACAGACCGGACAAGAAACCTCAAACAGACTGAAAGAGTTGCCAAACAAAATTAAAATTTGACCTTGACTTTTGAAGTAGGAGCCTGGGTGTTACGCTCGACACGTCGTCATGTAACGTAAGTTATTTACCACAATAAAAATCTCAAATAACAAATAAAAATGAAAAATAAACATCTAAGCGATAGTCTTATAAATAGTATGAAACTCGCCAAGGTAGTCCGATTGTTTGAATCAAGCAATCGCGGCGTGGTCTAGTGGTAGAGCGTTCGCCTCGCATACGGAAGGTCGTGGGTTCAATCTCCAGCCGGATCATACCAAAGACTTTAGAAAAGGTACTAGAAGCTTCCTCGCCTGACGTTCAGTATTTAGAGGAGAGTTCTAGGTCTGGTCGGCCCGGTGTCAGCATAATGTGAATGGGTTGGGTATCATACCATGTGTCTGCGGCATGATACTCCAGTGTGACAGCGCTTAGAATACTGTCTCAAGTAGACACCGTCGCGATATGACTGAAAAATTGTTGAAAGCGACGCTAAACACCATATGACAACTATAACAACAGAAAGCTTTATCAAAATCCCGTTACATCTTTTTTTTTTTCAAACTAAAATTTGTCAAGATGATTGTCGTTTAGAAAACAAGCGTCGCAGATGATCAAGACTGTTCAAATTTCATTAACATATGATATACGCCACATTGTAAAATGGGGTGGAGGTTTATTTATAAGTCAAAATGTACATTTTCAAGCATGGGCGTTTCACTGTTAAATAATTCAAATCCCATTCGGGAATGCATATGATGCATGCATTACTTCTACAGTATCAGATAATTCTGATTCATATATGCACAACAACACCGTTTACAAAAGAGGACGTTGTCATTTGTGTGTGTCAAATACACAGCGATTTTTTTTGGGAAATCTGCGAAGTTTGGTAAGCAAGGATTCTGAGACAAATGTGATTTGCGAGAAAGACTGTCGCCCCGTCCACTGACCACGTTACATTGCTTGCCCTTTAAACCGAATACGCTAGTGTGAAATTTTTAATTAGACTCGTCCAATACAGGTGACACATTAATAATCTATTGTAATGTCAATCCGAACACCTCGGCCTTTATGCTACGCATATTATACGGAGGATACGGAAATAACCGATGTTTCACGATTGCTGTATTGTATAATGTATAACAGATGAATGTGCTGTCATCCCTAATACGGTAGGTTCCATCTAAAAATAGAATGACGTAGTTTCAAGATAGCGTATCGGGTTTATATGATGTTTGTGTGTGTGTTTGCCTAAAGAAAACAACGACGTATAACAACCAGCATCGATCGCTGATTGGATTATCGGGTTGTTTGATTGACAGCCTGCTTTAGGTCAAAGTGTTATATCAACATACAAATATTTTGACGTTTTTTTTTGTGTGTGCGTTTTATTTTTGCAAGGCTGGTGCTCAGCCTTGTTGATTCGATTGTCCATATGTTGATAAATAAAAGAAACTTGAATAACAAGAAAAAATCGGTTTATCACCATGTCCAACACATGGCAGGTTACATGTTGACGTCTTGGTGGATTAAGACCTCAAAATGAATCTGAATAGAACCCCGTCGTCCGTAAGTAACTGGCACACTGTCTCGCATAAAGTTTGTGGGTCGAAAGAGTTTCGAACCCACGCCTTCTGTGGTCCTTTAACAACAGCGCCTTATACATGTACCATTTGGCGAAGAATGACCCCTTAACATTATGATGATATTCTTTCTGGATAAACTGTTATAGGTAAATACAGTTCAGAGCTGATTATAATTAATATATATATATATAGATAGATAGATAGATAGACAGTTATTTTTGAATAACCAAGACATAAATGTACAGACCAGACTACGGCGAGTGCGCCTAGCTACAATGCAAACCATAGATACAATATCAAGGCCTCTCCCAAACCAATAAATCTGGTGTCGACCATGACTTCTATACTATGGAATTACATGCAACACATCTGGACAGGGTGGATACATTTACATACATGAAGTGATAGCTTTATATGAGTAGGATCCAGTTAAGGATTCATGACTACTCACATGCTATATAAAGGACAGATTTATAAACCCGTTGGATCATATAGATACAGTGAATTCATATATATTTAATTTCATAAAGGGAGATAATTAAATTCACAACAACGGAATTTACGATTTTTGGGATCTTTTCAGATGCTCATTCACAATGCATGATATATATATATGGAGATAATTATCTGTGAATAACCAAGACATAAATGTACAGACAAGACTACGGCGCGTGCGCCTAGCTACAATACAAACCATAGATACAATATCAAGGCCTCTGCCAAACCAATAAATTTGGTGTCGACCATGACTTATATACTATGGAATAACATGCAACACATCTGGACAGGGTGGATACATTTACATACATGAAGTGATAGCTTTATATGAGTAGGACCAAGTTAAGGATTCATGACTACTCACATGCTATATAAAGGACATATTTATATATTTATATATATATATATATACGGATTGATTTTACAATGTTCATATTGTTTAACATGTTAATGTATTTCATTCTGGCGTTTTCATTTAAAGCATTTTGATAATTAGTATACCATTCTATGAATGATTACAAGAGACGGTCGATTGCATCGACAGGTGTCGTTTTGTTGTTTAATGTATATTTTCCTGAGCTAGTACATTCATGGCGTTAGATTTTAGCACACCTTGACTTAAGGCCATCCTTAAAAAATAGTTCTTTGCTGTGCTCCGACCAAGTATTTTTATCATGTGGATAGGTAGGTAGCAAATATTTGTATACCCCCAACCCCCCCCCCCCCCCCCCACCCCCCTCACCACCATATTTTGATTTTGCATAGTCATTATAAAGGAAAATGGACTGAAACCATGAAAAAAAAACGCTTTGCTAGTCAATAAAAAAAGTTTGGGTTGCGACAAATAAGAGTGAGTAGGTAGGAGCATGATGGTAAACTATTTATTTATTTAAGGACGGCCTGAAATTGAGAGAGTTAATAGAGTTTTCGGACAGTTGTAAGAAGACGACATTAAAAAGAGGTTCCACAGCGATTATGCATATCCGATTTCGGAAAGAACAATTATCTAAATAGTTAAATGTGTTGGCTGTGAAAAGAGAAAGTAATAGTTTTGTCTGGTTATACAGACATAGATACATAGATATTGGTTTTCCAATTGTCAAAAGTTGATAACAATACTTGCATATTTAACGTTTCACTACACGGTTGCGTCCCCTTTTCCCCATGGTAACATGATTCTTACACTTAAAAAAAAGTCCTATGTAATATGGTTTGAAATATCTTCTAAGAGGTGAGATTAACTTAAACATATTTATTTTACTTCCATTGTGAAACAAGTTCTTACAATTTAGGCAAATCACGCTCGAATTGTTCCTGGTTAGAACCAGTACTAAGCGTATATGGAAAATTGTCTTGCTCAAGGACACCACACATAGCCGTGGCAGAGGATCGATCTCAAGACCCTCCGATCATGAGTTCGGTGCTCTATCGCTGGACAACGCAGATGGGTGGAGCAACGGCTGGAATAGCATATACTGCAATAAGACATCACAGGTGTTAAAAGTGTGATTTTTATAGGATTTTAACAAATTAATGTATTAAGGAGCATTTGAGGACTTCTTTTTGAAAATAATCTTAGGGTGCCTACTAATTATTTCGCATTTTTATGTAGGAGATACAATCCTACTATGAAAAAAAAAATTTCTATGCAAAATACTGTTTTTTACCGTAAAAATCCTAGACCTTATTTAATATACATGTAGAACAAAAAAAACACAATTCAACTGTACAGTAAGATCAAAAGGAATGAATTGAACTCTTAGTTGATAAAGTGTCTTTCTCAAGGACACAACACGTAGCCGTGGCAGGGGATCTAACACACGACCCTCCAACCGTGGGCCCGATGCTCTACCGCTAGTCCAAACACTTTACACATCGTCGAGTTAAAACCCTACACAACGACTCATCTCCGCTCAAAACATGCTACCGGAATTTTTTTTTTTTAATTTGCGCTTAAAGATGTAGGATAGTATTTTCATGAATGGAAACTATAACAAAGAAAGTGTATAGTGTTTCCGGTGTATAATAGGCCTAACAATTCAAGTTATGTCACACTATCGACTGATCTTACATGTCACGTATCTGTGACATTATATATTTAAATGATGGAAAACTTTCTAAAATGTAAACGCGTGCGAACTAAATGCAGGCTCGGATCGTGCTACACGCTAACTGCGACTTTTTTCTGTGTGAGATGTAAAATATATTATAATTATGTAAACATCAATTTTCGTCGTCAAACGGTGCAACACATGGCAAATGTCAATGTATAATCGATTTTACAGGCGTTTATTTCAACGTTATATGTTATTCGTCTTGAAACTATCCCTTACCTTATTGCAGGATTACATTCGTGAAATACCGTGAGACGAATAACAAATAACTATCTATCTTCTGTCTGTTTCCGTTCAGACACCAAATCGAGTTTTATAACGGTTAATGGTAACCTTATCAACTCCATAATTAAGTTTGTTTCAATGGTTTACGCTTGATGCTCAGCATTTAGAGGAGAGTTCTAAGTCTGGTCGGCCCGGTGTCAGTATAATGTGACTGAGTGGGGTATCACATCATGTGTCTGCGGCATGATACTCCAGTGTGACAGCGCTCAGAATACTGTCTCAAGTAGACACCGTCGCGATATGACTGAAAGATTGTTAAAAGCGACGCTAAACGCCATACAACAACAACAACATCAATAGTTTACGCTATCATGACATCAAGAGCAAATAGACGATCGGCTAACCTAACCTGGGATCGAAGACTGGAAGGTTAACTAGTATTCAAAGCAAATCCAACTTTGCAAGCAACTGATACGTTTCCCACTTGAATCATTACATGAAAGGTACTGTAATATCTATCATAATGAAGAATGTGGCTCGGCGGGGATTCCAACTGACGACCCCTGGGACGAGAGTCAGAAGCGCTACAACTGAGCTAACCGGGCACGGCTTTCATAATTAAGAAAATACCGTTTGGTATCCGTGTGGTATTTTTTTCCTGTCCTACCTATTAAAACTGACTAAATTAAAATATAATTATTTTTTTTATGTCACAAAATTCGTCACTTTCTTACTGCTTAATATATAATTAAATGACGTTAGATAGTTTTTATACCGAAAAGTGACAAAATGACCGCGAATCGGCTACAACTATTACATTTAGAACGCCTTTTTGAACATTTCTGAGAGAAGATAATATTAGACATGTATATGGCTGAAAATCGCCGCAAATGTTTAGTGAGAGTAACTCAGAGCCAACTTGACTCCATGTGCGTCCCTGACTATGTGCGTGTAATTATTGATTCAGTCAGCGAAATTCAATTACCATGTGTAATACAACGACTTAACCGTAGTTGTTTATTAGGTATGCATTCAGCTTAATTATAACGTGTACTGTCACCACGATATACTAAATATTTATCAGATGATTACAGTATGCACAGACGTGCGTGTGTATGAGTGGGTGTGTGCGTGTGTGGAACCCTCAACACACAGAAACGTTTTATATAATGTGGTTACCCGACGTACTATTTCCTATAACCCTCACTCGTCCTATCGCATTTATATGAAATTAGGTTTCATGATATTACATGTACAGTCAAACCTGTCTTAAGCAGCCAGGCAAGGAAATGAGCAAAAATGGTCCCTTAAAACAGGTTGTTGCTTACTACAGTTTAATTTGCCCTGAAAGCATAGACATTGGACATAGTAAATGTGGTTGCTTAAGACAAGTGGCTGCTTAATAGAGGTGACCACTTACACAGGTTTGACTGTCTTAGATATGTTTTTAAATAATAAAGATTTATTTTAAAAAAAAGAAGATAACACATTTTGTTCTTGTCCATTGCAAATATGTATGTGTGTGATCAAGCTCTTCCTTTGATGAAAGAACATAACTTTTAAACAATAAGTTTGTATCACATTTACACGTTTCTTGAACACAGTCTCAGTCGAGTCTGTTACCGCAGTTGACAATTTATCACTGAATTAATGCGGATATCAATACAATAATATAAAAGAATTACGGTGTTACCATGGTGACCTACTTGGGAATTCAGTTTATAATAAGAATGCGATTTCAATTTCTACACGGACACGCCATCATTTATAAAAGTACAATGTACATGACAATAACACGAACAGGAAATCGAATAAAGGCACATATTACATTAGAATGAATTAAGTAAAAATCTATAAATTATATATATAATCCAACAAACAATCTAACTCACCGAATGCTGCTCTGAACGTGTACTAGCAATCCAAACACAGAACTATTTAACTAGTGTATCAGCACGTGGACGACGTGCTCCAAATAAGTACAAATGGCTGATTTGATTGAACCACATTCTATTTATTCTCCGGCATAGAGTTTCTCTCTGTTTCTTTAAAGCTACACACTCGTTATTTAATCAGATTATAAAGACCAGCAGAGAGTATGGTCTTTTATATTTCACATTCCCTACCGCATGTTTTGTTGTTTTTTCATGCACACTACAAGAGTATTGTTATCAAGACAAAAGTGTCTCCCAAAAAGTGTGTATTATATAGAGGATATTTGTTTGTTTTGATGTAAGATCGAATTATATTTCATCAAGTGTTCCCCAAAAGCCATATTCTCATTAGTTTCTTTTTATCTTATGCATTTACATACATTTTTATTTATTTTGACCTCAATTCGCCATTAAGGTATTATTGGATTAATAAAAAAAAGTAAATTCCAATTTTTTTTTTTTTTTTTTTTAAATATTTTTTTTTAAATTAATATGCAAGGACAAACAAATAGACCCCACCCCTAATTTCATTGTTTGAAACAGTGGGTTACCAAAAATAATCCAATGAGAAATATCTATAATTCATCAAAAAGCGTAAATAAGAGTAGTTCGAACAAAAAGGATACTCAATCCATTGCCAAATTTAATTCCAGCGAGGAGGTTGTATGGTCATGCGCTAAAAGTGTAAACAAATACACATTGATATATGTTCTTAAGCACGTTAAGCAGTAATTAATAGTATATTTTTACACAGCTGTTCTGTTTTGTTCCTAACAGACAGGTTCAGAAGACAACACGCCTTCAAACTCCTCCCTGGCGGTGCAATGAATGTTGCCTTGGTTACCCTTTTTTTAAAAAAAAAAAAAATACTGAAAATGATCATGGAACATTTTCTGCAAAGTCAGTTTGAACAGTCGGGGCTGTTGAATGAAGATATTACAGTTTTAAAGTGTGTAGCAAATGGGAAGACCATTTGAAATAAAATTCTTTTTTTTTGGCACATGGTATAAATGGAGAGAATCACCCAAAAGAAAACGAATGCTTCTTCACAGACCATTCGGAGCTGTGAAACAAACTTCAATCCAGTCAACCCCATTTCACATCTGCATATTTGAAGAAACAGACTGCTATTTACGGAATCAATACACCTTAAGTACATGTGATCAAAGAGTGTATTATTTCTTCTTCTTCGTCGTCGCCGTCGTCTTCTTTTTCTTTTTCTTTTTCTTTTTCTTCTTCTTCTGCTTCTTCTTCTCCTTCTTCTTCTTCTTTTATTACTGTACAAAATCCCACTCTGGTGCTTCGTTGCACGACTTGGTGTATGATACAAGGTGACTGTGAGGTGCGATGCCCTCGCTGTTCGGTGCAGAGACCAGTCTCCCGCTGAAAGTCCCGAGGGTATCGGCTGTGACAATGTGCTCTGTCGGAAAAGTGGCGGTAGATGTGAACTCCGCAGAATGGGACCAGAAATGTAAGTGAATTGCCTCTAATGGAAGAATGTTGAGGGAATATCTATGAGTCATAGACGTTTCTGTACACCATAACGAGATTCGCGCTGACTGACGACGGCTTTCTTGCAATATCTTCCCGCAACGACCATGTGCCATCTAACTGGTACTGCTTGTTGTCTTATAGTCACCCTACACGAATGTCGCTGCTCGTCTTCAAATACTAAATGGTGGATTGTAACAGTTTTGTGAGACGTTAAATGAGCGGCGAATTTTGTTAAACAAAATGTAAATAGAATTCAAAACCACCATTTTTGCTATCGGTATTCATAGATCTAGAATAGAGCTGCTAAAGGTTCCACGGCCGAGAGGTCAAATGCACTGTCGTTTATTGGCCACTAACCTCTCATACCCGATGTCGGATATGATACGATCTGGTGATGTGGTACTGTGGACCAGAGTTCATCCGTCTCGACATATTAAGTTACTGTTTTTATCAGATGATGATTAGAATACCACTTGCGTAAACATTCCATACTAGATGAATAATAAGGTATGTCACTGTCCAGATTCATTACATGGTTACAAAATGTAAATTTGTTGCAAAGATGAAAGGCGAATATCACCGTCGAGCGATTAAACTGCTCAGAATGGTTATTCCAGCCCAAAACTAACCCAGTTTTCGACAAACTTTTAAAATATACAAATGATATTCAGAATAGCCATGTTTATATAATTATATATGCATTCCGTAGGTAATATTTCATAAAATGTCTATTTAGACAAATCAAATTATTAAAAGTACTGAAGGCAAGATTGTTGTTGGACGCTGTGAGATGGTATTCTGCTTTGTACATGTTTGACTTCAAATACCGAACTAATGCAGGGTACCATTTAAAAGTAATTTAGGTTATGGACTATCATGCACATCGACAGATAATTGAATGGTTTCTAATGTTATCCTTATCAAATGTACACATTGTGTTTCATTATCTAAACATACTAGTATTTATTATACGGGTTACTCCGTTACTCCACCTGGGTATTAAAGGGAGGTAATGTCCAATGGATGGTTCCACCTGAATTTTTGGAGAAAAAACAACTGACGAACAACTTAAATTTGGAGAGAAAAAAATACCACCATGCAAATTACCTTCTTCTGTAAACCTGACTTATTAAACTTGAAATTGTTGGAATGTGTAAAATATTAATGGGCTCACATGGTCATTCATTATAGAAAACATTTTAACTCAGAAAGAGCATGGTAAACATGCTTTTATGTACAGTATATACAGATACTATACCGGTAACTGTGATTATAGTTTAAACATATTTTATTACGTTTGTTACATATATCAAACGAACATAAAATGATAACAAATATAAAACATATGCAAATGAATTGAACTACACGTTATAACAACATTAGTTACAGTTCTCTCCCGTGTGGCTGTATGAATGTACAATGTATATATTTACCGGATTGAGTAAAAAAACTGTAAAAAGGAACTTAGTATAAAAAAGAAAGAAAAAACAACATTGAAAGAAAGAAAGAAAAAAAAACAATACGAGAGAAAACAAAGCACAGCAAACAAAACAATACCATGCCGCCCAGTTGTGATTATAAGAACCAATGGACATACTTCTTTTTTTATCCGAAACAAAAAAGCCATAAATGATTCTTTTTCTTGCATACCAAACACATTGAAAAATATATTCATGGGGGAGAACCTACGTCACGCGTACCGGAAATTGTTTCAAAAGCTGGTTTAATTGATTTTTGGTATCAATTTTGGGTACATGCGTATATTTTATAGTCCGACCGTCTGGGTTTAAGACGAATCTATTTCACCGATATGTATGTAGATCAGTGCGATATACACAATTCCAGATTATCTCAAAACAGTTGCGCTTCATTCTATATGTAAACGTTACCGGACATAACGCTCAACTGTTTTAGGTAAACTGGAACTTTGTAGAGAATTTACTATTAGTTGTTAAACATTGTATCATGAGATTGTTTGCATATTTACTTTTCTGTTAATGGACCCTTCAATACGCTAGTAGTAGCAGCAGTAGTAGAAGTAGGATTAGCAGCAGCAGTAGTAGTAGTGGTAGTAGCAGCAGTAGTAGAAGTAGTGTTAATAGCAGTAGTAGTAGTTGTAGTAGTAGCAGCAGCAGTAGTAGTAGTAGAAGTAGTAGTAGTAATAGTAGAAGCATTAGCAGCAGCAGTAGCAGCAGCAGCAGCAGTATTATTATTATTATTATTATTATCAGTAGTAGTAGTAGTAGTTTTAGTAGTAGTAGTAGTAGTAGTAGTAATAGAAGTAGTAGCACCAGCAGCAGCAGCAGTATAGCAGTAGCAGAAGTAGTAGTAACAGTAGTTGTGGCAGTAGTAGTAGCAGTAGTAGTAGTAGTAGTAGTAGTTGTAGTAGTAGTAGTAGTAGTAGTAGTAGTAGTAGTAGTAGTAGTAGTAGTAGTAGTAGTAGTAGTAGGAATAGAAGTAGCAGTAGCAGCAGCAGTATAGCAGTAGCAGTAGCAGTAACAGCAGCAGCAATAGCAGTAGCCGAAGCAGTACGACATTATCATAATCAGTGTTAGTGCGACTGTGCCTTTAATTTTATGATGTGATTCAAATAAGATCAACCATCACATTACATTCATGGCGCGCATGAATATAATAGAAACACAAAAACTGACAACCGTTTTGTAGTTTTAACTACATAATTATATAAATATTGAGCATGATTTTGTGCAAATAAAGACGTCGTCGATTCTGTATATCGTATAACATTATCGCACGTGTATCATAATTCATACATATACAACTGGCAGATTCTGGGGAAGGGGGCGGGGGGCTTCTCCAATAAAAGTTGGAAAGTATAATATTTGTTGTATGTTTATGTTTTGTAACCAGACACTGTAAAAGTTTAAGTTAATACAATATTATTCTTTTTCTTCTATAATAAAATAGACAGAAAACCCTGTAGTCGGCAATTGTTAGCCCTTTATTGCCATCACGCTCATTCCCATCTGCTTACACACGCGCGTTTTGAAATCTTTACACAAACTCCCGATCTCGCCGCGGTGGAAATATACGCGTAGCTCAATCAGCCGTCACGCAATGCTTTGTATAGAAATACTACTAAGCGAATTCATTACCCGCAATCAAAAGGACAATGGTAGGTCTGGAAAAAAATGTGTTTTTCGTTGTTGATGCTGTTGTTGTTGTTGTTGTTGTGGTGGTGGTGGTGGTGGTTGTTGTTGTTGTTGTTGCTGCTGTTGTTACTCTTGCTGTTGCTTCTGCTGTTGCTGCTGCTGCTGTTGTTGTTGTTGATGTGGTTGTTGTTGTTGTTGGTGGTGGTGGTGGTGGTGGTGGTTAATAGTTTTGTTGTTTTTTTCTCTTTGATCCCAACTTTAGGTTTATCGAGAATAACTGTATCAACAGGGACGTTACAACCTTTTAAAACCCACCCACCGCCTCCATAATTCCCCACACAGTAAATATACAAATAGCATGTTGTTGACTCAGATATAAAATATAATTAACTTACACAATCTGTCTGTAAGACACCTTCAAAGAGCTAAAGGATTTTATCACACGAGTTTTTTTTCTGTAATTTCAATGCAAATTTTTTCTGTGGTAACAACATACAAGAACGATAAGAAATGCAAAATCTTAAATACAACAGTTAGAGTTATCTTTCTTTAGTTTATAACAAGTTACATAGCGCGTATCCTTTGTGAACTATATGTGCAATAATAGAAGGAATTATATAGGGAAGGACCTTCTATATAAGTTCTTGAGTAAAGTAACAGTAATATAGTATAGATGATAATTATGAAAATTATGCAATTCTGTGATTTAATATTTGTATTTATATGATATTTATCTGTGATATTTGCTTGTAATCTGTCCACGAATGAATCTATCTAAAAGGGTCAGGGGTTATTCATTTCATTGTTTGCTTCCGCTATCACAGGCAGGATTAATGGACCTTGGTTGGTCCCTCCCTACCACCCCATCCCCCATACCCCAAATCTCTTTTTTTTCAATTTTCTTTGGTCAAATCTATGTTCAATCCATCCAAAATACCCATTTAACCTTTTACTTCATATAGACACCTTTGGACACCTCTAATATTGAAAGCATTAATTCACCACGTATCAGCAATGGGTAAATTACGTTTATATTAACTGACAGGGTGGTAAACAGTGCAGGAAGTGTTCAGATTGCTCGTTACGAGCAATCTGAACTCTTCCTGCACTGTTTTCAAAGGCCTTCTGTATGCCGTGTAAGAATAGTCTTAATAGTTTTTTTGCACAGCGGGTGTCTAAAGACAGTTGGGGGTATATGGGCCGTTCGTTGAAGTGAAAGGCCTGTACTCACATATAGGTTTCTCACTTTTTTTTCCTTTTTTTTTTGTTAAATGGGTATTTTGGATGGATTGAACATAGATTTGACAAAAAAAAGTTGGGGTGTTAGGGTGGTAGGGAGGGGAACCAAGTCCATTAATCCTGCCTGTGTCCGCTATATATATATTTTATATATGCGTGATTAACCTGTTGTTGTTTTTTTTGTTCCGAACCTGGTGAAGTTGATAATATTAGACATTTACATGGTATTCTATTGATCATGTCAATATTTCTAGTTCGTTTTTTATTCATTTTAAGGAAGGTTAAAAGTAGTTCCGTCCGGGTCAAAATGTGTAAGTAGGCCTATATATAACGACGTCATGGAATATACATAATAAAGCCATGTGCCTGATAAACTTGCAATGACGTGATAAACCTTTATCACGCAGGCAGTTTATCAACAAAAATTAATGCATCGACATGATAAAGTATTTTCCTCCAAAACAACTGAGCATGCATCATACAGTGATTTAATTGTTTAAATGTCTCTGGTATTATATTACACAAAAACAGTTCAGATTATGTGAACATAATATAGTAAAAAAGCAAGGACTTATATAAATGCATAAGTCTGTGATATGAGTAATTCAATCAAACATTCTAGATGTACTTCGTTAACCCCAGTTTAGGTATTGACCTCACGATATATATAAAAGTTTTTATTTACCCTCGCGCTTTGAACCAGTAATTTCGGTGAGCATAGACCTTTTAACCTTTTACGTTAGGCGCCCCCCTCACAATGTACAAGTCGGAGGGGCCAGCATATACCCCTCGCCCCCCCCCCCCCCCCCCCCCCCACCACCACCAATATTATATTCTCTCCTCAGGTTGTTTCTGTTTTTGGAGGGATATTCGTTTTAAAACATGAGTGTAGGAGCGTTTCAATTATTGGGCCCGATTAGCTCAGTCGGTAACACGTCTAAATATCAATCCAGGGATCGTGAGTTCGATTCCCCGCCCGGCAACAGTCTCGGTGATGATTGATATAAGACATTGTGTCTCATTACCATTCGTATCTCATCGCTGATTCAAGTTGAAAAGTTTTCAGTTACTTTTTAAGATTGAGTATGCTCGAGTGCTGGTTAACCTTTCAGGATCCCAGGAAACAGTGGTTAGGTTAACTGATCGTTTGTTAGCCCTCGATGACATGAAAATGACGCTAAATATTTAATCAGTCAATCATATATATAGTGACGTATTCCTACATGTTACATGTCACTGGTTGTATTGTGTACAATATATCTTATATACGATGTATCGTATGTATTATGTACAAGTCTTTTGTAATTCATATTTGAATCAGATAAATATTATTTGTTTGATTTTTTTTGTTATTACATGTTTTGCATAAAAAAACATATGATAAATGCCTTGTGTCTATCATTTCCGTTGACGACACTTCAATTGCCCCCTGGTCAGGTTTCTCATATTTTCAACCTGGTGACCTTAGCATCAGTTTCGTTGAGTGTATATTGTAAAGTTCATTACAGTCTCGTAGTATTGTTATAAATGCTGGTATAAAAGACAGTATCAAAACAAAGTTGGCAGGTCACCGAAGTGCCATCGACCGACAGATCGTCCGATAGATTTTTTAAAATTCTTTATTTTACTTTTCAATATTTGGTATGACCCGGCCGGAGATCGTCCCACAACCATCCGCGTGCGACGCAGACGCTATACCATTAGACCACCGCTGAGGGTCACAACATGTCATGGAACAGTTACTTGTCATTTTGTTTTGCTCTGCTCTGCTCTGCTCTGCTCTACTCTGCTCTGATCTGCTCTGTTCTGTTCCATGTTACATGTTATTCTACAAGTTACGTTTAAAGAAGAACTATTGCGTAAGTGCGATGACAGAGAACATTAACATAATTGGAGTTTTATTATATTTCTTAATTGAAAGAGTGGAGACAAATAATATAGATCTAACTATAATCACAAGTACTAACTATAATTACAATTACTAACTGTAATCACAAGTATTAACTGTAATCACAATTACTAACTGTAATCACAAGTTCTAACTTTAATCACAAGTATTAACTGTAATCGCATGTTCTTACTGTAATCGCAAGTACTAACTGTAATCACAAGTTTTAACTGTAATCACAAGTATTAACTGTATTCACAAGTTCTAACTGTAATCACAATTACTAACTGTAATCACAAGTACTAACTGTAAACACAAGTTCTAACTGCAATCACAAGTACTAACTGTAATCACAAGTTCTAACTGTAATCACAATTACTAACTGTAATCACAAGTATTAACTGTAATCACAATAACTAACAGTAATCACAATTACTAACCGTAATCACAAATACTAACCGTAATCACAAGTTCTAACTGTAATCACAAGTACTAACTGTAATCACAAGTATTAACTGTATTCACAAGTTCTAACTGTAATCACAATTACTAACTGTAATCACAAGTACTAACTGTAATCACAAGTTCTAACTGTAATCACAAGTACTAACTGTAATCACAATTACTAACTGTAATCACAAGTTCTAACTGTAATCACAATTACTAACTGTAATCACAAGTTCTAACTGTAATCACAATTACTAACTGTAATCACAAGTTCTAACTGTAATCACAAATACTAACTGTAATCACAAGTTCTAACTGTAATCACAATTACAAACTGTAATCACAAGTACTAACTGTTATCACAAGTACTAACTGTAATCACAAGTTCTAACTGTAATCACAATTACTAACTGTAATCACAAGTACTAACTGTAATCGCAAGTTCTAACTGTAATCGCAAGTACTAACTGTAATCGCAAGTACTAACTGCAATCGCAAGTATTAACTGTAATCGCAAGTTCTAACTGTAATCGCAATTACTAACTGTAATCACAAGTTCTAACTGTTATCACAATTACTAACTGTAATCGTAAGATAGTCTTCACTATCTTTTATATAAAGAATTAACCACCCAAATCATTTCATGAACGCAATATTTCATTTATGTGTATCATGTGCATTCATCATTATATATCTTCATGTCACATTATGTGCTTTCCGTGAGCATGCGTACTTAGTTGCTATTTCAATCACAACTTTATTTTATGCACGATGGAGATACTTTACATTTGACCCACCGGACAGGAGTTTTGACGTAAGTATATTATATTACTCGTGTACACAATATCACGAATATGTTTAATGGTATTATGTACAAAATTTAATTGGTATATATATCAAACCTGTCTTAAGCAGCATGTCAATGGAAGCAGTAAAGGTGGCCTTTTAAGACAGTTTGTTGCTTATACAGATTAATTTGCTCTAAAAGCATAGAAATGGGAAATAACAAATGCGGTTGTTGGCTGCTTAATAGAGGTGAACGCGTACAAAGGGTTGACTATACATGTAATGTAATAAAAAAGTTATTTGTTTAATGTAAGATCAGTATAACTAACCTTCGTAAGTCGTAAGATTTTTGCACATACAAAACGCGACACTATAGATACCGTAGTATGGTAGTACGATTTATTTTCTTATTTCAGTCCGCTATGAAGGTGCATGAATTATTATTTGTTCTTAATTTTTTGCCTCACCTCTTCAGGATTGGCCTACAAAAAGTTATAGGTTATATATGGCATAGGCTATTACGCCCATTTTCAACACTTCCTATGGGAAATAATTTAATTTATATTTAAAATTAAATATGAAATCCAATGGGTATGTAAATTAAAATATATAAAATAATAATAACACTTATAGTAGAAATTCTGCGATGAAGTGAAGAGTAATTACCTATTTTCATTTAAATAAATTAAAAAGAGGTAACCGTATATAAAATATGTTTAATTATAGTTGTTATAATAGTATTCATAAAGGGAGATAATAAAAATATTCCCCAAGCGCTATCAGGCTATACCGAAAAATGACCGCACTCACAGACGAGGTCAAAGATTGCAAGTAATTCTAAAAAAAGTACTTTACACCCTCATAAAATTTTGCAATTATTATTTCTTAGACTGGAAATTAGGCTTGAATCGATTTACACAATCCCTTAAAATGTCCACACCGCTCCGGGGACGGCGACTCGAAATGTAGATGTCCTCTTTAAGATAATGATTGACCTTCTTTGAAGTAATATGCACGCACCATACAACACAGTGATTGAATAACGGGGCCGCTGTGGTTCTGAGAAAAGTTTATTATGCATTACGCTGTCTTGATTTGTTTTGATCTTGAATTTAAACAAACATTAAGATTATGATAAAGTAGATCTAATTAAGTCTCTGATTGAGTCAGGCAGCCGGTGCTGTTGATACACGCTCGACGTGATACGATTGTTACAAAATCATACAAATCCTCAAGTATTTTTGTTTGTTTACTGTTATTTTAATTCTTTGCCGTTCCTCTTGAGGTTCGGCCTACAAAAAGTTACAGGTTATATATGGCATAGGCTAATCGCCTATTTTCAACACGAACTCAAGGAGTAAACAATTGTATTTTAAAGTTCAAAATCTTATTAATAAAATGGGTTATCATATTTGCATATTATTGATAATATGATATTTTTTACATGTGTTGTGTATTTTCTATGACTATATAATAAATAGACAAGTCAGAATTAATGAAATGAAGTATAAATCCCAAAATAAAGGACATTTAAGGCATTTATACATCCGTCACCGATCACAAATAAAGGGAGGTAATATATATTATACATACGCACACAAATACAGAGAGAGAGAGAGAGAGAGAGAGAGAGAGAGAGAGAGAGAGAGAGAGAGAGAGAGAGAGCGAGAGAGAGAGAGAGAGAGAGAGCGAGAGAGAGAGAGAGAGTAGTAGTAGTTGTTGTTGTTGTATGGTGTTTAGTGTTTAGTGTCGCTTTCAACAATTTTTCAGTCATATCGCGACGGTGTCTACTTGAGACAGTATTCTGAGCGCTGTCACACAGGAGTATCATGCCGCAGACACGTGGTATGCTATCCCACCCAGTTACATTATACTGACACCGGGCCGACCAGACCTAGAACTCTCCTCTAAATGCTGAGCGCCAAGCGAGGAAGCTTCTAGTACCATTTTTATAGTATTTGGTATGACCTGGCCGGGGATCAAACCCACGACCTTCCACATGCGAGGCGGACGCTCTACCAACTAGACCACGCTGCGAGAGAAAGAGCGGTTGATATAGTATATATATATATATATATAAAATATATAAAATAAAAATTAGAAATAAAAATTAGAAATAAAATAAAATAAAATAAAATAAAATAAAATAAAATAAAATAAAATAAAATAAAATAAATAGGTGTAACCCCACCATTGATTTTTGTTCTTTATTCTATAGTAAATAGTAAAAGTTTGAAGGCTTGTCATTCATAGAGAGTCCCAAATGAAAGAAGTGAAACCTACATTTTACTGTTTGTCAACCTCTGCACTTTCAAAATATGATGAGAAAAGTAGGGGTCATTTGTCATATAAGAGATTTTTTTTTCTGCTCAGTGTGTACACTGGTGACAAAGTGAAAGTAGACTTCCGAAATCATGAATTCATACCCCAATTTCCAAGCATCATTTTTTTTTCTAAATTCACAATTCAAACATGACAATGCTATCAAAATGTTCAAAATACATCAATAATGCCATTCAAATAAAAAATATGAGCATTAAAATAAGGAAAATCTATTTCGATACTTTCCATTTATGTGATGGACGAAGAGTACTGTGGGTATCCGACGATGCTAAAACGGCGCTTTCTTCGTATGTCGATAATCCCACTTAAAATGAATAAAAAACGAACTAGAAATATAGAATACCATGTAAATGTCTAATATTATCAACTTTATCAGGTTCGGCACGAAAAAAAAAAAAAAGACTCGACTGAGCCTCGTCCAGGTTTTTTCCTAAGCCTCATCTGATAAAGTATATGAGTCATGAGTCTGATAGGCTTGTATTGACATGATAAACCTATGTTCATCAGACAGGCAGTGTATCAACAGAAATGAATGCATTGGCTTGATAAATCAGATCAGGTCAATGTGTCGCATTATACGACCCTGGACTCAAATGTGTGATACAAAACATTGGTCAGTTGCGTGAAGTTGGCTATGAGATCGGCAATCGGAGATCAACATTCAATACAGATCCAGGTCTGAGATCGTAGATCAACATTCAAAAAAAAAGTCAAAATTTGAATAACGACCCAGGTCTGCAATCGTAGATCGACATTCAAAATAAAATCTAAAATACGGACAGAAATTGAATACAGACCCAGGTCTGAGATCGTAGATCAACATTCAAAATAAAAGTCGGAATTTGAATACAGACCCAGGTCTGAGATCGTAGATCAACATTCAAAATTAAAGTTAAAAGACGGACAGAACTTGAATACAGATCCAGGTCTGAGATCGTAGATCAACATTCAAAATAAAAGTCGGAATTTGAATACCGACCCAGGTCTGCAATCGTAGATCGACATTCAAAATAAAATTAAAAATACGGACAAAATTTGAATGCAGATCCAGGTCTGAGATCGTAGATCGACATTCAAAATAAAATCTAAAATACGAACAAAACTTGAATACAGCACCAGGTCTGCAATAGTAGATCGACATTCAAAATAAAATTAAAAATACGGACAAAATTTGAATGCAGATCCAGGTCTGACATCGTAGATCAACATTCAAAATAAAAGTTAAAAGACGGACAGAACTTGAATACAGACCCAGGTCTGAGATCGTAGATCAACATTCAAAATAAAAGTCGGAATTTGAATACCGACCCAGGTCTGCAATCGTAGATCGACATTCAAAATAAAATTAAAAATACGGACAAAATTTGAATGCAGATCCAGGTCTGAGATCGTAGATCGACATTCAAAATAAAATCTAAAATACGGACAAAACTTGAATACAGACCCAGGTCTGAGATCGTAGATCAACATTCAAAATAAAAGTCGGAATTTGAATAACGACCCAGATCTGCAATCGTAGATCAACATTCAAAATAAAATTAAAAATACGGACAAAATTTGAATGCAGATCCAGGTCTGACATCGTAGATCAACACTCAAAATAAAAGTTAAAAGACGGACAAAACTTGAATACAGACCCAGGTCTGCAATCGTAGATCGACATTCAAAATAAAAGTTAAAAGACGGAGTTAACTTGAATGCAGATCCAAGTCTGAGATCGTAGATCAACATTCAAAATAAAAGTCGGAATTTGAATACCGACCCAGGTCTGCAATCGTAGATCAACATTCAAAATAAAATAAAAAATACGGACAAAATTTGAATGCAGATCCAGTTCTGACATCGTAGATAAACATTCAAAATAAAAGTTAAAAGACGGACAGAACTTGAATACAGATCCAGGTCTGAGATCGTAGATCAACATTCAAAATAAAAGTCGGAATTTGAATACCGACCCAGGTCTGCAATCGTAGATCGACATTCAAAATAAAATTAACAACACGGACAAAATTTGAATGCAGATCCAGGTCTGAGATCGTAGATCGACATTCAAAATAAAATCTAAAATACGGACAAAACTTGAATACAGACCCAGGTCTGAGATCGTAGATCAACATTCAAAATAAAAGTCGGAATTTGAATAACGACCCAGATCTGCAATCGTAGATCAACATTCAATGCAGATCCAGGTCTGAGATCGTAGATCAACATTCAAAATAAAAGTCGGAATTTGAATACCGACCCAGGTCTGAGATCGTAGATCGACATTCAAAATAAAAGTGAAAAGGCGGACAAAACTTGAATACAGACCCAGGTCTGAGATCGTAGATCAACATTCAAAATAAAAGTCGGAATTTGAATGCAGACCCAGGTCTGCAATCATAGATCGACATTCAAAATAAAATTAAAAACACGGACAAAATTTGAATGCAGATCCAGGTCTGACATCGTAGATCAACATTCAAAATAAAAGTCGGAATTTGAATAACGACCCAGATCTGCAATCGTAGATCAACATTCAAAATAAAATTAAAAATACGGACAAAATTTGAATGCAGACCCAGATCTGAGATCGTAGATCAACATTCAAAATAAAAGAGAAAAGACGGACAAAATTTAAATGCAGACCCAGTTCTGAGATCGTAGATCTACATTCAAAATAAAATCTAAAATACGGCAAAACTTGAATACAGACCCAGGTCTGAGATCGTAGATCAACATTCAAAATAAAAGTTAAAAGACGGACAGAACTTGAATACAGACCCAGGTCTGAGATCGTAGATCAACATTCAAAATAAAAGTCGGAATTTGAATACCGACCCAGGTCTGCAATCGTAGATCGACATTCAAAATAAAATTAAAAACACGGACAAAATTGGAATGCAGATCCAGGTCTGACATCATAGATCAACATTCAAAATAAAAGTTAAAAGACGGACAAAGCTTGAATACAGACCCAGGTCTCCAATCGTAGATCGACATTCAATATCAAAGTTAAAAGACGGAGTTAACTTGAATGCAGATCCAGGTCTGACATCGTAGATCAACATTCAAAATAAAAGTCGGAATTTGAATACCGACCCAGGTCTGAGATCGTAGATCAACATTCAAAATAAAAGTTAAAAGACGGACAGAACTTGAATACAGACCCAGGTCTGAGATCGTAGATCAACATTCAAAATTAAAGTCGGAATTTGAATACCGACCCAGGTCTGCAATCGTAGATCGACATTCAAAATAAAATTAAAAACACGGACAAAATTTGAATGCAGACCAAGGTCTAAGATCGTAGATCAACATTCAAAATAAAAGTTAAATGACGGACAAAATTTGAATACAGACCCAGGTCTGAGATCGTAGATCAACATTCAAAATAAAAGAGAAAAGACGTACAAAATTTGAATGCAGATCCATGTCTGACATCGTAGATCAACATTCAAAATAAAAGACTAAAGACGGACAAAATTTGAATGCAGATACAGGTCTGACATCGTAGATCGACATTCAAAATAAAAGTTAAAAGACGGATTTAACTTGAATGCAGACCCAGGTCTGAGATCGTAGATCAACATTCAAAATAAAAGAGAAAAGACGTACAAAACTTGAATGCAGACTCAGGTCTGAGATCATAGATCAACATTCAAAATAAAAGTCGGAATTTGAATACAGACCCAGGTCTGAGATCATAGACCAACATTCAAAATTAATGTTAAAAGACAGACAGAAGTTGAATACAGACCCAGGTCTGAGATCGTAGATCAACATTCAAAATAAAAGTCGGAATTTGAATAACGACCCAGGACTGAGATCGTAGATTGACATTAACCCCCCCCCCCCCCCCCCCACACACACACACACACACACACACCATCACCACCACACACACACACATACACACACACGCACACACACACATACACACACAAGTCGTAATTAGAAAAACAAGCCAGGTTTGAGATCGTAAATCAACATTTACCTTTAATCAATATTAAAATGTTAATGTAGTAGTTCGACATGTGATATTGTAAACATAGTTCTACAATAGTACATCAGCATTCACAGTAATTGTTAGAAGTTGGATTTGAATACAGTTCCATGTCTGCGATTCGTAAAAGCGTCATTTATAATGGTCAGAATGGAGAACAAATTTAAAATGTCGTGGTCGGAGCTGAATTTTCAACGATCAGTTCGAATATTGACTTTCAGATATAGAAGTTTCGATCGAAGATCCATATTTAAAAAAATTTCAGATCGAATAATAATATCAAAAAATAAGTTCAAATCTGACATCAACGTCGCAAAACGTTCATATCGATATGAAACAATTGGAGATCAACATTCGAGAAAAATCTCAGATTTGAGATTATCGTTTGAAGATTTTGGAATTACAACTATAACAGAAAACAGTGTATTTTCGTGTTTCTTTTTTTTTTTGCTACCTTACTCCTCCCCTAAGAACTTTAAATTGATGATTTAAAGATTATACTTGTATATCATGAACAAAATATTAATAGAAGAACGTTGTTTAACGTTATAATAAAATGAAAACCGCGTAATAATAGAATAAAGTAAAATGGCAGACTCAAGTTAGTTAAGATATTCTTCTTTCGGTAACTGAGCATAATCCTAATCTTGATTACCCTCAGTGTTGAAGAGTTATTTTACTTGAATACTAGAAGACAGAACGCGAGTAACAAACTGCTCAAATAGATATAAGTGGTACATTTCAAACAAATAGAAAAATCTCTACATAACTATAAGACTTTTAATGCACGTTCAATATTCATTCTAAGAATGTTTCGTTGTTACATAAGATATAAGACCTGTGCAAGCATGACGTATATATTTTCAAGGAACGTTAGTTAAAATCATTGAAAGGAAAGAATTTCTGCTGATTTAAAAGCTAGTAAAATTCGATAAATATGTTTAAATCACGGTGAATGGCCGGTAAATAATTCCTCTACTTTTTCAGAACATTTGACGCCAATACGACACATGCCCAAAAAAAACATTCACTTACACTCAATCGCCGTTGTGATCTCTCTGTCAACTACACCGTACAAAATAAAAGGGACATTTTTGCTAACAAATTTTGAATTATATTATTATAGTTCTCTTTAAACGATAGTACTGTTATGGCAACCCACAAGTATTAAGATATTACGAAAGTATATCAGTATTTAAAGTTGAATAAAGTTCAAAAAGGAAGTTATAACCTCAAATACAATAATAAAAGTTATTTTTTTAATAAAATAAATAAGCCCGTAGACTGTGATCGTGTGCCAATATTATACTCATTTGTTGAATAACTTGAATAATATAAATCCACTTATTGATTATGTTTGCATTTTAATAGTGACTCTTTCTCACCTAGCGTGAGATAAGTCATATCAAATGATAGGTACTTTAACAGTTAAAATGGCATATACAAGACAGTCAATTTTTTTATTTTGAATGTTGATCTACGATCTCAGACCTGGGTCTGTATTCAATTTCTGTCCGTCTTTTAACTTTTATTTTGAATGTTGATCTACGATCTCAGACCTGGGTCTGTATTCAAGTTTTGTCCGTATTTAAGATTTTATTTTGAATGTCAATCTACGATTGCAGACCTGGGTCGGTATTCAAATTCCGACTTTTATTTTGAATGTTGATCTACGATCGCAGATCTGAGTCTGCATTCAAATTTTGTCCGTATTTTTAATATTATTTTGAATGTCGATCTACGATTGCAGACCTGGGTCGGTATTCAAATTCCGACTTTTATTTTGAATGTTGATCTACGATCTCAGACCTAGGTCTGTATTCAAGTTCTGTCCATCTTTTAACTTTTATTTTGAATGTTGATCTACGATCTCAGACCTGGATCTGTATTCAAATTTTGTCCGTATTTTAAATTCTATTTTGAATGTCGATCTACGATTGCAGACCTGGGTCGGTATTCAAATTCCGACTTTTATTTTGAATGTCGATCTACGATGGCAGACCTGGGTCTGTATTCAATTTCTGTCCGTCTTTTAACTTTTATTTTGAATGTTGATCTACGATCTCAGACCTGGGTCTGTATTCAAGTTTTGTCCGTATTTAAGATTTTATTTTGAATGTCAATCTACGATTGCAGACCTGGGTCGGTATTCAAATTCCGACTTTTATTTTGAATGTTGATCTACGATCTCAGATCTGAGTCTGCATTCAAATTTTGTCCGTATTTTTAATATTATTTTGAATGTCGATCTACGATTGCAGATCTGGGTCGGTATTCAAATTCCGACTTTTATTTTGAATGTTGATCTACGATCTCAGACCTAGGTCTGTATTCAAGTTCTGTCCATCTTTTAACTTTTATTTTGAATGTTGATCTACGACCTCAGACCTGGATCTGTATTCAAATTTTGTCCGTATTTTAAATTCTATTTTGAATGTCGATCTACGATTGCAGACCTGGGTCGGTATTCAAATTCCGACTTTTATTTTGAATGTTGATCTACGATCTCAGACCTGGGTCTGTATTCAAGTTCTGTCCGTCTTTTAACTTTTATTTTGAATGTTGATCTACGATCTCATACCTGGGTCTGTATTCAAGTTCTGTCCGTCTTTTAACTTTTATTTTGAATGTTGATCTACGATCTCAGACCTGGGTCTGCATTCAAATTTTGTCCGTATTTTTACTTTTATTTTGAATGTCGATCTACGATTGCAGACCTGGGTCGGTATTCAAATTCCGACTTTTATTTTGAATGTTGATCTACGATCTCAGACCTGGGTCTGTATTCAAGTTCTGTCCGCCTTTTAACTTTAATTTTGAATGTTGATCTACGATGTCAGACCTGGATCTGCATTCAAATTTTGTCCGTATTTTTAATTTTATTTTGAATGTCGATCTACGATTGCAGACCTGGGTCGGTATTCAAATTCCAACTTTTATTTTGAATGTTGATCTACGATCTCAGACCTGGGTCTGTACTCAATTTCTGTCCGTCTTTTAATTTTTATATTGAATGTTGATCTACGATGTCAGACCTGGATCTGCATTCAAATTTTGTCCGTATTTTAAATTTTATTTTGAATGTCGATCTACGATTGCAGATCTGGGTCGTTATTCAAATTCCGACTTTTATTTTGAATGTTGATCTACGATCTCAGACCTAGGTCTGTATTCAAGTTCTGTCCATCTTTTAACTTTTATTTTGAATGTTGATCTACGATCTCAGACCTGGATCTGTATTCAAATTTTGTCCGTATTTTAAATTCTATTTTGAATGTCGATCTACGATTGCAGACCTGGGTCGGTATTCAAATTCCGACTTTTATTTTGAATGTTGATCTACGATCTCAGACCTGGGTCTGTATTCAAGTTCTGTCCGTCTTTTAACTTTTATTTTGAATGTTGATCTACGATCTCATACCTGGGTCTGTATTCAAGTTCTGTCTGTCTTTTAACTTTTATTTTGAATGTTGATCTACGATCTCAGACCTGGGTCTGCATTCAAATTTTGTCCGTATTTTTACTTTTATTTTGAATGTCGATCTACGATTGCAGACCTGGGTCGGTATTCAAATTCCGACTTTTATTTTGAATGTTGATCTACGATCTCAGACCTGGGTCTGTATTCAAGTTCTGTCCGTATTTTAACTTTAATTTTGAATGTCGATCTACGATCTCAGACCTGGATCTGCATTCAAATTTTGTCCGTATTTTTAATTTTATTTTGAATGTCGATCTACGATTGCAGACCTGGGTCGGTATTCAAATTCCAACTTTTATTTTGAATGTTGATCTACGATCTCAGACCTGGGTCTGTACTCAATTTCTGTCCGTCTTTTAATTTTTATATTGAATGTTGATCTACGATGTCAGACCTGGATCTGCATTCAAATTTTGTCCGTATTTTAAATTTTATTTTGAATGTCGATCTACGATTGCAGATCTGGGTCGTTATTCAAATTCCGACTTTTATTTTGAATGTTGATCTACGATCTCAGACCTAGGTCTGTATTCAAGTTCTGTCCATCTTTTAACTTTTATTTTGAATGTTGATCTACGATCTCAGACCTGGATCTGTATTCAAATTTTGTCCGTATTTTAAATTCTATTTTGAATGTCGATCTACGATTGCAGACCTGGGTCGGTATTCAAATTCCGACTTTTATTTTGAATGTTGATCTACGATCTCAGATCTGAGTCTGCATTCAAATTTTGTCCGTATTTTTAATATTATTTTGAATGTCGATCTACGATTGCAGATCTGGGTCGGTATTCAAATTCCGACTTTTATTTTGAATGTTGATCTACGATCTCAGACCTAGGTCTGTATTCAAGTTCTGTCCATCTTTTAACTTTTATTTTGAATGTTGATCTACGATCTCAGACCTGGATCTGTATTCAAATTTTGTCCGTATTTTAAATTCTATTTTGAATGTCGATCTACGATTGCAGACCTGGGTCGGTATTCAAATTCCGACTTTTATTTTGAATGTTGATCTACGATCTCAGACCTGGGTCTGTATTCAAGTTCTGTCCGTCTTTTAACTTTTATTTTGAATGTTGATCTACGATCTCATACCTGGGTCTGTATTCAAGTTCTGTCCGTCTTTTAACTTTTATTTTGAATGTTGATCTACGATCTCAGACCTGGGTCTGCATTCAAATTTTGTCCGTATTTTTACTTTTATTTTGAATGTCGATCTACGATTGCAGACCTGGGTCGGTATTCAAATTCCGACTTTTATTTTGAATGTTGATCTACGATCTCAGACCTGGGTCTGTATTCAAGTTCTGTCCGCCTTTTAACTTTAATTTTGAATGTTGATCTACGATGTCAGACCTGGATCTGCATTCAAATTTTGTCCGTATTTTTAATTTTATTTTGAATGTCGATCTACGATTGCAGACCTGGGTCGGTATTCAAATTCCAACTTTTATTTTGAATGTTGATCTACGATCTCAGACCTGGGTCTGTACTCAATTTCTGTCCGTCTTTTAATTTTTATATTGAATGTTGATCTACGATGTCAGACCTGGATCTGCATTCAAATTTTGTCCGTATTTTAAATTTTATTTTGAATGTCGATCTACGATTGCAGATCTGGGTCGTTATTCAAATTCCGACTTTTATTTTGAATGTTGATCTACGATCTCAGACCTAGGTCTGTATTCAAGTTCTGTCCATCTTTTAACTTTTATTTTGAATGTTGATCTACGATCTCAGACCTGGATCTGTATTCAAATTTTGTCCGTATTTTAAATTCTATTTTGAATGTCGATCTACGATTGCAGACCTGGGTCGGTATTCAAATTCCGACTTTTATTTTGAATGTTGATCTACGATCTCAGACCTGGGTCTGTATTCAAGTTCTGTCTGTCTTTTAACTTTTATTTTGAATGTTGATCTACGATCTCAGACCTGGGTCTGCATTCAAATTTTGTCCGTATTTTTACTTTTATTTTGAATGTCGATCTACGATTGCAGACCTGGGTCGGTATTCAAATTCCGACTTTTATTTTGAATGTTGATCTACGATCTCAGACCTGGGTCTGTATTCAAGTTCTGTCCGTATTTTAACTTTAATTTTGAATGTTGATCTACGATGTCAGACCTGGATCTGCATTCAAATTTTGTCCGTATTTTTAATTTTATTTTGAATGTCGATCTACGATTGCAGACCTGGGTCGGTATTCAAATTCCAACTTTTATTTTGAATGTTGATCTACGATCTCAGACCTGGGTCTGTACTCAATTTCTGTCCGTCTTTTAATTTTTATATTGAATGTTGATCTACGATGTCAGACCTGGATCTGCATTCAAATTTTGTCCGTATTTTAAATTTTATTTTGAATGTCGATCTACGATTGCAGATCTGGGTCGTTATTCAAATTCCGACTTTTATTTTGAATGTTGATCTACGATCTCAGACCTAGGTCTGTATTCAAGTTCTGTCCATCTTTTAACTTTTATTTTGAATGTTGATCTACGATCTCAGACCTGGATCTGTATTCAAATTTTGTCCGTATTTTAAATTCTATTTTGAATGTCGATCTACGATTGCAGACCTGGGTCGGTATTCAAATTCCGACTTTTATTTTGAATGTTGATCTACGATCTCAGACCTGGGTCTGTATTCAAGTTCTGTCCGTCTTTTAACTTTTATTTTGAATGTTGATCTACGATCTCATACCTGGGTCTGTATTCAAGTTCTGTCCGTCTTTTAACTTTTATTTTGAATGTTGATCTACGATCTCAGACCTGGGTCTGCATTCAAATTTTGTCCGTATTTTTACTTTTATTTTGAATGTCGATCTACGATTGCAGACCTGGGTCGGTATTCAAATTCCGACTTTTATTTTGAATGTTGATCTACGATCTCAGACCTGGGTCTGTATTCAAGTTCTGTCCGCCTTTTAACTTTAATTTTGAATGTTGATCTACGATGTCAGACCTGGATCTGCATTCAAATTTTGTCTTTATTTTTAATTTTATTTTGAATGTCGATCTATGATTGCAGACCTGGGTCGTTATTTAAATTCCGACTTTTATTTTGAATGTTGATCTACGATCTCAGACCTGGGTCTGTATTCAAGTTTTGTCCGTATTTTAAATTTTATTTTGAATGTTGATCTACGATCTCAGACCTGGGTCTGTATTCAAGTTCTGTCCGCCTTTTAACTTTAATTTTGAATGATGATCTACGATGTCAGACCTGGATCTGCATTCAAATTTTGTCCGTATTTTTAATTTTATTTTGAATGTCGATCTACGATTGCAGACCTGGGTCGGTATTCAAATTCCAACTTTTATTTTGAATGTTGATCTACGATCTCAGACCTGGGTCTGTACTCAATTTCTGTCCGTCTTTTAATTTTTATATTGAATGTTGATCTACGATGTCAGACCTGGATCTGCATTCAAATTTTGTCCGTATTTTAAATTTTATTTTGAATGTCGATCTACGATTGCAGATCTGGGTCGTTATTCAAATTCCGACTTTTATTTTTAATGTTGATCTACGATCTCAGACCTAGGTCTGTATTCAAGTTCTGTCCATCTTTTAACTTTTATTTTGAATGTTGATCTACAATCTCAGACCTGGATCTGTATTCAAATTTTGTCCGTATTTTAAATTCTATTTTGAATGTCGATCTACGATTGCAGACCTGGGTCGGTATTCAAATTCCGACTTTTATTTTGAATGTTGATCTACGATCTCAGACCTGGGTCTGTATTCAAGTTCTGTCCGTCTTTTAACTTTTATTTTGAATGTTGATCTACGATCTCATACCTGGGTCTGTATTCAAGTTCTGTCCGTCTTTTAACTTTTATTTTGAATGTTGATCTACGATCTCAGACCTGGGTCTGCATTCAAATTTTGTCCGTATTTTTACTTTTATTTTGAATGTCGATCTACGATTGCAGACCTGGGTCGGTATTCAAATTCCGACTTTTATTTTGAATGTTGATCTACGATCTCAGACCTGGGTCTGTATTCAAGTTCTGTCCGCCTTTTAACTTTAATTTTGAATGTTGATCTACGATGTCAGACCTGGATCTGCATTCAAATTTTGTCTTTATTTTTAATTCTATTTTGAATGTCGATCTATGATTGCAGACCTGGGTCGTTATTTAAATTCCGACTTTTATTTTGAATGTTGATCTACGATCTCAGACCTGGGTCTGTATTCAAGTTCTGTCCGTATTTTAAATTTTATTTTGAATGTTGATCTACGATCTCAGACCTGGGTCTGTATTCAAGTTCTGTCCGTCTTTTAACTTTTTTTTGAATGTTGATCTACGATGTCAGACCTGGATCTGCATTCAAATTTTGTCCGTATTTTTAATTTTATTTTGAATGTCGATCTACGATTGCAGACCTGGGTCGGTATTCAAATTCCGACTTTTATTTTGAATATTGATCTACGATCTCAGACCTGGATCTGCATTCAAGTTAACTCCGTCTTTTAACTTTTATTTTGAATGTCGATCTACGATTGCAGACCTGGGTCTGTATTCAAGTTCTGTCCGTCTTTTAACTTTTATTTTGAATGTCGATCTACGATGTCAGACCTGGATCTGCATTCAAATTTTGTCCGTATTTTTAATTTTATTTTGAATGTTGATCTACGATTGCAGATCTGGGTCGGTATTCAAATTCCGACTTTTATTTTGAATGTTGATCTACGATCTCAGACCTGGGTCTGTATTCAAGTTCTGTCCGTCTTTTAACTTTTATTTTGAATGTTGATCTACGATGTCAGACCTGGATCTGCATTCAAATTTTGTCCGTATTTTTAATTTTATTTTGAATGTCGATCTACGATTGCAGACCTGGGTCTGTATTCAAGTTTTGTCCGTATTTTAGATTTTATTTTGAATGTCGATCTACGATCTCAGACCTGGATCTGCATTCAAATTTTGTGCGTATTTTTAATTTTATTTTGAATGTCGATCTACGATTGCAGACCTGGGTCGGTATTCAAATTCCGACTTTTATTTTGAATGTTGATCTACGATCTCAGACCTGGATCTGTATTCAAGTTCTGTCCGTCTTTTAACTTTTATTTTGAATGTCGATCTACGATGTCAGACCTGGATCTGCATTCAAGTTAACTCCGTCTTTTCTTTTTTATTTTGAATGTCGATCTACGATTGCAGACCTGGGTCTGTATTCAAGTTTTGTCCGTATTTTAGATTTTATTTTGAATGTCGATCTACGATCTCAGACCTGGATCTGCATTCAAATTTTGTGCGTATTTTTAATTTTATTTTGAATGTCGATCTACGATTGCAGACCTGGGTCGGTATTCAAATTCCGACTTTTATTTTGAATGTTGATCTACGATCTCAGACCTGGATCTGTATTCAAGTTCTGTCCGTCTTTTAACTTTTATTTTGAATGTCGATCTACGATGTCAGACCTGGATCTGCATTCAAGTTAACTCCGTCTTTTCTCTTTTATTTTGAATGTCAATCTACGATTGCAGACCTGGGTCTGTATTCAAGTTTTGTCCGTATTTTAGATTTTATTTTGAATGTCGATCTACGATCTCAGACCTGGATCTGCATTCAAATTTTGTCCGTATTTTTAATTTTATTTTGAATGTCGATCTACGATTGCAGACCTGGGTCGGTATTCAAATTCCGACTTTTATTTTGAATGTTGATCTACGATCTCAGACCTGGGTCTGTATTCAAGTTCTGTCCGTCTTTTAACTTTTATTTTGAATGTTGATCTACGATGTCAGACCTGGATCTGCATTCAAATTTTGTCCGTATTTTTAATTTTATTTTGAATGTCGATCTACGATTGCAGACCTGGGTCAGTATTTAAATTTCGACTTTTATTTTGAATGTTGATCTACGATCTCAGATCTGGATCTGCATTCAAGTTAACTCCGTCTTTTAACTTTTATTTTGAATGTCGATCAACGATTGCAGACCTGGGTCTGTATTCAAGTTTTGTCCGTCTTTTAAATTTTTATTTTGAATGTCGATCTACGATGTCAGACCTGGATCTGCATTCAAATTTTGTCCGTATTTTTAATTTTATTTTGAATGTTGATCTACGATTGCAGATCTGGGTCGTTATTCAAATTCCGACTTTTATTTTGAATGTTGATTTACGATCTCAGACCTGGGTCTGTATTCAAGTTTGTCCGTATTTTAGATTTTATTTTGAATGTCGATCTACGATCTCAGACCTGTATCTGCATTCAAATTTTGTCCGTATTTTTAATTTTATTTTGAATGTCGATCTACGATTGCAGACCTGGGTCGGTATTCAAATTCCGACTTTTATTTTGAATGTTGATCTACGATCTCAGACCTGGGTCTGTATTCAAGTTCTGTCCGTCTTTTAACTTTTATTTTGAATGTTGATCTACGATGTCAGACCTGGATCTGCATTCAAGTTAACTCCGTCTTCTCTCTTTTATTTTGAATGTCGATCTACGATTGCAGACCTGGATCTGTATTCAAGTTTTGTCCGTATTTTAGATTTTATTTTGAATGTCGATCTACGATCTCAGACCTGGATCTGCATTCAAATTTTGTGCGTATTTTTAATTTTATTTTGAATGTCGATCTACGATTGCAGACCTGGGTCGGTATTCAAATTCCGACTTTTATTTTGAATGTTGATCTACGATCTCAGACTTGGATCTGCATTCAAGTTAACTCCGTCTTTTAACTTTTATTTTGAATGTCGATCTACGATTGCAGACCTGGGTCTGTATTCAAGTTTTGTCCGTCTTTTAACTTTTATTTTGAATGTTGATCTACGATGTCAGACCTGGATCTGCATTCAAATTTTGTCCGTATTTTTAATTTTATTTTGAATGTTGATCTACGATTGCAGATCTGGGTCGTTATTCAAATTCGACTTTTATTTTGAATGTTGATCTACGATCTCAGACCTGGGTCTGTATTCAAGTTTTGTCCGTATTTTAGATTTTATTTTGAATGTCGATCTACGATCTCAGACCTGGATCTGCATTCAAATTTTGTCCGTATTTTTAATTTTATTTTGAATGTCGATATACGATTGCAGACCTGGGTCGGTATTCAAATTCCGACTTTTATTTTGAATGTTGATCTACGATCTCAGACCTGGGTCTGTATTCAAGTTCTGTCCGTCTTTTAACTTTTTTTGAATGTTGATCTACGATGTCAGACCTGGATCTGCATTCAAATTTTGTCCGTATTTTTAATTTTATTTTGAATGTCGATCTGCGATTGCAGACCTGGGTCGGTATTCAAATTCCGACTTTTATTTTGAATGTTGATCTACGATCTCAGACCTGGATCTGTATTCAAGTTAACTACGTCTTTTAACTTTTATTTTGAATGTCGATCCACGATTGCAGACCTGGGTCTGTATTCAAGTTTTGTCCGTCTTTTAACTTTTATTTTGAATGTTGATCTACGATGTCAGACCTGGGTCTGTATTCAAATTTTGTCCGTATTTTTAATTTTATTTTGAATGTTGATCTACGATTGCAGATCTGGGTCGGTATTCAAATTCCGACTTTTATTTTGAATGTTGATCTACGATCTCAGACCTGGGTCTGTATTCAAGTTTTGTCCGTATTTTAGATTTTATTTTGAATGTCGATCTACGATCTCAGACCTGGATCTGCATTCAAATTATGTCCGTATTTTTAATTTTATTTTGAATGTCGATCTACGATTGCAGACCTGGGTCGGTATTCAAATTCCGACTTTTATTTTGAATGTTGATCTACGATCTCAGACCTGGGTCTGTATTCAAGTTCTGTCCGTCTTTTAACTTTTTTTTGAATGTTGATCTACGATGTCAGACCTGGATCTGCATTCAAATTTTGTCCGTATTTTTAATTTTATTTTGAATGTCGATCTACGATTGCAGACCTGGGTCGGTATTCAAATTCCGACTTTTATTTTGAATGTTGATCTACGATGTCAGACCTGGATCTGCATTCAAGTTAACTCCGTCTTTTAACTTTTATTTTGAATGTCGATCTACGATTGCAGACCTGGGTCTGTATTCAAGTTTTGTCCGTCTTTTAACTTTTATTTTGAATGTCGATCTACGATGTCAGACCTGGATCTGCATTCAAATTTTGTCCGTATTTTTAATTTTATTTTGAATGTTGATCTACGATTGCAGATCTGGGACGTTATTCAAATTCCGACTTTTATTTTGAATGTTGATCTACGATCTCAGACCTGGGTCTGTATTCAAGTTTTGTCCGTATTTTAGATTTTATTTTGAATGTCGATCTCCGATCTCAGACCTGGATCTGCATTCAAATTTTGTCCGTATTTTTAATTTTATTTTGAATGTCGATCTACGATTGCAGACCTGGGTCGGTATTCAAATTCCGACTTTTATTTTGAATGTTGATCTACGATCTCAGACCTGGGTCTGTATTCAAGTTCTGTCCGTCTTTTAACTTTTATTTTGAATGTTGATCTACGATGTCAGACCTGGATCTGCATTCAAATTTTGTCCGTCTTTTAACTTTTATTTTGAATGTCGATCTACGATTGCAGACCTGGGTCTGTATTCAAGTTTTGTCCGTCTTTTAACTTTTATTTTGAATGTCGATCTACGATGTCAGACCTGGATCTGCATTCAAATTTTGTCCGTATTTTTAATTTTATTTTGAATGTTGATCTACGATTGCAGATCTGGGTCGTTATTCAAATTCCGACTTTTATTTTGAATGTTGATCTACGATCTCAGACCTGGGTCTGTATTCAAGTTTTGTCCGTATTTTAGATTTTATTTTGAATGTCGATCTACGATCTCAGACCTGGATCTGCATTCAAATTTTGTCCGTATTTTTAATTTTATTTTGAATGTCGATCTACGATTGCAGACCTGGGTCGGTATTCAAATTCCGACTTTTATTTTGAATGTTGATCTACGATCTCAGACCTGGGTCTGTATTCAAGTTCTGTCCGTCTTTTAACTTTTATTTTGAATGTTGATCTACGATGTCAGACCTGGATCTGCATTCAAATTTTGTCCGTATTTTTAATTTTATTTTGAATGTCGATCTACGATTGCAGACCTGGGTCTGTATTCAAGTTTTGTCCGTATTTTAGATTTTATTTTGAATGTCGATCTACGATCTCAGACCTGGATCTGCATTCAAATTTTGTCCGTATTTTTAATTTTATTTTGAATGTCGATCTACGATTGCAGACCTGGGTCGGTATTCAAATTCCGACTTTTATTTTGAATGTTGATCTACGATCTCAGACCTGGATCTGTATTCAAGTTCTGTCCGTCTTTTAACTTTAATTTTGAGTGTTGATCTACGATCTCAGACCTGGGTCTGTATTCAAATTCCGACTTTTATTTTGAATGTTGATCTACGATCTCAGACCTGGGTCTGTATTCAATTTCTGTCCGTATTTTAGATTTTATTTTGAATGTCGATCTACGATTGCAGACCTGGGTTGTTATTCAAATTTTGACTTTTTTTTTGAATGTTGATCTACGATCTCAGACCTGGATCTGTATTGAATGTTGATCTCCGATTGCCGATCTCATAGCCAACTTCACGCAACTACATTGGTCATAACTTTTCGGAAAGATGCGATACTTTTCGTCATAAATTGAATAGTAATTAAATTTAATATTTTTGTTAGCCACCCCTCTTCAGGAGCGGCCTGTAAAAAGTTACAGGTTATATATGGCATAGGCTAAAAGCCTATTTTCAACACGATTGCGAATGTCAATACGTTTTATATATTTTGAAACACAATTAGTTTGCAATGGTTTAACTTATTTGCATATTATGTTTTTTTATAATTTAACTTCAGAATATAATTGGATTATATTAAATAAAAGTGTATTAATCAAAATATACATATTAATTTAAATCAAATACATTTCGTAAAGAAATATCCTATATTTGTAGTTCTATTAGTTTTATTCATAAAGGGAAGTAATAAAAATAGTTTTTTTATTCTCGAAAAACATTGTATCTATAGTGAACAAAAAAAAAACGTGGAAACCAAGTTTAATTTATTTTCAGAAGTATCACAAGATTTAGAGTATTCTAATTCTTAAATGGAGTGTATCAGAATAAACGGTTATAAATGTCTTAAAAGATAAAATAACTGTAAAAATAGATAAAAAGCATCCAGGTGCGCAGCTTGGCTGAAAAGATGTGTAGGAATAGTTGTAGGTTTTGGGTTTCAGCTAGACTGTCGTAGGTGCGTTTTAGCTTATATTTCTAATGTTTTTAGTGGTCTAGTTATCCTTTAACCTTGAATTCACTGTTTATAACCAAATAAATTGATAACAAATGTAATGTTTTAATGTTTGTTCCCCAGGTCTGTTCACTTAAATAAAGAGAAAAACGAAATAGCCCTCTGTCACATGGTTTCAAGTGGCTACTCTTTTCATAGAACATGTCTTACAATGTTTATAGATTACCTGCTACCAAACTAGGGATCCGTTTTTTATTGCATTTTTGGCTTTTATTTATTCGATTTCTCAAAAAAAAGTGTAGGCACGTGCTAACAGTGCCTATAGGAAGCTACGACCCTAACGTTAATATGCAATATAAACCGAATAGTTTAGTATGTCAAAGCCACCAAAATGTGGCAAAATCAATATATAAATTGGAAGGGCAAACTTGAAACGAAATCCCCATTCTTAAAACAGACAGATTGATTGATTGATTGAATATCTAGCGTCATTTTTATGCCATCGAGGGCTAACAGACGATCAGTTAACCTAACCACTGTTTCCTGGGTTTAACCAGTACTCGAGCACACCCCGTCTCCGCAAGTAACTGATAACTTTCCCACTTGAATCAGTGGTGAGAGACGAATGATAATGAGACGCAATGTCGTATATCAATCATCACGGAGACTGTTGCCGGGCGGGGGATTCGAACTCACGATCCCTGGATTGATAGTCAGACGCGTAACCGACTGAGCTAATCTAAGGTATTATTAATGTGTTAACACATTTTCCATATATTGTATTTAACTTTTCGTCTTTTTTCTGTTTTTATTTGAAATAAATGTTGATCGTCATCATTGTAGCAAAAACACACAAATAAATGACATTTTGCAAAACGTCGATGCAGGAAATATTCATAATGTCGAATGACAATATACGGTGTTCCGTGAGGGCCTTCGTGATCTCTCTTTGTCAACAGTTGCACACGATTCCACGACAGTACGATGGCACATTGGTGATGCTACCACAGTACGAATACACGATAGTGATAGAGCGAAAACATGATGACAACGACGCGACAATATGATGCCATGATGATTCCCCGACAGCACGATGACGGAGACGCGATATTATCGTGATCATTGTACATTCACCCCACCACCATCATGTCATCGCTCTCGCTATCGCAGCATCACCTTTCTTGTCGGACATTCGCATCAATTCACAATTCACACCATGATGACGTCATTGTTCTGTCGTGGCTTCGCTCCAGCACCATCGTGTCACCATATCGCGTCTTCGTCAACATGATATCGCGTTATCACAATCGTGTCATTGCATGTATCTGTTGACAAAGCATTACCACGACGGCCCTTATAGAACACCGTATCAAACACAGTAGAACTTCGTTGGCCCTTACACGGACGGTTGGAACACCACAAATGGCTCGAACTACTTATCTGGTCCCGGCCGAAATACTATTTAGATTCTATTATTCTACTTCCGATGGCTAGAACACAGAGTCGAACTAGACATTAGGCCAACATATTTACCTGTATTTTGCCACTCTTCGTTCGAACAATTTTGTTCAGTCTCGTCGGGTCTGATCCATCGAAGTTTTACTGTATTCATCTTTATATACATGCACTTGGAATAATTTTATCATTCCGATACAACTCAGGAAATTAATATATGTTTTGCACTTGCTGTATTTAATGTTTTTTCAATCATCTACAAAAGAGTTATGCACTTTTTTCAACACAGGAACTAAAATAGTCTTAACTATGCTTTGGTTATGTAACTTTACATAATAAGTACCGGTATATATACTTTTCAGAAATAGTTTTAAGTGTAAATTGCAGCGTGTCCCTTTAAAGTACTTTAGTAATCTAATAAATGTGAATAGCTGATCTATTACGCAGCAGATTTACAAATCTCTTTGCTTTGGTAAGTAATACCGCAATTATCTAAAGCTTTATATTCCTTCTAGTGTTTCATGTTCAATAAGGTAAACACGAAAACATTCACAAAATATTTCTTACAGATCATGTTATGTTAGTACGCTATTGAAACACGCGATATGTTTTAAAATATATATTTAACAATACAATGAGCAAAATCATTCATATCAATATCAAGACTTTCCTAACTGCAGTAAAATACAAGGTTAATGTTGGTGGTTGGCTCTACCTGTAAAAAAGTCAATTATGTTATTGCACTGAGAGATTTTCATTTTGAGCCATTTAGTCACTTACGGATGTTGTCATAATCATTTGAATAAGTGACTTACGAAAGGTGATTATACAGTAAAACTTCGTTGGCTCGAACACGGATGGCTAGAACACCATATATAGCTCGAACCACTTATCTAGTCCAGTCCGAAATCCTATTTCGATGTATATGCATGTACATATTTGGTATGATGTTAAACAATGCGAAGTTCTACTGTAGAACAGTTTCGGGTTATTTTGTAGTTATAAAACTTATTAGTTAGCCGATGTTGTTGTTGTTGTATGGCGTTTAGCGTCGTTTTCAGCGATTTTTCAGTTATATCGTTAGAGACAGTATTCTAATCGTTGCAACACTGGAGTATTGTGCCTTAAACACATGGTATGATATCCCACCCAGTCACATTATACTGACACGGGACCGGGGATCAAACCCACGACATTCTGCATCCGAGGCGGAAGCTCTACCCCTAGACCACCGCTGCGATAGTTAACCGACGAATAGTGTGTGGTTTTGCGGAGTTCCTATCCCAGAACTGGTATTCTGAACTTCTGCAAGTTTTACGCAGACCCAAGCGTGGAAATTGTCCGCAGTCTGTATATATAAAACTTCTGATATAGTAATATATAGTAAGAATAGTCTGATATAGTTCAATTGTGAACGGCTTTGTACATCTATGATCGCTGCTTTCAGAGATTGTATTAAATGGTATATAAATGTACAATGATGATACTTAAATAGATACACTTATGTTCTAGATTTGCATTCATATAATATTGAAATACACATGACATAATGAGAAAATTGTACAAACTATTTGTATACTGGCGTCAGATTGTGATAACTTTGCATTAAATAAATAACCGCACATTGTGAGACTTTTGTTATCTTATCTATTTGTATCAGTAACACTCCGTTAATTCAGTTATCTGTTAATAAAGACATATAAGTCAGAGAATCCCGCCGTACCAGGCTAGCTCAGTCGGTAAGATGTATGGCTGTCAACCCAAAGCTCCTGAGTTCAAATCCCTATCCGGCTAATCTAGCTTCCGTGCTGTTTGCAAATAATTACTTTAACACATTTAAATTTGCGGGGAAACAAGACGGTCAATTACAATCATTTGTTTTTAACCATTTTTAACGTTCTTTTTATAGAAAGAGGCAGACATTTCTCGTTTTTTTAAATCTTAATGAAAATAGCGGTGAATTTATTCTTCGACGCATATGGTTGCCATCTTTAAATATTTCGTCACTTGTATCAGATATACTTCTCGCCCCTTCGGCATACTGACTCGTGCTTCCGTCATCTAAAATATATGCAAGATTGCATATTTATCATTAATTTTCTGAGTAACTGCGGCCATATTGTATTTACATGTTTGAACAGTGAGAAAATAAACTAGACCCCGAACGGACACCACGCGCACAAATGTGACTGAATTTAAGCAAAATCTGTTCATTGGTTTTAAAGAAGAACTGTTTTAAATAAACTGTAAACGACGACGACGAGGATGGAATGCTCGCCAGGGAAATGGCTCAGATGGACTGCAATGGTAAAATAGGACACTGGGTTCAAGATTTTGGCCTTAAATATTAAATTATACAAGTTGTTCTTGTCAAATTTTGGAGGAGGAATGAAAGACCAGTTACTTACAAACAAAATATATTCATCAATATGAAGATATTTCTGATATAATTTATAATGCGCGACTTCAAAGAAGTATCTAACAGATTTTTCTATATATACAATTGTATCCTCAGAACTGTTGGTTCTTTTATATATTTAAATGTTTTATATTCGGTTATAAGTACTTTTATTGGGTTCGACCCAATTATTAAGTTATTTGACGCAGAATAATGCGTACTTTATACCGCTTTGTTATGTCAAACCCATTATTTTGAATTATATATAAAAAGATGTCCCAAAAATATAAAACACAAAGAGATTTTGAGCTTCAAACCACAACAAAGACAAAGACAATATTTCTCTACACTCATTTTATTCACTGGTAATGTTAGAATCACAAAATCAATCATACCATATAAAATAATAACAAATTATTACTGTAACATTATAATGTTATTGCTAGGATACACTCACGCGCACACATACATAATATTTTTAAGAAACAAACAGCGATTTTGAAAAAGTTTTCATTTAACAATACTTCTGCTATTTACATGTATCTATCCACATGATGCAAATATCAATGTATATCTACTCTAGTATGTTTGAAGACCCTGAATTTCGTATTTATCTTAGAAAAGGACATAACTCGTGTTTTTTTTAATTAAAAATTTGTGGTTATTCTCGACAAAAAAATATGCGCGTGCATTTCATCATGCTTTTTTCGAAATGATTAAACAATATTTTAAGGTAATATGAATTTATAATACAAATTTTAACTCATTTCCAAATTTAACGTGCCACCACTACTTTTAAAAAAAATATTATTCATTATTTCTTATCTAGTAAGACCTCTTCAAATAATATTTGGAGAATAATAGTAAGTTCCTGTAAAGATTATTCGTGAATATAAGCCAACTTCATCAAGATGGCCGTATTTCCCATTATGGTACATATTATGTTACATTTATACACAGATATGCTCGTCATTACATAATGCATAATTTATAAAGGTCTTTAATTCAAAGGATTACCTCCAACAAATCTGCATATATAAAATATTAAAACTAAAACTATCAACCAATATTCTTTCTCATATTTCTAGACGGAAAATGGTGTTTCAACATTTATAGGATATAATTTTTTAATTTTTTTTCCATTTGTTGGTTTCATATTTGTGGGGTAATTTTACACATGTGGTAAAATTATTTAACATTTGTGACCATTTCCACAACTGGGGCCCTGCAGATGGTGGTTGTATTCAGTTTCATTCTTCGAGTTTCCTCGGAGCTCCAATAAAATTGAAATTAAAGAATAACCTATTATGTTTTATACTGGTATTATACCACACAACAAAAGTAAAATATATCAATACAATATTATAGACTACAAACATTCAGAGAAATGAAAAAAATCTCTTAATGATACAACTTAAAATATATATATGGTTTTAAAGGGATACACGATTGTGTAAAATTGTAACTTTTTACTATTTCTGAAATATATATCTACATAACTAATTATGCAAAGACGGATATTACCAAAACCGATTTCAACATTACCATTTCAACATCTTCCTGTAACTCAACATCACCGTGTGTCCCTTTAACATAATTATATTATTACTGATTAACTTCGAGTACCATTTCTACAACGCCCTTTAACTCAACATTGCCGTGCGTCCCTTTAAAATATCTATATTATTGCTGATTAACTCCGATTACCATTTCCACATCACCCTGTAAGTCAACATTGCCGTGTGTCCCTTTAACATAATTACATTATTACTAATTAACTCGGAGTACCATTTCTCCATCACCCTGTAACTCAACGTTGCCGTGTGTCCCTTTAAAATATAAAAATAACTAATAGTTCATTAAATTGTCCAATGATTCTTCTTTTATTATAGAAAATGAACTGCTTTTGCGATTCGGCGTTATTTTGACACTGATACATATATCCAGCACGTTTTCAGGAAACAAAATTTTTTAATCTATAAACAGCTTCTTGTGGTAGATTCGGAAGGGTTTGTCTCCATATATCATCATACAAGGCCGAAACACACTACTGGTCATGCCGCATCGAGGCCCGCAACTATGTCGTGTTATCAAGATTACAATCACAGAGTTTTAATTATATTTAGCAATACATCTGTGTCTTATAAACTACATATTATTAAGTATTACTCTATATTATTTAATTCTAGATATTAACCTGTCATAACACACTGACAAAGGACGTTTAATGTTTTTATTTTATTTTCTGTTTGTTTAAACCAGGTCGTAAACATTGATTTGAGTGCTGGTATTGGTAACAATCATTCTAGATGCTGACCTGTCATAGCACACAGATAGAGGATATGAAATATCATCTGACTGTTTTGCTATCACGCCAATTTTATCTCCGCTAGGTCCAAACTGTACAACATTGTTAGACTTATAACCACATACAAACACATTACCACACCCGTCAGTACATACTCCCCATGCACCAGACAACTCGGGATCACAAAACCGCGAGAGTACTCTCCCATTCCTGTCCAGAACAATCACACCTTTGTCAAGATCGGCAACATAAACCTTGCTGCCGTCATCACTCACTGTGATATGTCTGGTACTAGAGAAAATATTTGCTCCTGACGTTATACTTGTGACGTCCTGTTACTTTATACAGCGCACTGTGCTGCTGAACCTGAACCGAGCTAGATCTTGTTTTCTCAGTGATTTCTCCCAGTGATTTAAGTCCACTCAATACGTTCATGATACTTTCATCTTTTTTAAACTCAATACAAACATTTTGATTTTTAGCTATCTCGTTACTGATTTTTTCCGACTCAATGATTTTTTCTTGACATTTTTTCAAGCATACAAACTGTTGGGATCGATTTTTTACTGCCGACTGCAGTTGCTGTTGACACGCCTCCATCTCTTTCACGATGCCATTCATGGTCGCGATTTCAGATTTTATTTTTCTTTGAATATTCTCCTGCTTTGATTGGAACGTTTCTCTTGTTATCTTCTCCAGTTCATCTAATCTGCTATTGATCTTCAGCCTGAAATCGTTAATCAGGTCCAAGGTGGCAGTTGTTTGGTTATTAATGCCATTCAAATCAGCCTGTCGTGCTTCTGACATACAACTTAATTTGTTATTGGCTTTCTTCCAATCTTCTTGTAATTGTTTCATCTCATCATCTCGAAGAATGTTCTCGATTTCCTCAGGTATGTATAACAAATCTTTGCATGATCTGTAAAGATAACCAATAATAATTACTCCCAAGGTATTTCAACTGATTTCATACTTTTTCTTAATTGTTTGCTTGTGGAGCATGGTGTTACAAATTATGTCATAACTTTAATATTACAACATACGATAAGCATTTATCAGGCATCAATTTACTTTTAAATTACATTTTTATATAAAAATTTGCTGCGTCCGTCCGTGCGTGCGTGCGTCTCCTGCTGTCCTCACCTAATCTCCTTCAGTTGTGATTGTAATTTACAATAACTGAAATGTTCACTCGGACAAGATGAAGTGCGAATGACTTGGGTCTGTTCGTCAAAAGTCAAGGCCATAGTTCAAGGGTTTGGAAAGCCAATGTATACACTGTGTTTACTCTTGTCCGGACCGTATCTTCTTTAGTTGTGATTGGAATTTAAAATAACTTGGCACAAATGTTCCGGAAATGCCCCTAAGCTTTAACGAGGTGGTGGGGGATATGACCACGTTAGTGACAACCTCTTTTTTATACTAGCATTTGAACTGGTAATGTCAAATATTCGAGTTAGTGATATCATGCGTATTCGAGTTGATGATATTACGTTGAAGAGTTGGCGACATTTCGTATATGAGTCGGTGAAATCGAGTATGCAAATAAATGATTACACAAACACAAATTCGAATACGTGATATCACAAATTCGATTCGAGTTGGTAATATCACATATTCACTCGTAATACATTGGTTTTTTATCACACATTCTAATATAAAAATATGTGTATTACAAAATATTGACAAAATCAAAACGGCGCCGAATTTAAATTATTGTTAATTAGATCTTTTTCTCACAAATAACTTTGATGTAATTATCCTACAATTATATTACAAAACATTAACGATCATATCTATTTTACCCAATATTTAAAGAAAAAGATTGATATGAAATATATATTTGATTTGACAAAATACAGATCATATATGTTGACATATAACCATACTAAAAATCAATGACAGTTAATTCTTTATGCATCTGAAGTATAACCACAACACATAGTTTGCTCTTGTCCCGGGTTCAACAGTGATCTAGTGGGCTCGGTAAACTTAACAGAATAGCAAAACAGCAGGATGATTTTTTTTATTCTGCCAGCAGAATAGCAGAATGAAATAATATTCATTCTGACAGCAGAATAGCTGAATGAAAAATATTCATTCTGCCAGCAGAATAGCAGAACAGCAGAATGATTTTTTTATTCTGCCAGCAAAACAGCAGAATGAAAAAATATTCGTTCTGCCAGCAGAATAGCTGAATGAAAAATATTCATTCTGCCAGCAGAATAGCAGAACAGCAGAATGATTGTTTATTGTTTCAGCAGAACAGCAGAATGAAAATTAGAAAAAAGACGGTTGTTTTTTTATCATTTATTTTAGTGCAAGTACATTAATGAACCGGAAGTCTTAAGAAATATGTTCTTTTACATTGAATCACTACCCGGAAGTTAAAGGGGATTTTTTCTCATTTCACAAAAAGGGAAATTCTATTTTTTCACAGAATTACTGTTCGAACTAACAATTACAAAAACTACTAGTAACTGCTACTAATAGTTCTACTTCTACTACTACTACTACTACTACTACTACTACTACTACCGATGTTACTACTAATATTACTTCCGCTGCTGCTGCTCCTACGGCTACTGTTACTGATACTATTTCTTCTTCTACTACTACTATTACTACTACTACTACTGCTGCTACTAAGTACTGCTTCTAATACCACCACCACCACTAACACTTCCACTACCACTACTACTTCTACTACTACTATTATTCTTTCCATTGTTGCTGCTGCTACTATACAGTATACAATACATTTTTCCACTTTTTCCATCTGTGATATCATGCGATAATATTGTATCAATTAATCTTGAATACACACCTAAATAATACACTAGGCACATTACAAGTACATCAAATAGATACCATCAAAACACCGCCCAACATTGCCTTGCATGTGTTATCAAATCTTATCTCATTGTAGTGTATTAATGTATCACATATCTCACATATATTAAGGCCGGTTGTCACTATCAAAGTTTCCTTGCCAAAGTTTATTTGCAAAGAAACTATGATAGTGAAGACCGCTTTAAAAAAAATTGATCAAAAACTTTGAAGAGCTTTGACTGACTTTGCTGAGATAGAACTCAATCCTATTTTTCGTCAAACTTTGACAAAATCAGCCAATCAGCGTTTAAGGTTCAGCTGATCGTTATCTGTTGGAGACATTTAGTTTGTTTACATATTTTTGATTATAACGAAACCATCCAAGAAACTTTGAATAATGACTGTGCTACTTTGTCAAAGTCTATTTGACAGAGTGTTTGGCAAGGCAACTTTGATAGTGACAACCTACGGTGTCCCGTTGGGGACATCGCGGCATATTTATTAAATTAAGTAAAGTCGAAAAACGAAACAACGAAACCACGATGGTGAAAAGTCGAAACAACGATGCTGAAAAGTCGCAACTACGATGGTGAAAAGTCGAAACTTCGATGGTGAAACCGGCCTTAACAGAGTTTTTGACAAGGAAACTTTAATAGTGACAACCGGCCTTTAGGCTCATTTTATCAGATTATTTGCAGATAATGTTTTCTGTGTCTATATTTACCCTAAATACGTATATGTAGTTAAACTTCACACGTGTAATAAACTACATACATGTACTAAATTATGAATATGCAATTAAACAAATATATATAATTAACTAAACACATATAATAAATTACACGCACATGTAATGAATTAAGCACGTGTAATCAAACACGTAAATATAGTTAACTACAGACATGCTTTACATCACACACACACACACACACACACACACACACACACACAATAAACTAAGTACGCGTAATTAAACACGTACCTATAATTATCTACACATACGTTATACATTACACATATATATATATAATAAATTAAGCACGCGTAATTAAACACGTACATATAATTAATTACGCACATGTTATAACTTACACACTGATATAATTAACTAATTACGCGTAATTAATCACGTACATATAATTAACTACACACGTTATACATTAATCACATTATATATATATATATATATATATATATATATATATATAATAAACTAAGTACGCGTAATTAAACACGTACATATAATTAACTAAACACATGTTATACATCACATACACACACACACACACACACACACACACACACCGTAACACACACACACACATATATATAATAAACTAAGCACGCGTTATTTAACACGTACCGATAATTAACTACACACATGTTATACATTACACATATATATAATAAACTAAGAACGCGTAATTAAACACGAACCTATAATTAACTACACACACGTTATACTTAACATACATATATAATTAACTAATTACGCGTTATAAAACACGTACATATAATTAATTACACACATGTTATACACTACACATATGTATAATAAACTAAGTACGCGTAATTAAACACGTACATATAATTAACTACACACATGTTATACATTACACATATATATAATAAACTAAGCATGCGTAATTTAACACGTACCTTTAATTAACTACACACATGTTATACTTTACACATATATATAACAAACTAAGCACGCGTAATTAATCACGTACATATAATTAACTACACACATGTTATACATTACAAATATATATAATAAACTGATTACGCGTTATTAAACACGTCCATATAATTAACTACACACAGGTTATACATTACACATAAATATATAATAAACTAAGCACGCATTAGTAAACAAGTACATATGATTAACTAAACACATGTAATAAACTATGTAGGCCTATCGGCGATTTACCTTATAACTGCATCACAAATATGTACGATTTCAATGACCGGGTGGTTTCAGAAACAGAAGCTGAATGGGATTGAAAGAGGCATCGCCTCGTCCCTCGTATGTTTTATAGAGTTGTGTCAACTTTTGAACAATCACAACTTATTCGTGTATAGTGTGTCACGAGTGAGTCTTACCATTCTAAAATAACGAGGGAATTATTTTTCTGTAGCAGTAAACAATATGTAAATTACGCATGGCAAGTCAAAATGATAAAGAATAAAACATATACTGGTAATTATATTTATTTACCTGTGTTTTACAGTCATACAGACATGGCAGCCTATCTGATCATGATTTTGACAATACATGTCCACCAGTTTAGTATGATGTGTACTGCATCTCTCCGTCGGCAATGGCACCAGTACCTTTGAAATGTCTGTCGGGAATTCTGACCGACCGAGTATCTTATGTCCGGCTAATGCAGGTATATCACTGTGAAACTCGACACACGTAGAACAGTAATAGTCCTGGCAATCGTAACAATATTTTGTAGCCTCTCTATTCCTGTTCTTTTTCACACAGGGTGAACACACTAAATCGAAAGATTCATCAGAGGCGTCCATCGTCCGCCCCAAACTTCCAGCCGTCGCCATTGCCCTTTAAATACGTAAACAGTCATATGCTACTGATAATATAGTACACAGTTGACCTAGTTTGTATTCCTCGTAAAATTGATCCGGTAGTTTCGGTTTCGCTATTATGCAAACATTGGCGGATTAAGAAAGGATATGATAGTTGAGATATTAAGAGTGTGACCGACCCCTCTCGGATTGTCAGTTAATATGTTTATATGTGTTCGAGTAGTATAATGACCATATACTAAATAACATATTAACAAGTATACTTCAGTGGCGTAGGAGGCGGGAAGTCTTGGGCAGCATCTACTTTGACCCCCCCCCCCCCCCCCCCCCCCAACCCCCACACACACTCAATATATAAATAAAAAGGTCACATAACACCAAACATCTGAAGTAAATGACCACCATATTTTTTGCTCATAATCTTCACTAGAATGTAACATTTAGTGCTCTGATTATTAAAACCACCACAGCGCTCTTCCTCATGCGTTGGCTCACAGTGCATGAATTACTGGGTTTCCCTAAAACTATTTTTGTGCGTTTTCGATAAAACGTTAAATAGTGGAATTAATTAACATGACCAAAATACAGTATGTTTAAGATATCAAACGTTTCCGTCTTGCCTCCCGATGCATGAGGTACTGGTTTTAAAACACGGTGTATTTTTTAATATATCTAATATTCATTTCTTAATCAAAACGTCAAAATGTCGCAAAAAGATTGTCGGAGTAAATAACAGCCATTTACCCCTTCAAAAGAGTATATCAGGAATAATGCTATAAACGTCAGTTATAATCAAAATCTCATTCTCATTAATAAATAAAATCCGAATGGTTTTGTATGTCAAATCCACCAAAACGTGACAAAGTCGATATTTCAGTTGGAGTGGTAAACTTGAAACGAATTCACTATTCTAAATATAGACATCACTTAGATACTACTTGGCGACCTTCACATCGTCATTCTGACTCTTTCTAAGATGAAACATTTTTACTACGTGTAAACCTGTATAACATATCAAATTAAAATCAAAATGAAATCACGTGACTCATTGAATATGTCACCAGCTTTTGTTTTTTAAGATATTAAAGTTTTCCTAGGTAGGCCCTGGTACCCCCATCAGCCCAGCAGCAGGGATCACCCCACCTTCTTTTACACTCTTCCCCCCAGTCAACTCCACAATAATTCAAACACTCATTCATACACCTGCTGGGTACTTTAAGCACTAGCGGATTCACAAGTTTAAGCACTTTTTAGGTCAAAATGATATGGCATATCAAGTTTTACTTGACGAGGAATACCTCAGAATGAATAGAACCTAGTACGTTCTTATTGAGCATGCGCTACATCTACCACAGCTTACCACAGCTGCGTAAGTATTTGGACCATAGTGAGAATTGAACCTTACTGGATTTATGTCATGTGTAAGTACATGTTTCGTCATCAATGAAAACTTAAACGTTTTTTTTTTGTTTTAAATGTTAAATATGACAATTTGCAGAATGATTTCATTGCAAATTATGACCTTTTGTCGTCAGTAGCTTTTAAATATTATACATGTATATAATTCAATGTCAAATACATCTTCCAGATCATTTTAAATTTTCTAATTAAATATGATCATATGTTTTCAATTCAAATGTACATGATTGGTGCTTTTTGTCGTCAAATATAAGTTTTTAGTTTCAATGTCATGTACATGCACTAGTACAATTTCGTATCACATGCGTCAAATATACCATATGTTTTCAATCATATGCCTTCGATGTCATGTATTTGCATAAATCGCTTTTTACATATGTCAAATGTGACCATATGTTTTCAATCATATGCCTTCGATGTCATGTACTTGAACAAATCGGTATCACAAATGTCAAATATGACCATTATATTTTCAATCATATGCCTTCGATGTCATGTACTTGCACATATCGGTAACACATATGTCAAATATGGCCATATATTTTCAATCATATGCCTCAAATGTCATGTACTTGCACATATCTGTATTACATATGTCAAATATGACCATATGTTTTCAAACGTTTGCCTTCGATGTCATGTACTTGCACAAATCGGTACAACATATTTGTTTTTTAAGATATTAAAGTTTTCCTAGGTAGACCCTGGTACCCCCATCAGCCCAGCAGCAGGGATCCCGCCCACCTGCTTTTACACTCTACCCCCAGTCACCTCCACAATAATTCAAACACTCATTCATACACCTGCTGGGTACTTTAAGCACTAGCGGATCGAGCGCAACTCTATTGTATGGTATTGTCTAAACTCTGCTAATCTAGAGTACATGTCATGCTAATCCGCTTAATCTCATTATCAAAGTCTAGCTTACCATATCTTTAATCACCTTAAACGTGAAACATTAAGCACGAATGTTTCTAGGGTTATTTTCAAGTATTAGACATGTACTCTCAAGAGATATGAAAAGGCAACGCAGGAAAAAATATGAAAACACAACGCAAGAGGAGATATGAAAACACAACGCAGGAAAAAATATAAAAAACGCAACGCGGGAAGAGATATGAAAAGGCAACATATTCAGCAAACCTTCATCGTTGTCACCTATTTTTATTTCCAATTAAGTTGTCATGCACACCATTATTCTATAATTACAGTATATTTAGTGTTTGTGAAAAAAACGTCACTGTCCAATTGAATGCCCTGATAAACTTAGTTCTTTAAAACTAAACAACGTTTGAAGTAATTAATGTAACGAAGATTAACGAACACGTCGGGCTTGCAAATAGAAGGCAGTTATTTGCACATTTTACAAATGCCGCTTTCAGCGATCTTATTTGTGTATACAACTGGCTTCATTTCATGGATACATGCAAATTTTCTAACATGTTAAGATGTTAAGTATATACGAAAGACCTTCATTTTCTCCATCAACATGTATTTAATTTTGTAAAAATCATACATTTGACAAATATCAGGTCCAATATTCACAGAACATACTCTCGGAATGAACGTGGTTTAACGTCAGGGGCGTAGCTTGTCTAAAGTCGATGTGCATGGTGGTTTGGGAGCATGCTCCCCCGACTACAAAACAATAAGCTAGACTGTCGTAGGTGTCTTAGTGGCCTGGTTATCCTTAATATTAACCTTAAATTCACCGTTTTATAACCAAATATGTTTTATATTTTCGATTTCTCAGAAAAAAGTGTAGGCACATGTCTATAGCGCCAATAGTAAGCTTCGCTCATTTACGCAAGTTTAAACACTGTTTAGGTCAAAATAATATGGCATATCCAGTTTTACTGGACGAGGAAGACCTCAGAATGAGTAGTACCTAGTACGTTCTTATTGAGCATGCGCTACATCTACCACAGCTTACCACAGCTGCGTAAGTATTTGGACTTTAGTGAGAATTGAAATTAAATGGATTTATGTCATGTGTAAGAACATGTTTCGTCATCAATGAAAAATTAAACTTTTTGTTTTGTTTTAAATGTTAAATATGACAATTTGCAGAAGGGTTTCATTGCAAATTATGACCTTTTGTCGTCAGTATCTTTTAAATATTATATATAATTCAATGTCAAATACATCGTCCAGATCATTTTAAATTTTCTAATTTAATATGATCATATGTTTTCAATTCAAATGTACATGATTGGTGTTTTTTTGTCGTCAAATATAAGTTTTTACCTTCAAAGTCATGTACATGCACTAGCATAATTTCGTATCACATACGTCAAATATACCATATGTTTTCAATCATAGGCCTTTGATGTCATGTATTTGCATAAATTGCTATTACATATGTCAAATGTGACCATATGTTTCCAATCATATGCCTTCGATGTCATGTACTTGAACAAATCGGTATCACAAATGTCAAATATGACCATTATATTTTCATTCATATGCCTTCGATGTCAGGTACTTGCACAAATCGGTATCACATATGTCAAATATGGCCATATATTTTCAATCATATGCCTCAAATGTCATGTACTTGCACATATCTGTATCATATTTGTCAAATATGACCATATGTTTTCAATCATTTGACTTCGATGTCATGTACTTGAACAAATCGGTGTCACAAATTTCAAATGTGACCATATGTTTTCAATCATTTGCCTTCGGTGTCATGTACGTGCACAAATCGGTACAACATACGTCAAATGTGACCATATGTTTTCAATCATTTACCTTCGATGTCATCTACATGCACATATCTGAATCACATATGTCAAATGTGACCATATGTTTTCAATCGTTTTCCTTCGATGTCATGTACTTGCACAAATCGGTATCACATATGTCAAATATGACCATTTGTTTTCAATCATATGCCTCAAATGTCATATACATGCACATATCTGTATCACATATGTCAAATGTGACCATATGTTTTCAATCGTTTTCCTTCGATGTCATGTACTTGCACAAATCGGTACAACATATGTCAAATGTGACCATATGTTTTCAATCATTTGCCTTCGGTGTCGTGTACTTGCACAAATCGGTACAACATATGTCAAATGTGACCTATTATGTTTTCAATCATTTGCCTTCGGTGTCATGTACGTGCACAAATCGGTACAACATACGTCAAATGTGACCATATATTTTCTATCATAAGCCTTCGATGTCATCTACATGCACATATCTGTATCACATATGTCAAATGTGACCATATGTTTTCAATCGTTTTCCTTCGATGTCACGTACTTGCACAAATCGGTATCACATATGTCAAATGTAACCATATGTTTTCACTCATTTGCCGTCGGTGTCTTGTACTTGCACAAATCGGTACAACATATGTCAAATGTGACCATATGTTTTCAATCATTTGCCTTCGGTGTCGTGTACTTGCACAAATCGGTACAACATATGTCAAATGTGACCATATGTTTTCAATCATTTGCCTTCGGTGTTATGTACGTGCAAAAATCGGTACAACATACGTCAAATGTGACCATATGTTTTCAATCATTTGCCTTCGATGTCATCTACATGCACATATCTGTATCACATATGTCAAATGTGACCATATGTTTTCAATCGTTTTCCTTCGATGTCACGTACTTGTACAAATCGGTATCACATATGTCAAATGTGACCATATGTTTTCACTCATATGCCTTCGATGTCACGTACTTGCACATACCGATTTCACCCAAGCAGAATATGTAGCCAATACATATTTAATACAAATTGTGTAGTTTGTTTAACAAGGAAATGTCAGATTAAGGTATTAAACAGCACAATTACAGATAAATCATATCGACATATGCATTTTAATGTCATAATTTTACATTGCATATGGAGTAAAGAGGATCATTAGACAAGTTTTGGTAATCAATCTGAAAAAGAAAGTTATGTGTATTTATATAATATTGATGAAACGTTATTTAAGTCACTGCAACTGCGCAGTTTAATAATACTAAAGTGTTTAACCTTATAAGACAACCAACTGAACCTGAATTTTCAAAAAAATTATAGGCATAGCTCGCACAGCACATAGCTCGTTCGGAATTGAATCAAGGGCGGAATCTGTACTATTTTATTCATGCCTGTGCAATGATAACGAACTTCTTAATAATTAATAACGAACGTAATACTGTTATTTTGTAGACTGTTTTAACAAATAAAAGCGACACAATTTTGAAAATTGAAGCGATTCCATTAGACTAGTAAATGTTTTCGTAAAATTTCATGTGTATGCCAACTTCTTATAAATTTTGTCTCTATAAAACTTGAATTATTCATGACAACATATATTATACCATTTCATTGGCAATACATGTAAAAGCAGATGGTATAGCAATGTCTTAGGTAAATAGGTAAAGGTATATTCTTAAAGATGTTTTCGTGCCAAAAATAGATATATAAATATCCTCACCTCGTGGTAGGATCTTCAACCGTGTTTTTACAATTTGTTATAGTTCAAATTTGGTTTTAAATAGAATTATAAACTACTACAAAAGCAAAAACGAAACATGCGATTAATGTGCAATTTGCTGATCTGAAATCATACACACCCAAACTGAATGTCTATCGACCAACACCGTCTATGGACATTTCAATTATTGTTTAGAATAATAAATCTGTATAACACGACTTTAAAAATAAGAATTTACAGTTTGAATTTCATCATCACTAGCAGATCAACGCTGAGGAGTGAGGGTGGGGTTGGCACCCGCTACCGATTAAAGGTTGGCGACCAGATCATTAATTTGATTGAGTATCCGACGAAAAACATTAAAACGGACTGTTATATATATCAAAATCCCATTCAATGGCTTGAAAATGTGATAGTTTTATTTAAAGACATTTACGTCGATTGTGAAACAAGTTATTAAAACTTAGATAAATCACGCTCGAAGACTTCCTGGGTAGAACCAGTATTAAACATATGTAGATAAGCCCAAAGACACCACACATAGCCGTTTCGGAGGATCGATACCACGACCCTCCGATCCCAGGTCAAATGCTCTCAGAGTAATCATACATACTACATCTTACATGGCCAATTCTCAGGTGATATCAGTCTAGCAGCCACACTCGCCACAGATGTCACAGAATGACAAGCTCTTCAGCAGAGTCGGCTCATAGAAAGTTAACGCTCTCCTCTCTGAAAAGAAAACATTAATATTTATCTTACTTTAAATGAACTCGTTCAGCGGTTCAAGTCCATGTTAACTCTACTGTTTATATATGCATTTTACAAATTGATTGAACATCGAATTTTACCCGTAATTTGTTATAATTCTAAAGCATACTTTTCCATCCTGTTACAATTCGTTAAAAGAGATATATCTACACAGAATTTATTTAAATTTTAAAATTGGCAAAAATGTTTCCCCCAGAACAGCCTGCCAATATATACATGTACTCACTTGTCCCGTACTGTCATATGTGTATGACTTAAACATGCCAAAATACTATATTAAAAAGGGATTTCCTGCGTTGGCGGCCCAAGGCCCCAGATTAGACTAAAATAGATGTTCCACTTGCTACGTATTTTATGATGTATTAAAAACGTCACGTGATTTTATTTTGATTTTAATTTGGTTCGTTATATTGGTTGCATATTATGTAATTCGTTCAATCTTAGAGTCAAAATGTATTTTAATGGAGTCGAAATGGGGGTATGTTTTGTCGAATTTTAAATAACAAAACAATCATATTTTATCAATTCATGACAATTATGTGTTTTATATCCATTCTAAAAATATTTTTTTTTTTTATACATTTATAGAGTTTTTTTTCATGATATACTGCCTTTTAAAGGTAATGGTATTGACTGATTTGGGTCTTCCTAAAATAGAATAAAGACGAGACTGACGCGTGCAGACGTATTAGTTTACAAGATACTACGCAATGCTGATCTTGTGACCAATTAAAACAGTTAAACAAATCAAACAAACAACTCATTCAGGGGTGACGTCCTGAAATTTTTCAAATATAGAGCGCGTTTGTATGCAGTTGAACAAAAAGTGTTTGCAGCAAACGACTGTGAGGCTTAAGTAGGGTAATCCCCATTAAATATAATACGTACATTTAAAGATAGGTTTAATGTTGCTTTGTTGTTTTTATGTTGTGTGTTTGTTATTTTGTAAATCAAGACGTTTGTGTAATTAATAAAACAGGTTGTGACAACAATTAGATATATTTCAAAATGTTTCCGAGAATTTTTTTATATATTTGGACTTCTAATTTACAGATTAAAGGTGAAATTAGACGGTGTCACATTTATCTACACTGAGAAGCTTTACCTGGCTGATAGTAATCGTACACCTTTACTGCAACCGGTTGAGTCTTCGCCACCAACTCTGTTCGTACCATATTGATCACAGAACACGTTTCTTTGGATATTATCTGTATCGAATAATAATATGCAATTATATTCATAGTTAAGTACGGCCACTGAGGAAATGTAACACATTACTAAAAAGGAAATTATGCATTAGTAGAATGACTCACCAGTAGGCAATATCGCATGACCATATCCGTTTAAAGTGAATTGGTTTAATGCTTTTTTTCAGTATATTAACCACTAAAAGACGGTATATTGGTATATAATAACATTAATAAAAGTTATTCTTATAAAAGTGAGTATTGTCTTAATTATATATGTCCTAAAATATATCCGTATAATGCATAAAACACTGATAGACAAATATTAAACTGGTCGGTCAAGCCTTACATATTTTCAATTTATAATATAACTGGTCAATGCTTGTTATTTTAATATAAATAAAAAATGCAATTACCATAACCATATCATTTTAAACAAAGGAGTTAATCTGAATATCAAAACACTCTCGGTATTCTTGGCTTGCATTTTCACAATTTATTTTCTATGACTGTTTCAAGACATAGTGTCAAACCTGTCTTAAGAAACCACTCAAGGAAAAGAGCAAAAATGACCACTTAAAAACAGGTAATTGCTTAATACGGGTTGATTTATTAAAAATAAAACTATAAAAAAAATGGTAAACAGAACTTGTGGCTGTTTAAGACAAGTGGTTGCTTAACACCGGTGACCACTTACACAGGTTGACTGAACAACTAACTGTCAGTATTGTATATTTGATTTCAACGCTGGTTTACAATATTAATGTACGAATTTGATGAAAAGTAAGTTAATCAAAATTGCTTTATAATGAAACAAAAGGTTCAAGTTCAATAGTATGAACATTGTTTATTACCATATCATAATACACTATCAATTTTCCGTCCTTTACTTCAGTTTTCTTGCTGTCCGGTGTTGTAGACGTCTCCATTTCTGCTGTAAACCCGGTAGGCAGACCGATCTCAACAACAGACATGCCGGTGATGTCTGAGAAGCTGAGTGTGCTAAAGAATATAAATAAGATAACAGGAGTTCTTTTTATCTGTTTGTTGTTGTTGTATGGTGTTTAGCGTCGCTTTCAACAATTTTTCAGTCATATCGCGACGGTGTCTACTTGAGACAGTATTCTAAGCGCTGTCACACTGGAGTATCATGCCGCAGACACATGGTATGATACCCCACCCAGTCACATTATACTGACACCGGGCCGACCAGACCTAGAACTGTCCTCTAAATGCTGAGCGTCAAGCGAGGAAGCTTCTAGTACCATTTTTAAAGTCTTTGGTATGAGCCGGCCGGGGATTGAACCCACGACCTTCCGCATGCGAGGCGGACGCTCTACCACTAGACCACGCCGCGGTTTATCTGTTTGTCTTCACCCTATACAAAGTCACTTTTTAGGTACACTTTTCTGTGTATTTGTAGTAATTGATGTTATGTGTTTTATTTTATGTGGCTTAATTAAGGGATATGTTTCTCAAAATTGTCTAAATATCTCAATACATTCTTATCCCTTGGGCTATGGATTTCAAATTTCAGATATTTTAGAATGTATTTTTCTCCTGACCAGCTTTTGTTCATGCTTTTGTTTATATGAAGAACAATAATTGCCAGACCTACGGTGTAAGGAATTGGTTAATTATATAATCTTCCTAGATCAAAAACCTTTCGTCCGATTATCTCGACTAACTTGGTTTAAGCATATTTTATTTCAGTATTTACAGAAAAGCATGTGCAATAATCACAATATATAAAGAATACAATTTTCCGTATTAACTTGTAATGTTGAATGAAGCGTTTGCAATTTCACACACAATTAAATATAAATATATATACATTGAATATACTTGTATACACATGTGGCAAAATATTTCTAAACTGTCCAATGCCAATTTTTTTAAACGGTTAATATTACATTACTTATTATTAAAACCAGTGCATTGGTCCGATTCAACAAGTATAGAAATAGATAATGAGTACTAGTGCAATAGACAGTATGCCTACCTGACACATGTTCTAACCCTCAATGACCGTGCTGTCTCGAGCTCAACATAGGTGGTTACGTTAAAGGATGGCTTGAGTACTTCATTTTCCACGTGCAACGACACACTCACCTGTCATATTATAGAAGTAAACAACACATATATTTCACATCTCATTAGGCGATTGTTTTTCTGTATACGATGTTAATGAGGTTGAATGCCATTTTTAACTTATGACAGGTTATACGTACCTATCAGTTTAATTTGCGGAGAAAGATGTCTGACTTATGAATACCATCTTCTGCATGTAAAACAACATTCTTTTGTTATACCGGCTCCACTCTGGCTGGGACAGCAGATAACAGTGGGGGTAAAGTGGCGGGGCATCAATGTCCGGGCAGTTCCGTAGAAGTGGGTGAGGTTTGCTTCACGTCATAAATAGTCGAGATTATAGCGATCCATCTTGTCAGGGAGTAGTGTATCTCGGGTACAGTGTTCACCAATATTCTACCGTGGAAATTGAATGCCGCGACAACTTAGACATAAACAGTCAACAGTGGGAGGGTATGCCAGCAACAACAACAACAATATAGTTCTCAGGGGCAACATACGTGTAGCAGGGATTCTACCAGCAAAGTTTTCCCAGTTTGGCTAAAGTTCTTGTTATGTACCTGTCTGGGGTGCAGGAATCAAAACTGACGCGTGCATATATGGCAAACTTCTCACTTCAAGTTTTTGGAACAAACCAGGTTCGAACCCAGTATCTTAGCGATGCGGGGAAGAGAAGGCTTCATAATATACCATACAACTCGAATGAGTTGCACCAGCAAGTATTCAAAGATGCATGGCTTGTTCCGAATTCTTTTTTTTTCTAAAGGTAATATCAAAGATATTTCCGGTAATTTTAACTTAATTACAAGCAGAGCATAGTGTGAATGTGATATTGAATGTTGAATGGAGATCATAGCATTGGAATAGGTAAATGTAATCATTTTAATTGCTTTAGAACAAATATTTGCTGAAAGATGTAAGTACTGTGACAGAAACAGAAAAAGTAAGTCTTACCTGTGCAAGGACGGAACCTTGTCCATGTGCTTCCAATGAGACTTCCATCGGTGACGATGTGGAGGAGACTGGTGATGTCAGTGAACTCTTTGGAACCTATATGGATATTTGAGACAATGGTTATAATAATAATATTGATGATGCTAATAATAATGTTGATGGTAATGATAATACTATTGAAAATAATGATTGCTGGTACTAAATGTATATGATATATATGATTATCAACATTATTATCATCAATATTATTAACATCATCATACTTAATGTGTTTGGTTACTGATATGGAACCTTATAGTGACTTCAGCTTCTTGGAAAACAGCATGTGCTCAACGTTGAATTATTTATATCTTTCTACAGAGTAATACCCTGTTGTGTGTGGGGTAACATTTTGACGCTTAAGTTATATGTAATGCAGTTTAGAGTATTTTCAAAGTGGTTAATAAAGAGTGTTACTTCTTGCTGCAGGGTTACGCCTCAAAATGGCAGTAACGCAATTTGGTAGTGACTCCCAAATTCGGATAAACTGCGATGGGTAGTTACAAACCAACCGTAAGGTGGGTATTAATGATAACGTGATGCATAGAAAAGAAGAATTTTTCGAACCTTCACAGTACGTTGTTTACATTTTATTTTAATATAAGAAAATATATCGTTCAGAAGAAAAATATCATCATCATCATCTTCATCAATATCATCATTATTTTATTATTATCACCATCATTATCAGTATTGTCACCACCACCGTTACCATTATTGTTATAATTATCAGTACCATTATTATTATCAGTATGATTATTATTATCAGTGTCATTATTATTATCAGTATCATTTTCATTTTTATCAGTGTCATTATTATTATCATTATCAGAATTATCGTCATTATGATCTTTATCATTTTACATTTTCCTCTATATTCGTGTCATTTGCGGAAGTCTTCGAGTTAGAACTAAATTAAGATGGCACCGTTGATGATGATGAATGATAAAAACGATTAAGATAATGATGATTGTAATGATAATCATGATGATGGTGACCATATACTAAAATGCCTTCCATTCCACAAGTATATGCATCCTTGTAATTGTCGCTTCTCAAATTTAGCCAATATTTTAGTAACTACCAAATTGTGTTTGCTACCATTTTGAAGCATACTACTGCAGATGAATAGAGAAAAGGCTGACTTAGCATAAACAGCAATGCCACACATTTGATTCTGAAATAAAATATATTGGATTGCATCAAACGTGTTTATTATCAAGCAGTTGAATAGTGAACTTTCTAAAAATTAGGATTATCACTGTACTATCTTGAAGATAAAAAATGTACACTGAACCAGGCATTGTTCATGTAATTAGCTGATATATTGCTTCTGTTGAAAGGTGCATAAACAAATATTCTAAGTGGAAAAAAGAATGGAAAATCCTGACGTATTTCATAAAGAAACATAAGGCAAACTACGACATAAGACCTAGAGTGGCATTTACCAACGATTTTTAAGAATATTCTGTTACTTAAGAATTTATTTTGAAAAAAACACACTCAGATACCTTTTTTTTTAGATTAAAATTTGCAAGCATGTAGTGGCACCTAGTATATAGTCAAATAAATAAACTCTAACAAGTAATCTATCGGCCATGGTAAACAACATATTTAAGGCTGAAATATTCGGATTTTCAAGTTTAAGTCTAAGAATATCTCAAAAACGGTCGGTAAATATGATCCTGAATTCAACTCATATAAAACATAATCATACCGTTGTGGTCTTTAGAACCATAGCATCTTTTTCCTGCACGTTTACGGTGTGTGTAAAGTTACCGGCAGCTACTAATATGTCAAGATTTAGTCCGCCTTTGAAGTTATTCTGGTACTCCGATATCGCCTGGAGAGCCATTACTGTATCCTAAAATGGAATATGTTGAGCTATGCTTTTTACATAAAGTTGAACAAATACTGAACTAAAATAACTGTATTTGAAGTGTTCATTTATTATTTATTATTCAATATTAATTGACCAATTTAAAATATATTTAAAAAATGATATAGAAGTGGTTTATATGCACAACGTTAAAAAGTATGTTTTCATCGCAATGGTACATGCATACTGTGAGTAATAATAGTTTTATATTATGGATAATATATATAATATGAGGGTGTAAATTGCATCTTTTTCTAAATAATACATTAAGCTAAATATTTGTTATTATAAAAAAGAATTTTATCGCAGTATTGGAGCCAATGTGACTTTACACAAGAAGGCTAGCTGGTGGCAAACATACCTGCGCACTAGTTGATGTTTAAATAAAATAACGAAATGTTAAATTACGATGAAAGTCACTTCACCTAAGAAATTCATCATATAAAACATATAAATAAAACATATAATTAGCACAAAACTATTCTATTACAATATTAACATCTCAACAATAGCTCTAACCTGCTATCAAAAACGCTGAGGTGTTCCGATTATTTGAAACAACCAATCAGAAACCTTGTCAGAATCCCATAACAATCGTTATCAAAGAAGAAATGTTCGAGTTGTTTGTCTTATAAAAATACAAGTGTCGAAAATGATAAAATATAAATATTTAGTATAAATTGTCGACGATTACAAAATCGCATATTAAATAAAAACGTGTAAATATACATGTATAATCAATATGATGTAAGCTATAAATCTATAAAGTTTCCTAATTTTGCTGAATATAAAATTCACACATCAACATCTCAACCACTGGTTAAACGTCTCACAAGAATTACTTTTCCACTGTTTTACATAAAGAGAAATGCACACTGGGAACATTATCAATGATTCTAAAAGTGCCATGTTCCCATAGATAGTCATATGTTGGTCCCATTCTGCAGAAAAAAGCATGGGTTAACCAGGTTGCTTTTTCCACATTTTCGAAGACACCCTTTCATTTTTGACAATTCTGCCCATTTGTGGCAGTGTATAGGTACGCATATTTAAACTGTTATATTTTATCAAACAGTACCAACAGTGATCTAAATTTGGCAGAAATCATGAAAAAAATTTCCCATATGTACTAAGAAAATGGAAACATTTAAAAAAAAATGCCCAACCAATTGACACAGCTCTAGTTTCATTAGCGTAACAATTTTGCAACCGTCATGTTATGGAGATAATTCTTAAGTGAGACCTACCACCGCTACCAAACCCCTCATTAATATAGATAGAAATAAAGCATACCTGTGTCGATGAAAATCCTCCATTGTTATTTCTCTTCGACAGAAGCCATTTGAGGACCGGCAAACCTTCGGCAAGACTCTTAGACTCTATTAGGTACAACAAGCCATACGCGGCAATCTCTATATCGACCGGTGTCGTGTCTTCATAGTACGTGTACCAGCGATAGGCTGAAACTAGTGGAGGTGGTGTTGGTGTCATCGGCCAATATTTAAGACCATCTGAGGAATAGAATGTTTTGTAATCAGATTGTTTATCTAAATCAATTACATATCATATATGTGATTGTCCTTTAATCACAATTTTGCTGAATGAATGTGCGTCATAAGGATTGTGTAGACATTCCTCGGCAATCTACTTCCACTGGGAAGCACCATGTCATCCGACCTCTCGGGACTTTACAGGTATTCCTCGGCAATCTACTTCCACTTGGAAGCACCATGACCTCAGGCCTCTCGGGATTATACAGGCATTCCTCTGCAATCTACTTCCACTAGGATACACCATGTCATCCGACCTTTCGGGACTGTTCAGGCATTCCTCTACAGTCTATTACCACTGGAAATGAACATGACCTCCTACCTCACGTGACTATGCAGGAATTCATCTGTAGCCTTTTTCCACTGGGGCACCATGACCTCCGACTTCTCAGGACTGTTCAGGCATTCCTCGATAATTTACTTCCACTGGGAAGCACCATGAGCTCCGACCTCTCGGGACTGTACAAGCATTTCTCGGCAATATACTTCCGCTGGGAAGCACCATGTCATCCGACCTCTCGGGACCATACATGCATTCCTCTACAGCCTATTTCCACTGGGAAGGAACATGACCTCCAACCTCACGGGACTATGCATAACTTCTTTTGTAGCCTATTACCACTGGGAAGCACTATGACCTCCGGCCTCTCGGGACTGTACATGCATTCCTTGGCAATCTACTTCCACCACTGGGAAGCACCATGTCATCAGACCTTTCGGGACTGTACAGGCATTCCTTGGCAATCTACTTCCACTGGGAAGCACCATGACACCTTCGACCTCTCGGGACTGTACATGCTTTCCTCGGCAATCTACTTCCACTTGGAATCACAATGTTATCCGATCTCTCCTGACTGTACATACATTCCGCTACATTCTTTTTTCACTGGGAAGGAACATGACCTCCGACCTCACAGGACTTTGCAGGAATTCTTCTGTAGCCTATTTCTACTGGAAAGTACCATTACCTCCAACCGGACTGTGCGGGAATTTCTCTGCATCCTATTTCCACTGGCAAGAACCATGAATTCCGACCTCTCAGGACTGCACAGGAATTCCTCTGCAGTCTATTTCCACTTGGAATCACCATAACCTCCAACCTCTCAGGAATGTGCCGGCATTCCTCTGCAGTCTATTTCCACTGGGAAGCACCATGACCTCCGACCTCTCAGGAATGTGCCGGAATTCCTCTGCAGTCTATTTCCATTGGGAAGTACCATAACCTTCGACCTCTAAGAAATGTGCCGGAATTTCTCTGCAGTCTATTTTCACTGGGAAGCACCATGACCTCCGACCTTTCGGGACTTTGCCGGAATTCCTTTGCAGTATATTTCCACTTGGAAGCACCATGACCTCCAACCTCTCGGGACTGTGCAGGATTTGCTCTGCAATCTAATCCACTGACAATTACAAGCTCTATGGTACCCAATCTTGCAGCTATCGACGAGGACTTGCTACTTTGTAAGTTTCCTCTCGAAACTCTCCCCAATCCTTCCTTAACAATGTAAGCTCCATCAGTATTACATGCTTTGTAGCGGTGGAGCACAGTCGTTTGTCAGGTCTAAACTTAGTCACCGTGATCTAATGCGGGAACTTAAGCTGCTGCTTCAGGTCTGCTTCCATCTGCCAGTCTCGTGGCATGACTACAATCCCTCTCCCATATCTCATCACCTACCGGACCACCTTACTTCCTAATCCTACAACTACAGCAAATAAATTCGATGAACTATGTTTGTAAAATAAAACAAATATATAAATAACGAACCTTTAACGTTCTTGACCTTATCCAGTCGTGCATATGCAACGGCTGCTTGACGACTTCCGGCACGAGCCAGAGCGTATGAAGTTATCGCACGGTCGTATGGTGACGTCATTGCATGTAGGTTTGTTTCCAGATAAGCACGAATACGTGCAGTGTTTTGTAGAAGTGAATACAGGTGACCATTCTGAAATCAAAGTATAAAAAGTAGTGAAAGACGCGATTATAAAACAGGATTATAATATTAAATAGCTATTAGTGAACAGACTTAACAAAGCTTAATTACCAAATTGTGTAAGAATAACTATTATTTAAACATTTCAGCATCTACACGTCCTGTGTTGATTTCAAAACAGTTACATTCGTGACGTTACTCTTCATTGAACTCCAAACTCAACGGGACTGGTTCACACTTCTTCCGGGTCTGAAAAAGTGAACACTCCTGCATTTGAGAGCCATTTTGTTGGAATTCTGGTTTCAAGCTCCGTGTCAATCTTACATTGAATAGAGATTTACTATGTCTTGTTAAGTTTACGTCAGTCATTTAACGTCATCGTCTCAATCAAACAACTTTTGCAATAATTTTTTGACGTCAAGTCACAATTTAGCTCAACATGCTTCGTACAAGTTTTACGGAAAACACCGAGCGAAATAATAAATGACGTCATTTGAGGTACTGAAAGTATGAAATGGATTACAATCACTCCCTTAAGATACTTGACCATGTTATTTACAATTGCATTAATATGAACAATAGTAACTTACCTCCCTTATTACATCTTCATTTTCAATTAAAGCCAGAAGTGTAAACGCCGACAAACTGTACTGGTTGGACGCACCACCCTATAAGAATATATGATATGAGTTAAGAAACTGCCTATACAACTGGGGAAGCTTTAGGAACCAATTTTTTTATTTATAAGTATTATGTTGATTAAATTGAATGAAAACACAGTTTATATAATAAATTATAACACTTTATGTATCGTGATTAATATTTCATAAATGTTCGTCTACAAATGGTATGCGACCAATATTAATACTGGCTGGATAAATCAATCGTGTATGTAACTATTTTTTTATCTATCTGGATTAATCGATCGTGCATGTGACCATTATTAAGATTGCTTAGATTTATCGGTACTGTCCTTGACCAGTATTAACTTTGCATGACTGATAAAATCAATTGTGCATGTGACTAGTATAAACATTGCCATGAATAATCGGTCATGTATGTAACCGTTATTAACTTTGCTTACGCTAATCGATAATGCAGGTGACCTATGCTACATTACCTGTAACATTGAGTCGTGTACGTGACCAATAACGGTAACTTCTCCACTGCTCCTAATGTATCTTGACATCCAGCTAAGAGCACGTGAAAGTATTCTATCGGATACGTAGATGTATGGTTTGGCTTGATGGAATGATTTTACAACAAATGCAGTTAGCCTGAAAATGCATGTATAAATAATCGTGAACGTAGTGTATCGGATACGTAGATGTATAGTTTGGCTTGATGGAATGATTTTACAACAAATGCAGTTAGCCTGAAAATGCATGCACAAATAATCGTGAACGTAGTGTATCGGATACGTAGATGTATAGTTTGGCTTGATGGAATGATTTTACAACAAATGCAGTTAGCCTGAAAATGCAGGTACAAATAATCGTGAACGTAGTGTATCGGATGCGTAGATGTATGGTTTTGCTTGATGTAATGATTTTACAACAAATGCAGTGAGCCTGAAAATGCATGCACAAATAATCGTGAACGTAGTGTATCGGATGCGTAGATGTATAGTTTGGCTTGATGGAATGATTTTACAATAAATGCAGTAAGCCTGAAAATGCATGCACAAATAATCGTGAACGTAGTGTATCGGATACGTATATGTATAGTTTTGCTTGATGGAATGATTTTACAACAAATGCAGTAAGCCTTAAAATACATGTACAAATAATCGTGAACGTAGTGTATCGGATACGTAGATGAATGGTTTTGCTTGATGTAATGATTTTACAATCAATGCAGTAAGCCTGAAAATGCGTGTACAAACAATCGTGAACGTAGTGTATCGGATACGTAGATGTATAGTTTGGCTTGATTGAATGATTTTACAACAAATGCAGTAAGCCTGAAAATGCATGTACAAATAATCGTGAACGTAGTGTATCAGACACGTAGATGTATGGTTTTTTCTTGATGGAATGATTTTACAACAAATGCTTCAAGCCTTAAAATGCATGTACAAACAATCGTAAACGTAGTGTATCAGACACGTAGATGTATAGTTTGGCTTGATTGAATGATTTTACAACAAATGCAGTAAGCCTGAAAATGCATGTACAAATAATCGTGAACGTAGTGTATCGGATACGTAGATGTATAGTTTTTTCTTGATAGAATGATTTTACAACAAATGCTTCAAGCCTTAAAATGCATGTACAAATAATCATGAACGTAGTGTATCAGACACGTAGATGTATAGTTTGGCTTGATGGAATGATTTTACAACAAATGCAGTAAGCCTGAAAATGCAGGTACAAATAATCGTGAACGTAGTGTATCGGATACGTAGATGTATAGTTTGGCTTGATGTAATGATTTTACAACAAATGCTTCAAGCCTTAAAATGCATGTACAAATAATCATGAACGTAGTGTATCAGACACGTAGATGTATAGTTTGGCTTGATGGAATGATTTTACAACAAATGCAGTTAGCCTGAAAATGCAGGTACAAATAATCGTGAACATAGTGTATCGGATACGTAGATGTATAGTTTGGCTTGATGGATTGATTTTACAACAAATGCTTCAAGCCTTAAAATGCATGTACAAATAATCATGAACGTAGTGTATCGGATACGTAGATGTATAGTTTGGCTTGATGGAATGATTTTACAACAAATACAGTAAGCCTGAAAATGCATGTACAAATACTCGTGAACGTAGTGTATCGGATACGTAGATGTATAGTTTAGCTTAATGAAATGATTTTACAACAAATGCAGTAAGCCTGAAAATTAATAATCATCAAACAGATAAACAAATACACATATTCGTTCATGTGCAGACAACAACATAAAACAATAAAGTTTAAATAATAAGTTTAATTTCAATCAGGAAAATTGCGAGCAAAAACTTGAATTAAACAATTTTTCAGTATATCATGCTGATATATTCTCACTTACCCCAGATTGCCAAAATTAGATATATTTAAACATGCCAAAATAATATATTGAAAAAGAATTTCATAACTTTGACTGCATGCCTAGTTTAGACTAAAATATATTTCCCGTTTTGTGACGTATTATATAAATCACGTGATTTCAACTTGATGTCAGTTTGCTCCGTTAAACAGGTTTACACGTAGTGAACAATCTTTCATCTTTGAAAAGAATCCGAATGACGATGCGATTGTGGTCAAGTAGTATTTAAGGGATGTATAATTTTGGATGGTAATTTCGTTTCAAGTTTACCACTCCAAAGTTTATGATTGGTTGTTTCCATATTCAATTTACATAGAGTCTCCGTCTATTATTCTGCGAGGTACTGGAAACGTTTCGGGCCCAAAGGTTCTGGGCTGAGCTGTGCTCGAATCTGCGACCTTTGCAGTAAAGACTGACGACAGACGACTTAGGAAGAAAGGAAGGCATACTATAAAGAAATGTTAACCGATTGATTGATTTATTGAATATTTAGCGTAATATTTATGCCATCTAGGGCTAACAGACGATCAGTTAACCTAACCACTGTTTCCTGTGATCCTGAAAGGTTAAACAGTTCTCGAGCACACTTCATTTTCACAAGTAACTGATAACTTTCCCACTTGAATCAGCGGTGAAAGACGAAGTAAATTGAGACACAAAATCGTATTTCAATAATCACCGAGACTGTTGCCGGGCGGGGATTCGAACTAACAACCCCTTGATTGATAGTCAGACGTGTAACCGACTGAGTTAATCAAGCCCAGACACTATTAAAGCCTACTCACCACATACTTCCGCTGTGATCGCTGTTTCCCCAAATGCTGAACGAACCATCGTTGCGTTGAAATGTCAGCTCGCGCTGGTACCCACGTTCCATGTACGAAAGGGCGGTACTACGAATATTGCCATTTAACTGACCACTGGTTTCCAAATATTTGGTAATGAAAATATCAGGAGCCATGCTCGACATCGTCTGCTCGCCACAACCACTGGGCATGCGCAGTAAGTTATTCATGTTCTGGATGGAAGGACCCATGATATCACCTGTTATATAATACGGTATATAGCACGTGTTGCTAACTAGCTGAACTACATGTACCAATCTATTTATAAAAAAAACCATAAACATAACAAATCAACCGATGTCAATGATTTTTGTTTTAATTGTTTCTAATGTTCAATATTCATATCGTCATCTAGAAATTATTTTACTGATAATCATATAATAATATAACATCGAAGCATCTTATGATTCCTTCATCTTTGATATTGATGTTTTTTAATTCACCTGTACTGCTCGGGCTCTCAACGCTGAATGACTAATTACCACCGCAAAATGCTGTTCAATAACTCCATCTATCAGATACTCTGTTATAAAAGGGAATTTCTAAATGAATGACTGATTACAACCGCAAAATACGCCCTAAACACTAACTCTATCTATCAGATACTCTGATATAAAAGGGAATTGTTTTTTTGAAATTAATGACTGATTACCACTGACATATACGCGCTGTACACTAACTCAATCTATAATATACTCTGTTATAAAAGGGGAAATGAATGACTGATTACCACCGCCAAATTCGCGCTGTACACTAACTCTGTCTATAATACACTCTGTTATAAAATGGGAAATGAATGACTAATTACTACCGCCAAATGTGCGCTGTACAATAACTCCATATATCAGATACTCTGTTATAGAAGGGGATTTCGAAATGAATGACTGATTACAACCGCCAAATACGTCCTATACACTAACTCTATCTATCAGATGCTCTGTTATAGACGGGATTTCGAAATGAATGACTGCTTACCACCGTCAAACACGCGCTGTACACTAACTCAATCTATCAGATACTCTGTTATAAAAGGGAAAATGAATAACTGATTACCGCCACCAAATGTGCGCTGTACAGTAACGCCATCTATCAGACTCTGTTATAAAAGAGGAAATGAATGACTGATTACTACCGCCAAATCTGCGCTGTACAATAACTCCATATATCAGATACTCTGTTATAAAAGGGGATTTCGAAATGAATGACTGATTACAACCGCCAAATACGCGCTGTACACTAACTCTATCTATCAGATACTCTGTTATAAAATGGGATTTCGAAATAAATGACTGATTACCACCGCCAAATACGCGCTGTACACTAACTCAGTCAATCAGATACTCTGTTATAAAAGGGAAACTGAATGACTGATTACCGCCACCAAATGTGCGCTGTACAGTAACTCCATCTATCAGACTCTGTTATAAAAGAGGAAATGAATGACTGATTACCGCCGCCAAATGTGCGCTGAACAATAACTCCATCTATCAGATACTCTGTTATAAAAGGGGAAATGACAGACTGACTACCACCGCCAAATGTGCGCTGTACACTAACTCTATCTATCAGCTACTATGTTATAAAAGGTGATATAATGTTCTTCAAATTAAAATTTCCAAACATAAAACAGTATACATTTCCTTATACACTCAACCTGTCACAGACAGGTCACAACGTTTTTAAATGTACTGCGTGTTTTTGCCATTCATACATGTACGTCGATAATGATCAATGTGTCCATAAAGCCATATTGAGGAATCGTTATTATTTACTTGAACTAATATTTGTCACAGTTCAGTTCAAGCATAGTTAAGTGATAAACACGTTCTGCATGTAACAAAATAACCAACATTTTCTGGTAAAATAGCACGCAATAATGCATAAATGTGGAATAAGTAGTCTATTTCAGAATCTGATATCTCCCTAATCAGGTATTTTAATTACCAATGAAACAGCAGGGAATTCTATGCCTGTCCTATAATTCATAGCAGTTGAACGCTTACTGAACTGACGTCATCCAAACGTTCAGTTAACGCAACTGCCCAAGCAACGTGCTCAAATGTGGCTTTCCCACCGTTGCTATTTAACAGATCATATACTCAGCGCTCTTTATTTTTTCAACTCACTAATTTCACCCAGATTTAATAGGAAATCACAAAACCTTAACTCATTAAAGTTGTTAGTCTAAACCCCAAGGCTCACGATTCAGAATCTCAAAATTATCATTTTGCATGGTAACCAAAATTGTTAAAAAAAATGTTCTTGTATGTCAATCCATTGCACTACAGAAAATGTTTGAAAGTCGCTTTTCATACTCGAAACCGTCCAATTACGTAGAGATTCATTAAAGTACCATATGTACTGATAGCCGTTTTAGTTAATATTCATACGTGTTCCTAATTTGATATTATATTAATATAGCGTTTGTGTTTTATATGCAACAATTTTAAGGTAACAATGTCCACAATATATTTTATAAAATACTACAAAGCTTGATTAAACCGACATAAACATGACTATGTTTGTAGCATTGTTCAAGCATCTTCACAAACTAACTCAGACAGCAAATTTTGTTTTCGATATAGTTTTATTCCTTCATTAGTTTACAAGCTCTCTCTCTCTCTCTCTCTCTCTCTCTCTCTCTCTCTTTCTCTCTCTCTCTCTCTCTCTCTCTTTCTCTCTCTCTCTCAAGCTTAAACATACACTGAGCATATTAGACTTATTCTTCTTTACACTAAATATTTCTTTTAAACTTTAATGATCACTATTAAACACACATGTAAGCTTTATAATATAGTTCAGACGAGACTCCCACAACTTGGCAGACCTACCATATACTATATTGACTATTTGTGCAGTCTCCTCTGAGACATAGCTTCTTGGCGTGACTTCCTTTAACACAGAATTTGATATGTTTTCACTCGGTTTACTTTGTTACCTTACCTATAACAGATACTTGCACGATCTGAGAGTCCTGCACAAATGTGGGCGGAGTCGCGATCGGAACAGTGATATTTTCACCAGCAGAAAGTGTCGTAGCATAATTATATTCCATCTCTACCCCTTCAGGCTGTAAACATATTTCATCATAACATCACGTGTACAAATTTTAAGGATAAGATATAAATACAATTTTGGTCACATGATATACAGTATTTTTATATATAGCAAAATGTAAGGAAAACGTTATTTGAAAATGATTGTCTTAAATTGTTAGTATTCTACACAATCGCTTAATAGCTATTCATTTCTTTTTTAATTGATGTTCAGTAGCTGAAAATGTATTTACACGAACCACATAGAGTGCTTAATAAGTCCTACCTTGACAAGAAGTTGTCGTCTCACGGCATCAGCAGATAAAACGCTCTGTGCCTTCACCGAAATGTCCAATTTACCAATGAACGTTGGGAGAATAGGAATAAATACGGCCTTGGCCTTGCCAGCTTGTACCTTATAATAAATACATAATTTAATGTCAGTGCAATAATCTAAAGGTAGGTTCCAGGCATAAACGTCAGGCATAAACACCCATTAGAAAAGGACAAGCTTCCTTGATCAAGTCGAACAATGGCGGTGAATAATAAATCTTATTTCTGTTTATATCTTAATAATTTTTCATCCTTGAATGCTAATTTTGTGAATGACATAATTGGCGCATTTGAAACATCATGAAAGCATGGTCATGTTTTATTTTGTTTTATTTGGAAATGTTTTTAAATGAATACATTCTTAATGAAGTCTACTCTCACTTTGTCAGCAGTGTGCACACTAAACTAAATAATATATTGAATGATGCATGGCCCCTATAACTAACTACTGTTTTGGTACTTCAGATATCAACAAACCATAAAATGTACGTTTTCTTCCGTGAATGAGAATAATTTTGTCCAAGATAGAAATCAGAAGGAAAATCAATGGTATGCTTACACATTCATGTAACATTATTCAATCTCATTTAGAATACTGTGCCTAAGCTATTGGTGATGTGAACGGAACAGTGACGTCACAAACGCCTCCATTGATATATGTCTTAAAGGAAGTGCATTTTAGGATGTTTTAAATTTTTAAAAACTAATTTGTAAGAACACAAATGCGTCAACCATCAAGTTGCAGGTATATTTAGCCACCATGACAAGTAAATGTTTAAACATGACTTTTTTATATCATACATCCCAGAAAGAACGAATTAGACGGGTGAATATCCAGTCGTATTCGTGGAGGAAGACATCAGAATGAACCTAAGAAGAACTATCGTCATTCTGCAAATTGCAAACTTTCTCACATTAAATATTTGGACCCAAAATATCAGCTGCGAGAGGTCAACAGCCACTCATTGACAGAGACATGTATACTGGTCATACCTATTACCGTAAGTCTAAAACATTGTCAACCATGGAAATAATGGCATCAAGTATAAACAGTAATAAAATTACTTAAGTGTGCTGAGTAATAAACAGTTGCTGGTACCAAAGGTAAAAAAATGCCGACGCTAACAGAAGTTCGAGCTTTGCGTATATGTCTGGGATATTGTTATTATACTTTGCGTATATGTCTGGGATATTGTTATTATACGGGCATTCGCGGTAATAGGTATATCGCGGTATAAGTTATTCAAAGAATATATACTCATTAACTCAGCTAAGAATTACCGGCAAAATAAATATATGCTTGGAAAACTGAACTATATTTTAAGTTATTCGCTAAATGGTCGACAGTCTAATAATTCATATTAAAACATGAGAGATTTCCTTACTTCCGTGATTTACCCAACATGCATGTATTTCAACTACCAAGGGCTGCATGTAAAATAAGATATAGATGGCTTCTTAAAAAGTTGAGATGTCAGCATGGAAGCGCATATAACTTAAAAATGAAAGTTTGTCATTGATTAAATCGAGTAAGTATATTGCAATAATCTCTTTCCAAAACGTACATTTTTACTTATATCAGCAGAACATCGCTTTCTGTTTAGCAGTCCTGCACATATTTCTATTTATATTGCTATATTATGTTAGCTGTAACGTAGTTGAGTACAGAATTATTTACTGGATAAACTACACGCATTAGCATCGATCTGTAATCTACAACGATTACTGAAAACGGAATTCATTCTACATGTCCCATGCATCTTAACCAACTACTTCATGTATAAAAAGGTTTGACGGACGACCTCTCAAAGAAACAAACAATACTTACTACTATGTTATACTAACCGTGATGTTCCTTGTGACCTTTTCATACACATATTTCATATTTCCCATCGAATCTTTAGGGAGGATGACCTTGAACTTGTAAGATTGATCCATGGTAACAAATACCTTGAAACATAAAACAGGTATACAATAAAATACAGAATTTATTCTTAAGACATTAGCATATTATGCATTTATGTATAAAGCAATTATAATACATAATATAAACCATCGTCATCAACATAACTAAATACAATACTTTACTGTGCTGTTCAAAATTACAAACATAATGCGTGCATAGATTACAACTTTCATCTTCACAGTTCATTATAACAAACATTATACATGCATGGAATACATTTGCACTGCTCATTTTTCCAAACATAAAACGTAAAACGTGCCTTAAATACAAACTCTGTCTGCAATGTTCATTATAACAAACATAATTCATGCATACAATAGAAAATGTCAAACTACATTAAAATAAATATAAAAAAATATCAGGTTGTATACTCCTAAATGACGTCACCACGAAACCAATAGACATCATCATCTCATGTTGGTTTACACGAGATTTCCTCAACATAGTTCTCGAGCTAGGACGAATAATTAATTGCTTATGGTAATTTTTTAAAGTCTCTCCAATTTGACTTGAAAACAAAAAAAAATTATTTCCAAGTTATGTTATAAGCGTGTTATTTACCTGAAGGTCTTGTTGTAGGTAATTAAAGACGTTAGCTTGAAGAACCACCTCTTCACCTCTCACCACAGAGTACGGCAAGTTGAGACTGACGAAGAATGGTCTGAATGTTTTGAACTGAATTGTAACGAGGTGCGATTATTACATAAACACCGGGTGAAATATCGATACCATAACACAGGAAGCCACTGAACGAATTTACTTTTGTTGAGTATCGGTATTATTGACATTAAACGAATGAGTATGTGCGCCATTGCTTAAAGCACACACACAATACAATTGTGTAAGTTAAAGGTGCCGCCAATATGCCACAATTTAAGCAAACGAAAATTATCAAAGCCCAATACTGAACGAAAACATCAGATTGTAAAAAAATTAAACTGACGAGAGTATGAGACTGGTAAATATCTATACAAGAACATCGGTACTGAACAAATAGTCATTCATCCATTCTATTGCCGACAAAAATTCAAGACAAATTATAACCAACAATTAAAATCATCACTACAACTAAGAACGCTGACATACGCAACCATACATAATTAAAAATGCATCAAATTTTACTATCCTTATTTTTGTCATTACTTTAGCAAGCAACCGAAACCAACATAAAAACATGCATTGAATGTATTCTCAATGTTCTAAAGGACATTCACATGGCACATAACAAAAGCTAAAGTAAACTTTGAACATTTTATGTTACTTAATTAAACCTGATAAAGTATACCAATGTTGTTGAAATAGTCAAACTTTAAATTTAGTACTTTCCCCAATTTTTTCAACTCTGTACAGAAACTAATAAAACATATAACAAGCTCTACGAAGTCGGTCAAGTAAGCAGCATAGCGGAATGAAAAAAGATCATTCTGCTATTGCGTTATTCTGCTTGCAAAATGAATAAAACACAATTTTGCTGTTCTGCTTTCCTGAAGAAAAGTTCAGAAGTCATACAATTAGCACTCAGAAGTCGGTCGTGCTATCTTGACCAGGTTCTAGATAAGTGTTCTGGCTGCTAGAGCTAGACCTAAATCTATCATTTCCTCAATAAATAGACATTCTATCTGCATGATAAAATAGACAAGACAATCCCATACAATCAGATACATTTAGAAAACATTTTCTAAATGCGAATTTGTCCTTTGATCAAATCATTCAAGCAACTGTTAATGCTATTTGTATACTAAATAAGATCAAATGTATATTATACATAATATGATCTTATTATCTACATATTAAAAAAAAACAACACACGAATCTATGTCTTTAAACTTATTTCTTTCACACAAGCGGCATTAGCATATACATGTTTTTGAATAAAATGTTATTTTATAGGGGACCCGATTTTAAAGTTGTAATATTAATATGTCTCTGCCTATTAAATACAATAGCAAGATGGCAAATATCAACCTAGGATCTCAACCCACGATATAGTGTCGTTTATTGGTATAATAGTCTAATACAGATCTCCTGATTGGGTCCGTTAAAAAGCAGCTCATTTGACTACGTTGATTGGTCAGTTGCTTCAGGAAAAGTTTGAATAACGTCATATCTTAGTAATTGTTGAATTGCTATAATTTGGAGACAGGCATGGAATTCCCTGAATTTTTCAATGGGAGTAGTTATACCTAATTTTGGAGATATCAGGTTTTACACATAGATTACTGGTCTAACTAATGGTTTTACTAAAACATTAACGAATAAAACGGAAAATATGGGAAACGGTAACCTGTGTACTCATACTGTTCTCATGCATAATTGTACAATTAATTTTTTACATAACTAGCCAATATGTTCTAATGTCATGCATTTGTTCATGGCACAATGAACAAAATATCAATTACTGACACAAAGTTATAAATGAGGTCTCTGCAAACATTATAATCCCGAATAACTATGACAACTTACCTCAGCGGGAGCTGCTGCAATGCCAAGTCCAGTCTGTTTACTGATGGCGAAAGCCCCTGCTACCCATGTTGTTATTGTATCAGGGACTTGAACCGAGTATGTGGCATTTCCATCAACACTGTATTATGCATATGTAACTAGTAACAAGCAGTCGGAAGGAACAACGCTCGGTAATTTCCGTAAATAGCCGGACATTGTCGAATGTCGTTCCGATTGTATTAGCAACTTCTTACAATATATGTTAAGAAAATTACATGACATGAAATTATCATACATATTCTATAAAACCACTTTTTCAGATATATAATATAACAAATTATTACATGCACTGTTTATACAATGTATTGGGTGAATATGTACGCCGTACCAAAGTATGGCATCACTAGTTTTTTATAAATAATGTTAATACTTTCATTAATGTGCAAATACTTTAAATGGCTGTTTATGCTTCTTTATTTATAAGCACTTAGACATTTTTGCATTCACCCCTCGAAACGTTCAATAACTTAATTGTCTCTGACTGACAGGGTTATTTATTCATAGTTGTAACGGTTTGTGCGCGATTATCGATTTTAATAGTTTCATTTACATCACTTAAAGTTCTAAGAATACTTATTTCATAGATAATATCATTCTTTGCCATAGGACAATCAGCATAGTTACACTCATTTAAAGTACATACAGGCATACAGTCAATTGCACCGTTGTACATAATTAACAATCCCGAATGAACTAGAATGAAAACCATTATCAGTTATGTATCATTTATGTATATGTACAGACATTACTAGTTACAAAGCTGAAATATAACATCATTCATTTAAGTTAAACATCAACGATATGGAAGAGATGGTGCATAATAAACCAAACAAGAACCGTACTTTACCACACGTATTAAAGTACGCTAAAATAATATATTGAAAAGCGCTTCATTATCTTGGGCTACTCGCCTAGGTTAGATTAAAATAGATTGCCGGCTTAAAATGGCAACCAATTTTGTGACGTATTCAAGTGAGTCGCCTGATTTCATTTTCATTTAAATTTGGTCATTTCTACAGGTTTACATGTTACACACAGCAGTAAAGATTGGTATTTTAGAAAAAAATAGAGTGACAAAGCGGAAGTCGTTAAGCAGTTTTTAAATGATGTCTATTGTTAGAACGGGGATTTCGTTTGCCGCTCAAATTTACATACCGATTTTGTCACGTTTTTGTGGATTTGACATACTAAACTATTCGGTTTATATTCATAAATGATAACGATATGTTTTTTTTTTAATTTTTATAATTATTATATTTTTTAAAACAAAAATGTTGTCATGTCCAGATACCTTCCAATTATACACTAATTTATGCACTGATGTAATATATTACATATATAAACGTACATCCCATTAATTTCATTGATGTATTGTCACATATTTCCTGATATACTTTATAATGCAATACTATTCAAGGGCCTACAAACAAACAACCCCTCTCACTAATGTCAGATACAGGTGCCCAATCAATGCATGCATCAAAAGAACACATTTCACTATCTAAAAATATCAGAGTGTCCATCCAGGATAGATGCAACACTATCCAAGATTACTGATGAAGAAACGATAAAGTACCTTGTACATACCGTACGAGTTATTCCTACACGACCCGTGTCGCTTGTTTAAGCAAACATTGCATTGGGCATTTACTTCAGTCTTAAACCACATGAAGAAAATGTTTGGTTAAGCTCGACAGTGATCAAAGCGATAACCCCTATCGTTGGTGCTTATTGTGTATGTTGTATTGTACTTCTGATTCTGATTATATTATGTTTTCTATGTCAACTTGTTCTGCCATTATTGTCCGTCAGGGGTATTGTTTTCCGAGCACTAACCTTTAAAGAGATCTATTTATTTGATTAGTATTCAGTATAAGGCTGTATAATTATAAAATATAGGTCTCACCGATCACCTCCCCTTGGTAATTGTAGTCAAAGAAATAGAGCTGTATAGAGCAATTGGGCATTATTTTTGTCGAAATGCTTAAAATGGTTATATTTTTTTAAACGTGTGAGAACATTGGACCATTTTCATGAGATTTGCTAGTTGGATGACAATGGGTACTATTGGGTAATGATATACAAGTTTATAGATGCGTAGTGACACACTGCAACCAATGGGCAGAATTGCCACCAATGACATCAAAACATCAAAATTGTGAAAAAGCAATCTGGTCAACCGTATGTTTTTTCCTGCATATTTTGACTAACAGAGGACAATATATGGAAGCAAGACACTTTTATAATCATTGTCAACGTGTTCAGTGTTTCAGATGTACATTAACTAATTTGTGTGTGGGGCGTTCAGTACTGATAAATTTCGATTTTTGTCAACGTCGGCAAATTATATAGGAGTTACGGCTTTCTTTTAACCTTAAATATATCAATTTGTCTGTTGCTGTGGTAATGGAGAAAAACTACACATTTTGTTCATAGGTGATTTAGACAAGAAAACTATAATTTAGAAATAAAAAAAATGAAGAAATATTAAAGTAGCATGGCAATGCTGAACTTGGATTTTAAAATCTGTAGAACGGATCAAGCTCTCCCGATCTGGTCCGTTTAATAGCAATGTTTGGAAAGCACGTTGATTGGCCAGTTGCTTCAACTGAAAGTTTGAATGACGTCACAGTTTAGTTAGCATTCAATTGCTATGAATTATGGAACAGGAATAGAATTCCTTGCTCTTTATTGAGGGTTTATAGACCTGATTCGAGAGATATCGGTTCTGAGATAGACTATTCTGTTTGTACTGTTTTGGGGACTGTGCGAATTGAATGCTTCATATGATAAAAAATATGCTTAATATGATAAACAAAGTTGTGCTGAAAACATGTATTGGACGAGACACCAAAAATGAGGATAAAATTATACTGAATGGAACACCTAACTCGCCACCTGACATTGTATGTACCTTACATTTTATGTACCTGACATTTTGTATATTTTCTCAAAAAGTATCAAAGCTTACTGTCATACACAAATTTTAATAGCGTTCCTCCATATCTTTAAGATATTGGAAATACAAAAACGGCGGGTCAGATGTTCCGTTCAGTATAGTATAAAGACAATAGGATATATGGGAAAACAGCCTTATTCCATCATCAGGTTATTAATTCTACGCATTGCATATCAAGATATGAGTTTCCGATGTTTCTTAACAAGTCAGTTTCAAAGAAAAACTGTTTTTATCTTTTCAGTGTGATAGTTTACGTGCTACAAATTTACGCTATGATTGGCAATAGTTAGCAAAAACTCCTCGTCCTATCATACCATCGTGTGAGCAACAGGTTTTAGAAATAAATGTTGTATCGGTCCATTATTCCTTTAAATCAGTTTCAGTTAGATTAATATGTGCATGAAAATAGTAAAAATTATTTCCATAAGCCGATCGCGTTTGGGAGTAGAGGCACTCATGAGCCTGATATGCTCACCTGGGTAACATTTCACAAAATAACTTAATATGATAAAAATCGCCGTAAGTCAATTTCACATTTACATGTTGTTTGATTGAATTTTGATTGACATTTAAAATGATTATATTTCAAGAAAATATATAATTTTATGCATGGTTTAAGCAATTTTGGATTCATTTCGATGAATATTAACAATAATAAAGTGTTGGTTTACGTTGAAGACGAAGCGCATCCCATGTGTATAAGTGGTGGTATAATTATACGTAATATCATAAAAGCAATGATATAAACTATACTTTACCTTCAAAGTCGATCAAACGTGAAAGTAGACTACCCAAGAAACAATTATTCAAAGTTTGGTTCTCTTTTAAATTTACCCGATTGGTAGCGGATGTATTATTTGAAACATCGGACAATAAATTGATTATTTCAACCTGGTTTCCAGATCAAAACCGCAGACATGAAAACGTTTCAAAGTTAAATTTCTTTCAGCGGCTGCGGATATTTTAAAACCAAACAACAGCCAATCAGAAAACAGTACACGCAATTGTTGCAATGGATAAAGCACACTTGATGGAAGACCTTTGAAATAACATGTCTGCAAGATTTTTGAATTTAGAACATTTAGTTTTATAGAAGCAGTTCTATAAATCACCCAAAAAAAAATTCGTTCACCCTGGCGACCATTTTAGATTTCATTTCAGAAACAAAAACAATCACTTAGTAGAAAAAAAAACAAACAAAGGAAATTTCTGCAAAAATTAAATTCAAATCTTTTTCAATGGTAACACAGAAATAAACATATATATTTGAAATGTCTGCCATTAAGAACTATTTTAACCCGATTACCATACTTAAACTCCAAACGGGACAAAAAACATAAATTTAGTAGAGGAGCTTCTAAGAATATGGATACATTATGTCAATTATTTTCAGTAAAGAAGTTATGTGTAGCATCGGCTAACACAAAACTGTAATTCACTGATCAGAACAAAACAAAAACAGAAACTTAGTACAGGACCACATAAGGAACACTCCTGCTAGCTTTGGTTTAAGTTTAATCCTGTCAGCCATGTTGAAAAATGAAACAGGCCAAAAATGTTAAACCTGGAAATGGACCTTCAAACAAACATTCCAGTAACTGTTTTTAAAATATGTGGTTTTTGAGGAGAATTATTCTAAAGATCTTCCAATCTAAAACTTATAGTACTCATAAAGGCTATCATATTGAACAGAACGGAAGAAAACAAACATACACCTGGTAGAGGACCATAAAATAAACAATCTTGTACAGTTTCGTAAAATTTGGCACAGTTTTTTCAGGGTAATATTAAATTATTGACACACGTCGATGCCGGATGCCAAGTAATATTAATTCTTACAATACATTTTAGGCCAGGAGAGCTAAAAAATGTAAATCAAACAATACTGTATTATCGCCTTTCATGAGTAACATGTACATACTTCAATTATAATGTTATATTCAACTTGTGATGCAATGCGTAGTAACAAAGGCACGTGCAAAAGCATCAATGCAATAAATCGCTGATAGGAAGCATATTCAGGGCATACTTGTTTCTCTTTAAAGATTTCGAGATCACTTGATTTGTTATGTCGAACTCTCTTGACTTATTATCTCAAGAAGTCGATTTGTTATACCCAGCTATTGGCTTATTAGCTCGTGCTTTCGACGTGCTATTTCGTAAAGCTACCAATGTGCTAGTTTAACTTACAAACTTACTCAGAGGTAATGTTTGTCCAGATAAATGTTTCTGGAAAAAACGATCGAACGTGTGTAACAGTCTGCAATGGCATTTGTCCCGGTTTAGTGGTTGTTTGCCAAAACATCGGCGGCATTGACACGGTCGTATACATTAGTCCAGGCTGTGCAGTTGGCGTTTCTCCAGATACTAATCCAGGCAATGCAGTAGGAAAAACTCCAGGAAAGAACGGCGGTGGCGTTCCTCCAGGTAGTGGAGCAGATGTTGGCGGACCTATTAGTAATGATAAGATCACATCACCATATTATGTGCATTCAAAGAGGTTGATAATACACCGTTGAACGCGCCTGACAAAGCCACATGAGCGATAGCTGCACTTTTCCCGCCAATGTCATGATTTACGTCAAGCTTGTGCGCTGGAAACAAACACTGTCTTCATAGTGATCATGAGCTGTCAAAGCGCGTTGTATATGTTGAATCAAATAATCTAAATTCTTAGATTGGTGTCGCAATTGCCTCGATACATGTTTATATAATGCACAACTAACATGCTGCCAATTGAATGGGAAAAGTCATCGTCTTGGATAACATATGCCTTTATCTTGGAATGATTTTGAGTATGGTGATGAAAAGGGACCATCCTCTCATTAAGGTCATGATGACTGGTAACGTGTTTGTTACTGATATCTATAAAAAAAAACATGCAACTCTAGTTAAAATCTAAAGCCAGTGTTCTCGACGTTTAAGCATTCGTATACCCTACACTGCCAACTAGACGAAGTGTGCTTCTATCTAATGGGGCATAGAAGCGTGATAAGGCCAATGGGAAAATGTGCATTGCATTGTATTGTAATATATTTCATTTACATAAGAAACTTGTATTGTATTGTTTTGTTTGTTGTTGTGCTGTGCTTTGCTTTGCTGTGCTGTGCTGTGCTGTGCTGTGCTGTGCTGTGCTGTGCTGTGCTGTGCTGTGCTGTGCTGTGCTGTGCTGTGCTTCAATCCACTACACTGCATTGCATGGACCATTGTGTTGGCGATTACACACATATACATGGACCACTGTCCTGATGATTACACACATATACATGGACAACTGTCATGACGATTACACACATATACATGGAAAACTGTCCTGACGATTACACACATATACATGGACAACTGTCCTATAGATTACACACTTATACATAGACCACTGTACCACACTTATACACAGACCACTGTACCACAGTGAATGACAAGTGTACACATATACATGGACCACTGTCCTGATGATAACACACATATACATGGACCATTGTCCTGACAATTACACACATATAGATGAATATACATGGGCCACTGTCCTGACGATTACACACATATACATGGACCACTGTCCTGACGATTACATACATATACATGAACAACTGTCCTGACGATTACAAACTTATACATGGACCACTGTCCTGACGATTACACGCATATATATGGACCACTGTCCTGACGATTACAAACTTATACATGGACCACTGTCCTTACGATTACACGCATATACATGGACCACTGTCCTGACGATTACACACTTATACCATGACCACTGTCCTTACGATAACACGCATATACATGGACCACTTTCTTGACGATTACAAACTAATACATGAACAACTGTCCTGAAGATTAAAAACATATACATGGACCACTGTGCTGGCAATTACACACTTATACATGGACAATTGTCCTGACGATTACACATATATACATGGACCACTGTCCTGACGATTACACGCATATACATGGACCACTGTCATGACGATTACAAACTTATACATGGACCACTGTCCTGAAGATTACACCTATATAAATGGACCACTGTCCTGTCAATTACACACTTATACATGGACCATTGTCCTGACGATTATACATATATACATTGACCACTGTTCTGACGATTACACATACATACATTGACCATTATCCTGACGATAACAAACTAATACATGGACCACTGTTCAGACGATTACACACATAAACATAGACCACTGTCCTGACGATTCCAAACTTATACATGGACCTCTGTCCTGACGATTACACACACATACATCTATCACTGTCCTGATGATTTCAAACTTATGTATACATGGACCACTGTCCTGACGATTACACGCATATACGTGGCTCAATGTCCTGACGATTACACACTTATACTTGGACCATTTTCCTGAAGATTACAAACATATACATGGACCACTGTCCTGACAATTACACACTTATACATGGACCACTGTCATGACGATTACACACACATATACATGGACCACAGTTCTGACGATTACACACTTATACATGGACCACTGTCCAGACGATAAAACACATATACATGGACCACCTGCCCGACGATTACAAACTTATGTCCTGACAATTACACACATAAAGATGAATATACATGAATCACTGTCCTGACGATTACACACATATACATGGACCACTGTCCTGACGATTACACACATATACATGGACTACTGTCCTGAAGATTAAACACTTATACATTGGCCACTATCCTGACGATTACACACAGACATGGACCCCTGTCCTTACAATTACACACATATAGATGAATATACATGGACCACTGTCCTGACGATTACACACATATACATGGACCACTGTCCTGGCGGATACACGCATATACATGGACAACTGTTCTGAAGATTAAACAATTATACATGAGCCACTGTCCTAACGATTACACACAGACATGGACCCCCGTCCTGACAATTATACACATATAGATGAATATACATGGACCACTGTCCTGACGATTACACGCATATACATGGACCACTGTCATGACGATTACAAACTTATACATGGACCACTGTCCTGAAGATTACACCTATATAAATGGACCACTGTCCTGTCAATTACACACTTATACATGGACCATTGTCCTGACGATTATACATATATACATTGACCACTGTTCTGACGATTACACATACATACATTGACCACTATCCTGACGATAACAAACTAATACATGGACCACTGTTCAGACGATTACACACATAAACATAAACCACTGTCCTGACGATTCCAAACTTATACATGGACCTCTGTCCTGACGATTACACACACATACATCTATCACTGTCCTGATGATTTCAAACTTATGTATACATGGACCACTGTCCTGACGATTACACGCATATACGTGGCTCAATGTCCTGACGATTACACACTTATACTTGGACCATTTTCCTGAAGATTACAAACATATACATGGACCACTGTCCTGACAATTACACACTTATACATGGACCACTGTCATGACGATTACACACACATATACATGGACCACAGTTCTGACGATTACACACTTATACATGGACCACTGTCCAGACGATAAAACACATATACATGGACCACCTGCCCGACGATTACAAACTTATGTCCTGACAATTACACACATAAAGATGAATATACATGAATCACTGTCCTGACGATTACACACATATACATGGACCACTGTCCTGACGATTACACACATATACATGGACTACTGTCCTGAAGATTAAACACTTATACATTGGCCACTATCCTGACGATTAAACACAGACATGGACCCCTGTCCTTACAATTACACACATATAGATGAATATACATGGACCACTGTCCTGACGATTACACACATATACATGGACCACTGTCATGGCGGATACACGCATATACATGGACAACTGTTCTGAAGATTAAACAATTATACATGAGCCACTGTCCTAACGATTACACACAGACATGGACCCCCGTCCTGACAATTATACACATATAGATGAATATACATGGACCACTGTCCTGACGATTACACACATATACATGGACCACTGTCCTGGCGATTACACGCATATACATGGACCATTGTTGTGACGATTACACACATATACATCGACCACTGTCCTGACGATTACAATCTTATACATGGACCACTGTCCTGACGATTACATGCATATATATATGGATCACTGTCCTGACGATTACACACTGATACCATGACCACTGTCCTGACGATAACACACATATTCATGGACCACTTTCCTGTAGATTACAAACATATACATGGACCACTGTCCTGACAATTACACACATATACATGGACCACTGTCCTGACGATTACATACACATATACATGGACCACTGTCCTGACGATTACATACTTATGTTATGACAATTACACACATATAGATGAATATACATGGACCACTGTCCTGACGATTACACATATATACATGGACCACTGTCCATATACCACTCTCCTTGCAATTACACAATTTTACATGGACCACTGTCCTATCGATTACACACATATGCATGGACCACTCTCCTGAAGATTACACATATATACATGGACCACTGTCCTGACGATTACACACATATACATAGACAACTGTTCTGAAGATTAAACACTTATACATAGGCTACTGTCCTAACGATTACACCCAGACATGGACCCCTGTCCTGACAATTACACACATATAGATGAATATACATTTACCACTGCCTTGACGATTACACACATATACATGGACCACTGTCCTGGCGATTACACGCGTACACATGGACCATTGTCCTGACGATTACACACTGATACCATGACCACTGTCCTGACGATAACACACATATTCATGGACCACTTTCCTGTAGATTACAAACATATACATGGACCACTGTCCTGACAATTACACACATATACATGGACCACTGTCCTGACGATTACATACACATATACATGGACCACTGTCCTGACGATTACACACATATACATGGACCACTGTCCATATACCACTCTCCTTGCAATTACACAATTTTACATGGACCACTGTCCTATCGATTACACACATATGCATGGACCACTCTCCTGAAGATTACACATATATACATGGACCACTGTCCTGACGATTACACACATATACATAGACAACTGTTCTGAAGATTAAACACTTATACATAGGCTACTGTCCTAACGATTACACCCAGACATGGACCCCTGTCCTGACAATTACACACATATAGATGAATATACATTTACCACTGCCTTGACGATTACACACATATACATGGACCACTGTCCTGGCGATTACACGCGTACACATGGACCATTGTCCTGACGATTACACACATATACATCGACCACTGTCCTGACGATAACAATCTTATACATGGACCACTGTCCTGACGATTACATGCATGTATATATGGATCACTGTCCTGACGATTACACACATATACATGGACCACTTTCCTGAAGATTACAAACATATACATGGATCACTGTCCTGACAATTACACACATATACATAGACCACTGTCCTGACGATTACACACACATATACATGGACCACTGTTCTGACGATTACACACTTATACATGGACCACTGTCCTGACGATTTAACACATTTACATGGACCACTATCCTGACGATTACAAACTTATGTCCTGACAATTACACACATAAAGATGAATATACATGTACCACTGTCCTGACGATTACACACTTATACATGGACCACTGTCCTGACAATTACACACATATACATGGACCACTGTCCTGACGATTACACACATATACATGGACTACTGTCCTGAAGATTAAACACTTATACATTGGCCACTATCCTGACGATTACACACAGACATGGACCCCTGTCCTTACAATTACACACATATAGATGAATATACATGGACCACTGTCCTGACGATTACACACATATACATGGACCACTGTCCTGGCGGATACACGCATATACATGGATCACTGTCCTGACGATTATACACTTATGCATGGACCACTGTTCTGACGATTACACACATATACATGGACCACTGTCCTGACGATTATACACTTATGCATGGACCACTGTTCTGACGAGTACACACATATACATGGACCTCTGTCCTGACAATTACACACATATACATACACAACTGTCTTGAAGATTACACACATATACATGGACCATTATCCTGACGATTATACACAAATTTTACATTGATCACATTGCTTGACAAGTGTAAATATATACATGGACCACTGTCCTGACAATTACACACATATGCATTGATTGCAATTGCAATGTTTGGTGAAATTATAGATATACAAAAGCGTCTAGACATACAATTATATTCACCAATCACCCATTATAATATCAAGTCAATAAGAGCAACAGCAATCGGGGAAGAGTGTATCAAAAAACAAAGGACGCAGACGAAGGAAGAAAGATGAACAATATACGTTTCAGACAAGCTTCATCCAACCTATCAATATTATTCCTGACAATGCGTTGGTTGGAATAGACACAATTTACGAAATTCAAACTATATTCACCAGTAAGAGCTCGGAATGCACATCTCTCTGCTAATGTGTGTGTTCTTTCACCATTAAGAGCTTAAAATGGACAACTCTCTGCTAATTTGTGTGTTCTTTCACCAGTAGGAACTTGGAATGGTTTTCTTTAAGCAACCCAACATTCACAAACATTAACTTTATTTAATTATAAGAATAGGCGCATTCGTGTTACTGACGCAGTTCCTTCTTGCTTGACTCAAATATAGCATGTACATTGTAGTATAGTGCACTTATGTATATACAAATGGAATTGAAATGTTTAAAACTATACGATCCGAAAGCATATTTGATCGATCTTTAGCCTTTTGCCCAGAAGGGGGGCATCCTGAAAACACCGACAAAATAAACTGTGTTGTATTTTGGTGTAATATAACGGTGATCAGTTACAGTACTTCAACACTTAATTTAAATAAGTATATACTAGTGTATACACATCATTGTTCACACTGTACAAGTAAAAACATACATATTAAGACTATTAGGCAACCAATCATGGGGCTCTCTGGATACTCATGCTGAATCAATACAGAGCCTCATATTTTCATTTCTTTCTACTTATCTTTTTCGTTCCATTATTTTCAATTTTAAGCTTTCTTATTGTTTTCTTTTTGGTTTCTACATAAGCTAGTATGAGTTTATAAAACAATGCAGAGGTTTAGACACTTATTTGATATTGGTGCTGCTAAATCTTCTTGCAAGTTTAAGATACCTATAATTATTGCTGCAGCATACAAAATTAATGTACAAAACATGAAAGTTAGTTAATTAAGGAAATTAGCTATATACTGTAAAAACAGTTTTGAAATTATAAGCGCGGCAATGCAGCATCATGCCGAAACCCTGCCCATGCAAAGACGGCTCACTGTTTCAAACGTGTTAGTGTATTTCATATCAGAGTACCAATAGCTATGTCAGTGGACAAACTTAAATTTAAAAGCATCTATAGTTCAAATAACATGCCATGTTCCTTTAATACTTTCAAGTAATAACTTTTAAAATTCATTGCATACCAATTAGACTGTATCAAATTGATTGTAAATAATCTAATTGAAATATGGGTAGACCTAATATTTAATATGCCTGTTATGTATATCTAGTTCATACCACTGCCATTTTAAACTGTATTCGTTCTTTGTTTTGTTCTTTTAAAAAAAAAAAAAAAAAAAACAGTTTTGAAATTGAAAAACGATACCTTGGCAAAGTCACAATGGTGAAGTAACGATTTTCGAATTTTCAATACAAAACAATAACGGTACCTTGACAAAGTCACAATTTTTAATGCAAAACAATAACGGTACCTTGACAAAGTCACAATTTTCAATGCAAAACAATAACGGTACCTTAACAAAGTCACAATTTTCAATGCAAAACAATAACGGTACCTTGGTAAAGTCACAATGGTGAAGTAACGATTTCGCGAATTTTCAATGCAAAACAATAACGATACCTTGGCAAAGTCACAATGGTGAAGTAACGATTTCGCGAAAGTTCAATGCAAAAAAAAATAACGATACCTTGGCAACGTCACGATGGTGAAGTAACGATTTCGCGAAATTTCAATGCAAAACAATAACGGTACCTTGGCAACATCACGATGGTGAAGTAACGATGTCGTAAAATTTAGATACACAACTAGATGGTACGAAAGTGAAGTACCGACGGTGAAATAACTTCATTGCAAAATTACTATGAAAAAAACTACTAAGTGAACGATGAGGAAGTTATGCATACCATCAGTGAGTCTAATATATACAATATGTGTCAGTGTGAATCTTTTTATTCTTTCCTTTGTGTTAATTACCGTTTTCTCTTTAAAATCCAGACTTACTCAGATGTGATGTTTGTCCAAATGAAAATTTCCGGAAAAAAACGCACGAACGTGGGCTACAGTCTGCAACGAACCAGTTGGATACTTATTTGGTGAATACGTATGACCTGGTGCAGGCGTTGGTACCATACCGGGTATATATGTCGTAAAGTGTTCCGGTGCGTATGATTGTCCTGGAGCCGGCGTCGGTATCTTGTCGTGTCCATAAGTCGGATACGGTTCAGGTAGTAGGCCTAATCGTGAGTCATAAGCAATATCGCATTTAATTTGAACGATGTACACATCATGATGGTATTTGCAAAATGTTTCGTACTGCACGTTCACTAGTCAGAGAGAGAGAGAGAGAGAGAGAGAGAGAGAGAGGATAAAATAGTTTTATCATGACGCGTTTTTTATGTTTTGATTGGCATTACCTTTATGTAATTGTAATTACATATTTATTAAGTTCAGACATGGTGACAGGCAATACATATTATAACATGCAAGTTTACATATAGTATATTTTTATAAAGCGCTAAGAGAAATCGTTGTATAATATCGTCTTTGTCAATACTGTATACCCTTTGTCAGTTTTTTTTGTGCATATTGACAGATGTCACAAAGCTGCAATGTTACTCCAGTTGCTATTTGCTTGTGCTGGGATTACGCGGGAAGTGTGCAGTTTGTTGTTTCTATTTTAGGTGAATAAAAAGATGTGTTAAAGCTTCATGTATACATGATTTAAAATTGTGTTTGATGTAATGCTGCCGCCAACACTAGGTGCTTGGTGCGGGTTGGGAGAGGGTGGAGGTAAGGATGTCGTTATTTTGGCAGATTAATAATTATTTTCGTAAATAAACTATTTATCGGTACGGAGTTTGGGAGCTGGTACAGAAGTCGTTCCTGCTTACTTTAGATACTGCTAAACTATTTTATTTCTGAAATACCGTTACTGACATGTAATACAATTCCGTGTCCCTGTTACCATTTTAAAACAGAACTCCGTTTTGAGCCAATGGCATTTTCATTATGATCCATAAAAGAGAATGGCAAATCAGTTAAATATGCATCAATAAAACGTTAGCGCAAAATGCAAAGAATGAGATTTGCAATTTAGATGCAAACGCTTTCAATTAAGAAAGTCTTAAGCAAATTAAAATTATTGAACAGAAATTTGTTTTTCTACTTTTTAAGAAAAATGACCTTTAATCGATTTACTTGAAACCAAATTCAAAACTTCGTTTTCGTATAAGAAACATACATACACAAATTCATCAAATTAAAAAAAATCTATCAAAATCAAAATTTATTGGGCGGAAATCATTTTCTATTTTAGTAACTGGACCGTGACCAGATTTATATCAAAGCAAAATCCAATAACCTGTAAATGTCTTGTTGGAAACCTGCACAAAATTTCATCACAAATCTGTTAAAGGAAACTCAAATTATTCCGTGGAATGGAATTCGAGAATGACGACCGGTTAGACGGACAAACTGACGGACGAACAGACAGGGGTAAACTATTGTGCTCCTTCATTCTTGAAATGTCGGGACATAACACATTTTAAATTATTGACCGTTATGATTTATTTTTTTGATATTTTTTAACATATACATGATTTTAATTTGCTAATAATTCATTGTAAATCATGCCGTAGTGCGGAGCTACATGGAAACGTTCTAGTGAGCGCATATATAAATTAAATCGTGTGTGACTGCATTCTAGTTTAAAGGGATTTGGTTTATTGTGCACAATTGTCTTCCACATTAAACTATTGATTTATTTTCCTTGCTTTTTCTCAGACTTACTCAGAGGTGATGTTTGTCCAAATGAAAGTTTCTGGGAAAAACGCGCGAACGTGCGTGATAGTTTGTCCTGGAGCAGCAGATGGGAAGACACCTGGTGCATATGTCATACCAGGAGCAGGAGTTGATACCTTATTGGCTGCAAATGTCATACCAGGAGCAGGAGTTGGTACCATACCGGGTACATATGTCGGAAACATGCCTGGTTTGTATGTATATCCAGGCGCTGGTGTAGGCGGGCCTAATTGGTATTTATAAAGCAATATCAAGCATAAAGTTTGATTGACGTAAACAAACGGTCTTTGTTATTGTCGAACTAACTAAAGATTCATACGTCAATGATGCGTGCGCTGCAAGTACAATGCGTAAAAAAACAAAACAAAGGCTTAACTGCATATGAATGATATATACTGTAACAGTTAAAGCTGTGTAAGCGATCACCTCTATTAAGCTGCCACCTGTCTTAAGTAACCATATTTTCTATTTCCCATTTCTATACTATCAGAGTAAATAAACCTGTATTAAGCAACACTTTGTCTTAAATGGCCACTTTTACTCATTCCCTTGACAGACTGCTTAAGACAGGTTTAAATGTATACAGCTATACAGGTTTGCTAAAATATAACGGATTATATTCGTTTTTTGTTATCAGTTTAATATATATCTCATCGGAATAGTGGTTTGATTTGTTGTTGTAGGGTGTTTAACGTCGCTTTCAATATTTTTTCAATCATATCGCGACGGTGTCTACTGGAGACAGTATTCTAGGCGCTGCCACACTGTGGTAACGTGCCGCAGACACACGGTATGATACCCCACCAAGTTACATTATACTGACACCGGGCCGACCAGACCTAGAACTATTGTATCCTCTAAATATTGAGCTCCAAGAGGGGAAGCTTCTAGTACAATTTTAAAAGTCTTCTATATGACCGTGCCGTGGATCGAACTCACGACCTTCCGCATGCGAGGCGGACACTCTACCACTAGACCACGTTGCGTTATTAGTGATATGGAGTAGCCAGTTAATATTTCACTATCACGTATTCCATTTATAGAAAGGAAAGGTCTTTGGAGTAACGTTAGTACATTTTGAAATTTGACTCGTCAAAGGATGGTTATCTTTACAAATATTTTTTCGATTGCCTATTCTAAGTTGTCAATAAAATATTCTACATGTAAGTTGTCAACTTAAATTTTTAGTTATCATAACATATTAACAGGAATAGTTCATGAGCTTTTAAATTGTCCCCTTCTTTCACTGACAAACATCATCATCCCCTCTGGCGGATGTGGTCAAACAAAGTAGCTATGTTGAAACACATATACAGTATCTGTGGTGAAACACATATACAGTAGCTATGGTGAAACACATATACAGTAGCTATGGTGAAACACGTGTAAAGTAGCTATGATGGTGAAACACATGAAAAGAAGCTGCGGTGAAAAACATCTAAATAAGCTGTATTCGAACACATGTAAACAGCTGTGGTAAAACACATGTAAACAGATATGGTCAAACACATGTAATGTAGCTATGGTTAAACACATATACAGTAGCTGTGCTGAAACACATAAACAGTAGCTGTGGTGAAACACGTGTAAAGTAGCTATCATGGTGAAACACATGAAAAGAAGCTGCGGTGAAAAACATTTCAATCAGCTGTGGTCAAACACATGTAAACAGCTGTGGTCAAACACATGTATACAGAAAGGGGCAAACACTTGTGAAGTAGCTGTGCTGTAACACGTGTAAAGTAACTGTGATGAAACACGTGTAAAGAAGCTTTCATGGTGAAACACATAAAAAGAAGCTGCGGTGAAAAACATCTAAATAAGCTGTAGTCAAACACATGTAAACAGCTGTGGTCAAACACATGTAAACAGATATGGTCAAACACATGTAATGTAGCTATGGTGAAACACATAAACAATAGCTGTTGTGAAACACGTGTAACGTAACTATCATGGTGAAACACATGAAAAGAAACTGCGGTGAAAAACATTTAAATCAGCTGTGGTCAAACACATGTAAACAGCTGTGGTCAACCACATGTAAACAGAAGTGGTCAAACACTTGTGAAGTAGCTATGCTGTAACACGTGTAAAGTAGCTGTGATGAAACACATGTAAAGTTGTTGAGATGGAACACATGTTAAGTAGCTGTGGTAAAACACATGTAAAGTAGCTATTGTAAAACACATGTTAAGTAGGTGTGGTGAAAACCATTTAAATTAGGTGATGTCAAACACATGTATACAGCTGTCGTTAAACACATGTGAAGAGGCTGTGGTCAAACACATGTGAAGTTGCTGTTGTGAAAAACATTCAAATTAGCTGAGGTCAAACATATATAAACAGCTGAGGTCAAACACGTGTAAACAGCTTGTGGTCAAACACAAATGAAGTAGCTGTGGTAAAACACATGTGAAGTAGCTGTGGTAAAACACATGTGAAGAAGCTGTGGTAAAACACGTGTGAAGTAGCTGTTGTAAAACACATGTGAAGTAGCTGTGGTAAAATACGTGTGAAGTAGAATTAGTCCAAAAGGTTATAAAGCAGCTGGTGTCTAACACATGTAAATAAACTATTATAATGTGGTTAAAACATATTAAAGTGACTTTCGGAAAAAAACATACGTAAATAATTAGCTGTTTATTTGGACATTGGGAGAAAATCACCCGTAATCACCATTATCGACATTTGCTGGGATAAGCGTGCTTTCTTTACAAAGTTGTGTGTATTGTTGACAAAGTTTACGGTAATGTCAAACAAGGCATGTGGCTTACTTCACATGTAACTAAAGTAAATAATGGAAATAATTCGAACATGTAACTAAATTATCTTCCCCTAGTGGAAATGTAGATATGTATCTTTTATCTTGGTGTAAATAATCATAAATTTGCCATGAATTTCTATGCTATATATGTCATAGTATATATGTATGTGTGTGTGTGTGTGTGTGTGTGTGTGTGTGTGTGGAGATAAGTATTTGTGAATAACCAAGACATATATTTACAGACCCAGACTACGGCGAGTGTGCCTAGCTACAATGCAAACCATAATTACAATATCAAGGCCTCTGCCAAACCAATAAATTTGGCGTCGACCATGACTTATATACTATGGAATTACATGCAACACATCTGGACAGGGTGGACAAATTTACATACATGAACTGATAGCTTTATATGAGTAGGATCCAGTTAAGGATTCATGACTACTCACATGCTATATAAAGGACAGATTTATAAACCCCGCTGGATCATAGATATACAGTTAAAAATATATTTTGCGTTATGTAATTTTAGCAACATTTGTCATCGTTTTATATTATACGTGTATTAAAAATACGTTAAATACATTGTTATTGTGTAATAAAGTTAAAATGGAAGTATATTTATTTTGTCTATATGTAATATGGTGCTGTAAACATATGTTTTATATTGTTGTGATGTGTAATTTACAAATTGTCATGGTCGTGATCATGATCATGATACATGAAGTTAACTTGTATACGTGCGTCTTGGTGTAATATAGTACAGATAAATCAATATAATTTGTGACTATAGATTTGGGCGTATCGCAATATGCATAACATGTATTATACGTATAACCGGGTACTCATATAAAATGGTATACATTTAACATGGTACTTATACAATATGATACATATATAACATGGTACTCATATAACGGGGTACATATATAACATGGTACTCATATAATATGGTACTCATATTAACATTGTGTATATATATATAACATGGCACATATATAACATGGTACTCATATAACAAGGTACTCATATAACATGGTACATATATAGCATGGTACTAATATAACATGGTACTCATATGACTTGGTACTGATATAACATGGTACTCATATAAAAAGGTATATATCTATATATAACATGGTACTCATATGACATGGTACTCATAAAATATGGTACTAATATGACATGGTACATATATAACATGGTACACATATAACATGGTACTCATAAAATATGATACATATATAATATGGTACATATATAACATTGTACTCATATGACATGCTACTCATATGAAATAGTACTCATATGACATGATGTTCATATAACACGGTACTCATATGACCTGTAACTCATATAACATGGAACTTATATAAAATGGAACTCATATGACATGGTACATATATAACATGATACTCATAAAATATGAACCATATATAATATGGTGTATATATAACATGGTACTAATATGACATGGTAATCATATAACATGGTACTCATATTACAGGTACTCATATGACATAGTAGTACTCATATGGCACGCTACTCATTTGACATAGTACTCATATGATATGGTACTCATATAAAATGGAACTCATATAAAATGGTACTCATATTATATGGTGCTCATATGATATTACGGTACTCCTATAACATTGTACGCATATAACCTGGTACACGTATAACATGGTACTCATATAACGTGGTACTTATATAACATGGTACTCATATAAAATTGTATTCATATACCATTGTACATATATAACTTGACACGGTGAACAATTCCTAATGCAATACAAAAGTGCCAGATGTAACGATGTATAAATGTAGCACAATACATATTGGACAATGTAGAAATATGACACGGTATAAATATGACACAAGTAAAACAATATACGCTGGATTGAATCGATTGGATATTTAGCGTCGTTTTATGCCATTGAGGACTTTCAGACGATCATTAACCAAACCAGTCTTTCCTGGGATCCTGGAAGGTAAACCAGTACTCAAGAGCACACATCTTCACAAGTAACTGGTAACTTACCCACTTGAATCAGCTGTGAGAGACGTAGTCACCTTGGATACTGTGACCGGGTGGGGATTCAACATCACGACCACTGGACTGATAAACAGGCGGGCTTCCGACATAGGGAACCGCGCCCGACTTTAGAACATGCGGGACGAGGTACATGTACAAATATGACACATAATATATAAAAAAACGTATTTTGATATAAACTAAAAAAAACAAAAACGATTTTCTTACAATCAAACTGCCTCTTCATGTGAGATGTACCAAAGCTGTACACATTCGATAAAATTTGAAATCCTCTCGTCTGAAAAATAGCAAAGTAAAAGTAATTTAAGTAGCGCTCTATCAGAAAGAGGGAATCAATCATTCAGTTTTGCAATACAATGATTTGTAACTGTGATACGTCTTGTATATCTCATTTATATTTATATATATATGTATATATATACAGTCAAACCTGTCTTAAGCAGTCAGTTAGGGGAAGGATCTAAAGTGGTCTTTCAAGACAGGTTTTGTTTTAATGCATGTTGATTTGCTCTGAAAGCATATAATTGATAAAAACAAATGTGACTGTTTAAGATAAGTTGCTGCTTAATAGAGGTGACAGCTTATATACAGGTTTGACTATATATATAAATGGATATATTTGAAGAAAAAAGGGGACCAGTTCCCTTTCTTTTACTTCAAAATATACAAAATCAGGTAAGTTGACGGGATGATTAGGACCCCAATTTAATTTGAAATATGACTCCCATAAAACGTATATAGTACGCCATAAAAAGGGAATCCGTTTTTAAAATTCTCCATTAGAATGTATCCGGCTATTTTTTCAGCAGCCAGTAATTATTCAAAATTAATTATCCCTGATGAACAAACATTTATATTAAAGAATAAACTTATACTTATAGCATGTATAGTATATGATATATCTGGCGAAGCAAAACAGTACCCATGCACCATGGTCCGTTTGTTATTATTGTGGGGGTTGGAGTGTACTTTATTCATCCTCCATTGCAAATCACATACATGTAATTGCATGAAAAATGCGAACCTAGTTCAATTTCAAGGCACACATTCTCACATTAAGTGTTTAGATCGAACAGGGCTTGGACCTGCGACCCGGAAGTATGGTGATAGGTAGATGATCTTACACCAACCTTAATGAAGACAGGGAACCAATCTGACATCAAATTGATTAGATATTTAATCATTTATAACTATAATCAAAGCGTCACGATAAGTCATTTACGTTACAAATATTGTTGATGGTACAAGAATCACTCGAATAGTCATGCTGTTGTTCATCATTCATATTTATGTGTTAATACGGAATGAATTTCATATTTATATACGCGTTGCATACAGTTACTTACGAACAAAATTATTGAACCCGAAGGGTTTCGTGTAAACTTCGCTTAGTCTACCCCAGAACATGATATCCCCCAGAAACTTCTATGCCTGTCCCACAAATTACAACAGTTGAACGCTTACTTAACTGTGACGTCATCAAAATTTCAGTTCAAACGACTGACCAATCAACGTGCTTAAAAGTGGCTTTCCCCACATTGCTATTTAACGAACGCAATCAGGAGGATTGGGCCCATACTAAAGACTTGCAGGTTTTAGATTATATCTCACGAATGTTTAGACAATGCGGTTTCTTCCATATGCATGTAGTTATCATTAATTCATTCAGCATATACCGACAGGTCTTATTCATTAATTATTAACAAATCAGTTCAGCTATTTTAATTTACAACGTATAAGAAATGTTGTACGAAAATTTAGATATATTTATTTATCTTTCAAAGCAACATCATTTTTAATTAAAAATTATAATTATTGCCGTTTTTACAATCAACTACATTAACATTTATTTTGTTAAAAACATGGGTCATTTTGTTTAGTCTGCAATGACGAAGCACTAGATTTTTTTTGTGTAAAATTAATGTAAATTTTGCAGCCACTTTAAAAACTGTCGTAAGGCATCAGTTTATGATATTGGCGAATACTACTTACATTTGTAAGGGCACCTGTCGGTGTGTGCAAATTGTAGTAGCTGGAGTGGGGTGCAGTTGATGTCTTCAAAGCAGATACAACCTGAAACGTGGCCATTGTAAACAATTTCATTAAACAATCACTGTATGTGCGAGGCAAATAACTGTAATAGATGGTTATAGTAGTTAGGTAATTTTAGTAGTAGTAGTAGTAGTAGTAGCAGCAGTAGCATCAACGGCAACACAGTGGATTTATTGATTAATATATTAATTGAATATTTAGCATCATTTTTATGTTATCGAGGGCTAACACACGATCAGTAAACCTAACCACTGTTTCCGGCGATCTTGAAAGGTTACAGTCTCCATCTATTTTTTTGTGAGGTACTGGAAACGTTTCTGGCCCAAAGGTTCTGGACTGACCTGTGCTCGAATCTGCGACCTCTGCAGTGAGGGCTGACAATAGACAGCTTACAATAAAAAGGAAAGAAGGCATACTATAAATCAATGTTAACAAATTGATTGATTGAATATTTAGCGTAATGTTTATGCTATCTAGGGCTAACAGACGATCATTTAACCTAACCACTGTTTCCTGTGATCCTGAAAGGTTAAACAGTACTCGAACACGCCCCATCTATGTAAATAACTGAAAACCTTTCCACTTGAATCGGCAGTGAGACGCAATGTCGTATATCAATCATCAAGGAGACCGTTGCCGGGCAGAGATTCTAATTCACGACCCCTGGGTTTATAGTCTGGCGCGGTACCAACTTAAGTAATCGGGCCCGGCTTCAATAGGGTAGGAGTACATTTATAACTAATAGTACTTATAGCAGTATTAGTTGTAGTAGTTGTAGAAGTAGTAGTAGTAGTAGTAGTAGTAGTAGTAGTAGTAGTAGTAGTAATGATAAAAGTTATTATTGGTGTTGGTGTTGTTGTTGATGGCGTCCAACTGGAATATTCCATCTGGAATATTACAACTGGAAGGGTTTAAATTCCAAATGGAATGCTGAATATTTCAACAAGCAAACTAGAGTTTAAAGCTGGGATGCCTGTGCTTTGTTTTTGTAATAACAGTTGTGAGATTAATAGGCAAAACTTTAATCTGTTTGGTTACCTTGTATGATCTCTCAATCATAAATGTCATGTTGAGACTTATTGCAAGTTAATCAAATATTCGATAAATTAAAAAAAAACAGTTTCTAAAAAAAACCCACACTGTTCCTTGTAAGTAAAAGTAGTAACTTGTTGTAGCAGATGAAGTAGTAGGAGAGGTACTAAATCAATAAAATGAGTTGTATTCATATTTAGTAACATTGACCATCTTCGATATTTTAATAGTCTCATTTAATGACGAGTGGATGCCGTATAAATTATATACATAGTACTATGTTGTTTATTTTACAAATAAAAAGAGTACATACTCTTTTTCTAACGATGCCAGTTACGGTCTTGAAATGGTCAAGTTGGATAAACAATAAATATATAGCTTAGTTAACACTTACATCGCCTTGTTCAATATCGTTGCCAGTTTTCATGAGAAGAACACTCTGGTCCACGGCCAGCAGGTTCACCAGAGAGTTTGGATCAGTTTGGATATGAAGATTAACCGCATTGCCGGGCTCTACTGTGGTGGCATTGAACCCTAGACTCACCTGCAAACAGTAGTACCGTTATATAATTAAAAATGTATTAAGTTGTGTCACTAACATTTAATTAAAACCTATTTATTTCACTTCGATTGTGAAAGAGGTTTTTACACCTTTGGCAAATCACGCTTCAATGTCTTACTGGGTATAACAAGTACTAAGTACACGCGGATAAAGTGTCATACTAAAGTACACCTCACTTAGCCGTGGCGGAGGTTCGAACCAAAGACCGTGGATTCCCGGGCCCAATTATCTACTATTAGACCACGTGCATTGTAACTAAATAAGCTAATAGCAACTGTTTTTCAACATTCTCTATCAATTTAATATATACACCAAGGTCTCAGAATACAAATGCGCCTCATTTTTACCGTGGAAATCCTAGACCTTATTCTATATGGAACCAATAAGACAATTCAACTATGTAGTGCGACCTTTCTGAATGTATGTAAGAAGTATTAATTATAAACAAATACTGTGTAAGGAAGGCCCTTGTGTGGTTTTACTAATACACTAGAGGTGTCGGCTCTAACAATGCAATGAATATACACCGTTCAAATAGTTCAAATCTTAGAGGTTTTTGTTCTTTGAATAAAATGCACCTAAAATGTGTATAATTAATAGATTTATAACATTTTGGCGACATATTAAAAGCATGCGTATTTAATTAAAATATAATTTGGTAGTTTCAGATTATTAGATTTAAATCAATGACGTGAACAATCATAATGGTACCAGACATGCATCCCTACAATCATTGGTCCTAGTGATAGATATGTGATCAACGTGTACCTGCACATAATGATATGTTATAAAGGGGCCCTTTAAATGCACATTCTGTCTTTAAATGACCATTTCATCAGATATTAAAAAAGATAATAGCAGTTAACGGAGTTATTATTCTCTAATTATACTTTCATAACTTCCCTTTGAAGATTGCATTGTGATATTTTATCAGAAGATTCCTTAAACATAAACAGGGTTGTTATTCTTAAATTATACTTTCATAACTTCCCTTTGAAGATTTATTGTGATATTTTATCAGTAGACTCCTTAAATATCAACAGATTTGTTATTCTTTTAATTATACTTCCCTTTGTAGATTTCTTTGAGGTAATAGTATATTACTGATGTCGATTGCTGCTATTAACTAAGTTGTTTCTAAGTTGATATAATTATTAAGTGATTAAGTTGTTTGATACTACATTAGTTTGTTATAAGCAGACGATAACTTTCACTTACTTACTGAAATATGTAATTTGTTCAAATAGTTTTAAATACTCTAAAGCTATCTATACTCTTTAACGTATATATAAGTTCACAGACTTTGTATGGTAATTGATTTGTTAATACAAATATTTCAAAATATTTAATTGGTGTATATAATATCTATTATATTGTTTACAACATATAACATAAAACCCCAAAACATTTAAGAATGAGAATGAAACAGTACGATTCAATAACCATTGTTAAATATATGAATGTAAACTTCTAGAGGACAAGCAGCTCCTTATGTTTAGAGAGCATATAGACCAGCCACTTAATTGTAAATAATGACCAATGCAGTATACTAAATTTATATTCAAATATGTTATGTAAATAATTGATAAATTGGTAATGTTTAAACAAAGGTATATGCATATATATTCTGTAATTGTAAATAATTGGCAAAAAAGGTATGTTCAAACTTAGGTATATGCGTATTTGTTCTGTATTTATAAATAATTGGCAAAATGGTATGTTCAAACTTATGTATATCCATAAATAATTGGCAAATACTATGTTTATACTTTGTTTAATTCATATATAGTTTGTATGGGTAAATAATTGGCAAACACTGTGTTGAATCTTTTGTATGAATATATATTTTGTATGGGTAAATAATTGGCAAAGACTATGTTTATACTTTGGTTAATTCATATATATTTTGTATGGGTAAACAATTGGCAAAGACTGTGTTTAATAATTTGCATGAATATATATTTTGTATATGTATATAATTGGCAAATACTATGTTTAAACTTAAACTTAGGTATATGCATATGTAAATAGTTGACAATGCAGTAATGTTTAAACAAAAATGATATTCATTCCTATTTTCTATCTGTAAATTATTGGCGATACATTAATGTTTAAACTTAGGAACATACATATGTACACAATTGACGATAACTTATGTTACAACGTAGCCAAATATATATATATCTATTTTGAAAATTACAAAGCAACACACAACATGTTACCTGGTTTTTAAATATTGCCGAGTTTTCGTTTATGTTGAAGTATATAGAGTCCGCGTTCCACACTGTGGCATTTCTGAAGAAATATACAACCAGTTGTGCGTAAGGCTCCATTGCAGAGCTGACGGGGAATTTGAAATTAAAGGATGATTCTCCTGCAGACATGATGTCACCGGCTTCTACAGTTCGTCCGTTGGCAACAATCTGAAATGTGTCACCATATTTGAAAAGTGATGCAAATGTTGTTTGCAATAAAGGTAGCAATAGTTTTGCATATATGACATGTTTTTCTGCGACATCTGCTTTCTTGTTTTAATGGTTCGCTTTATTTGTAATTCTCTTTTTAACAAACAGTTTTGTACTTAAATCAAACCCATATCACAATACACAAACGCATACAAAGGACTTCTTCAAAACTGTATAATGTTGTTTTTCAATATTAAAATGTATAAACTTTATTCTAAACTAAAAACACATTCTCAATGAAACAATGAAACATTTATTGTGAAAGCATACTTACGATGTACAGCATGTTTGACATGGGTTCAACGGATTGTATGTTGAATTCTACATCACTGCCAACCTGAATATTGAATATGTATAATCGAACATTTACAAAAAAAGCAAAAACATTACCTTTTATTGATGTATAGACCTTTCTATAATATAAATAGGTTTGTTAAAAGTTACTTACAACTACGTTACTAAATTGTGACGACAAACAGCATTCAAAAAAATTAATATGGTTTTATATGGTGTCACAACAATGCTGATTATTTAAACAGTAACCGCGTCGCCTGAAGATATTATACTTAATACGGTTTTATATGGTGTCACAACAATGCTGATTATTTAAACAGTTACTGCGTCGCCTGAAGATTTTATACTTAATAAGGTTTTATATGGTGTCACAACAATGCTGATTTTTAAACAGTTACGGCGACGCCTGACGATTTTATACATAATACGGTTTGATATGGTGTCACAGCAATGCCGATTTTTTAAACAGTTACCGCGGCGCCTGAGGATTTTATACTTAATACGGTTGTATATGGTGTCACAACAATGCTGATTATTTAAACAGTTCCCGCGTCGCCTGAAGATTTTATATTTAATACGGTTTTATATGGTGTCAAAAATGCCGAGTATTTAGACAGTTACCGCGGCGCCTGAAGATACCATACTGATTTGCATAGTTCCTTTCTTTGATGAACCGTATTTGTTGATGTTCAAAGTTGATTTGAGCCCTTTGTAATGGATCTGTAGGAGAATGAGAAAAAAATATTATGTATGTTTATAAACATCTTCTTTTAAATAATAAATAAACAACTAAACAAGCAAATATAAACATACTTTCAATACTGCTGTTTGTTTATATTTGTGAATGAATGGAATTAATGTATGTTACTTTCTACAATATGTAGATGAAATAGACAATAAAACATATTTACTTGGTGAGATATTTGAAAAAAAAATGCATGAGGGTAACGTCTCACTGCACAGTTACACCCCCTTTTCCCACGGTAACATGATTCTTACGCATAAAAAAGGCTTATAAATTTGGTTTTGAAATACTTTCCAAATGGTTCATAATGGTTTTGATTTCTTGATGCTGATGAGTAGAGCAGATGTTGGCAAAGCATTTACTGCAATAAGACATTACTGGTGTTAAAAAAAGTGACTTATATAAGATTTCAACATATGCATGTATTTCTGAGCATTTGAGGATTTCTTTTTTCAAATAATCCCAGAGTGTAACTGCACCGTCTTACATACAGCTCATTTTATTGGACAAAATGTCATCCGATTTTTAAGAAAGTTTATATACGTCAAGAATCCCGTCTCTGTTTTCTACTGTTAAATTTTCATGACTAAGATTTGAATTTTTTTTCACTTTATTGTCATTTTTCGGAGCAACCCCCAAAAGTGAAAATTCAATAATGAGTGCATGTATCCAAGCTAATTGTTCATACACTCGTTATTGACGCCTGTAAGATGTTTAGCAAATACACGACAATCATGCATCTCTAATAAGGAAGGACAAGTTATTTATTTAATCATTTTTTTTTGTTGATATGGTGAAAGCACGACTATGCTTTAGAAAATAGCTGCGATAGCGTGGAAGCACATCTTTGCTCAATAATGTTTATGTCAGTTTGCAAGAATTAGTATTTGATAATTGCTTTAAGCTGTCAATTTTGAAATAAAAACTTACCGAATTTTAACGAAATTGAACTTTAAGTCTGACTGCAGGAAATTGTATAAAAAAATGTTTTAATAATTGCTTTCAACTGACACTTTTGAAATAAAAAGTGTATGTCAGAAAATATTTAAAGTTGACAAGAAGTTTTGTTTTATGTTAAAGTATTGCTTTTGTCAAAACAAGTGTACCTCCATAACAAGTTTTTTAAACATAAATCATTGTTATCATTCATTTCACTATCAGTGTGCTATCCAATCTCTTCAAAGTCACAAAATGGCAAAATCATGAATGGCATTTACCTCAAAATGTAAAGAATCTGCATTGGCAGGTGTGTCGGTAACAAACATGAGAGTTCCGTCGTGTGGTGTGGCAAACTGTTGCTCCGGTAAGGTGTGTGCACGCTGTTTGTGGGCTGTGTGATCGTAATATTTGACATATGTTAACAGTTGGATATCCTTGTCCGTTGACAATATTGGCCTACCATCGGCTTGCGTGATCGTAGCCTGGGAAGCAGGTAGAAAAGAAGCAAAATGACAATATTTTGTAACAAACTTACGGTATAAGGACTTTGCATCACTCAAAAGCACTTGCTTGCCATTATGTCGATCTTGTTCCGAGTCATCAGATGGTTTTGGGATGTCAATGCAGTGTACAGAGTGTTCTTGCTTACACCAGGGGTAAAATTCGACTTCTCCTCACAAAACGAACACCGAATACTAGTCTATCAAGGAGACGGACTGGTGTGCGATTCATATCAGATGGTAACATAAAATTATGTGTTTTTTTTCTCTTTCTGGCTTAAATAAATGAGTATAAACAAATTGTTAGGAAAGCACCATTTGAGCACATTGATTGGTAAGTTGCTTCAACTGAACAGGCATTAAATTCCCTTTTTTTTTTCATCGGGTATCTAAAGAACTGTTTTGGTGAATATTAGGCTCTATGTATAGACTTTAACAAATATGGTACTTCAACTATTTCTAAATTAGCACTTACATAGGCTGTGTATGGAAGTCCGGGCTTAAAGTAAGATGGGTTGTTAGATTTGAACGAAACGTCGAACGGTAACGAGTAGAACCGTGTGCTGCCCGTCGCTTGTCGTGTGAGATTATTAATGGATTCCACCACGGTGACATCGAAGGTGACGTGGTAGCCTGCCAGCTGATTCACCAACGGTACGTAGGTGTTTGGGTCCGCCTCCGTGGCTATTCTTGTCAATGGAATTGTTATATCAACGTCTCCGTTAATCTGTATCATAAAATATGTTGTTTTCACGTATTTATTATAATGGATTAAGCACCGCTTTCAACAAGTAACATGTTACATATTCCTTTTGTAGCAATAAGACGATGGCATTGGTAATCTGCGTTTAACAACCATCTTTCGAATCAGTGGTAAACCGTCTCATGTCAAACTTTAGGACAGAGTTGAGATCGAACAATATATCTATATCAGTGGTTTAAGTGATCTTAGGCATTAGATCACTCGCGCATGAAGGCCTCTCAACACCACATATATAGTTAATATATACATACATTCGTAACGTAGAAATCGTAACAAAACATAATCATGTGATAATATGCCCAAATGAATCAGATCCATCATACCAACATAAAAATAAATGATATCAAAACTATTCAAGATACACACAGTCCAATAGCACTACAATGAATGCATACAGAAAAAGTGACAATAGAAATGAGCGCATCGAAACGGTCAGTAATAGATACGCTACCTTTCGGAATAAAATAGCCAAGACAAGAAAACGGCAGATTGAGTTGGTTTTATTGACCCTTTATACGGGGAAATTATATATGAAACATCGCCGAACACCGGCTTTATCCATATGCTATTTTCAAGCCATATGCAATGGTCTCAATGATCTCAAAGGAATAGAAATTATAACAACAAAGAGTCAAACCATCAGACTATTTCAAACACAGTAAGAATATTGCTGCAAAAGTGGCCGTCTATGAACACATTTCACTCTCAAATGACTATAATATTAATACTTACTGTGACGTTTGTTTCCACCATTACTTCTTTTGGATCGTTTCGCCATGGTTTATTGTAGTAGTCTAAGTCTGCCCTAACAATTACCGTTCCCTCGACAGGTTTGCCGTACGTGTATCTACAATTTATACAAAACATGGTTGTATTTAGTGCATATGAAGCAAATATAGTTTCAAAAAAAGTATATGGCGGTTTCAATAAATTTTGAAAAGTGCGTCACATCATAAGTATATAGCATATTAGAGTTTCAATAAATTCGGAAGTTTACATCGCATCCTTACATGTACCATATAGATCTCACAACACAGTTGAATTTTTTGCTGTGTTCTATATAAAATAAGGTCTAGGATTTCCACATTGAAGTTGTTTTTTTATAGCAGGAATGTAGCCGCACATATAAATGCACAATAACTGGTAAATTGATACGCTTATATTTTAAAGACGGTGCAGTGACACTCTTAGATTTATTTTTGAAAAGAAGTTCTCCAATGCTTATTAATACATTCAACTGTTAAAATCATTTAAAAGTTTTAACACCATTGGTGTCTTATTGCAGTATATGCTCTGCCAGTCATCTGCAGCAAGAAATCAAAACCACTATGAGCCATTTGAACAATTTCGAACCAAATAACATACTATTATTGCGCTTATTAGAACTTATTTTCTAAGGCGCAATTATCCCCATGGGAGAAAGGGGCGCGACTGTGTAGTGAGACGTTTAATGGTTTCGATACATTCGCAAGTGTGTGTGTATCTTCATATGTAACATAATAAAATATTCATGATGGTTTTAATATATTCAAAACCGCGAATTGTATCAATATATAAGGTTTCAATAGCTTTTGGAGTTGTAATCGCAGCTGCTATTAGGCAGCATATCGTAGTTGAAATAAACTCAGAAGGTTTTAATATATTTCAATAACATCAGCTATTTGAATGTTATATTTATAGTATAGTTTATATTGGTTTGAATCTATTCGGAAGTTTACATAGCACAGTTTAAACTTATATATTTTACTCCAATTGTGAAACAAGTTCTCACAACTTTGACAAATCGCGCTCGAAGTCTTCCTGGATAGAACAAGTACAAAGCATATGCGGAAAAGGTGTCTTGCTCAAGGACACCACACATAGCCGTGGCGGAGGATAGAACACACGAACCTCCGATCATGGGTTCGGTGCTCTACCACTAGACCACGCGCTCTATATAGCACAGTTATATGTATCATTGACTTGTTTTAATCAATTCGGATATTTGCATCGCATTTGTATAATTATGTAGAATTTTATAGTTCCATTCGATATAGAAGTTTGCATAGCATGGTTATATGAAGCATTTAATCGTTTCAATCAATTCGGATATTTGCATTGCATTTGTGTAGGTAGTATTTTATAGTTCCAATCGATATAGAAGTTTGCATAGCATATTTATATGTAGCATTTAATCGTTTTAATCAAAACAGATATTTGCATCGCATTTCTGTATATAGAATTTTATCGTTCCAATCGATAAAGAAGTTTGCATAGCATATTTAATCGTTTCAATCAATTCAGATGTTTGCATCACATTTGTGTATGTAGTATTGTATAGCTCCAATCAATATAGAAGTTTGCATAGCATATTTATATGCAGCATTTAATCGTTTCAATTAATTCGGATACATCGAATTTCTGTATGTAGAATTTAATAGTTCCAATCGATATAGAAATTTACATAGCATAGTTATATGTAGTGTTTAATCATTTCAATCAATTCGGATATTTCCATCGCATTTCTGTATGTAGAATTATATAGTTTCAATCGAAATAGAAGTTTGCATCGCATAATTATATGTCACAGTGCCGTATACTAATTTCAATTAATTCGGAGATTAGTATCGCATCTTTATGGTCAATGTTTAACATATACTGGTTTCAGTCACTTTGAACCGCATATTATAAGCCGCAGATGCATATTTATAGGCCGCAGATGCATATTTATAGGCAGCAGATAAAGGTTTCAATACATTCCTGTTTGATAGCAGTTGATCTTTGAAACATTTTTTCATCGTTGATTGAACGCTATATATTGATTGACCTTTGATATTTGATAAAAATGTGAATTCTATATTAGATGAATAAACTGCCATATCTAATTACAGAAACAATCATTAATTACAGCACTTCAACGTTGATGATTAAAGGTCAGTAGTTTAGTAAGACTGCATGTGCTTGCTTGCTCCAATGAAGTCACAGCGTAACAAAAGTTGCACCTTCTCATGGAATATTTGATATGGATATTAATTCCTTATGTAAGTTTTCATCGTGATATCGGTTAACAGCTATCCTAGAACCTGGTATTTTCTTTTTTGTTTAAACTTTTTATTGCCATGTAACACATATTACAGTTTATATCATGAATATAAGTCAAATACAATTGAAGGCAAAAGGGTCTGGCCACAAGTTCTCTCAACATTAGATACGGCTTTTCCCTTTCAACTGTATTAGGTCTATTAACCCCAATGAAAAAAAGCAGAAAATTCTATGCCTGTCCCACAATTCATAGCAATTGAACGCTTACTAAACTGTGATGTCATTTACACTTTCAGTTGAAGGAAATAACCAATCAATGTGCTGCATTGTGACTTTCCCAACATTACTAGTTTATGGACCCAATCGGGAGAGCTGAGTCCGTTCTACAGACTATGTCGGTTAATGTATTTAGTGTCTATTTTCCAAACATCACATCTTATTCTTCAGAAATTTATAAACGAGTATTGGTGAAACGGGACGCGTATGCCAAATCCGACGAATAAACGAACTTACTTGGCATTAACGGAAATCTGGAGATCTTTATCGGTCGTTAGCACATACGGAGGGGTCACCACGTGAACATCGAACTTGGGCAGCACTATTGAAAAAAGGGAAACATGGTCTGGTTAAGGGAAACCACAGTATAGACAACAGGAAAATATAGTATAGTTAAAGTGGGAAACGTAATCACTATAACGGAGATCCACAGTCTAGACAAAAGGGAAATATAGTACATGTATAGATAACTGGGATGCTTAGTCTAGATAAAATGGAAGCATCGTCTAGATAAAGGTGAGCCAGTCCACCATAGTCTTGGTCTTATTTAATGCCAAAAGCCTTTCCATATTGTTAAATATGAATGCGTAGTTAATGGATTTGTTATTAAGTCGGATATTGTGCGCGCAAAAAAAAAGAAATTTTAGCACCTCGTACAACAAGGAACTAACATATAAGTCGAATAAAATAAAAGAACCATGCCATAAAAGAAATGAATAAACTTTTAAATCATGTGTGAAACAGAAATATACACGATATTTAAGGTCAAGAGTTAAAAATATTATTGGAAATCGGAAACATTTTGCCCTTGTCATTTACAATGTTATACGAGGAACATAGTCATGAAAGGATTAACACACATTTTATGCAATTGTGATTAAACATTTCAGTTATATCATAATAACAAAATGGCGATACAGTTATGCGAAGTTATCAATGGTTATTTACCTTAAGCTTTAGTTTCCCATATAAATTTTGTTATTTTAAATAACATTAGTGTCATAGCTAGTTGACATAAAGAACTTGTTAATAGATGTATTCGATGAGGTCAAGCTATACACCATGAACAGTTCAAACTAAACAGTGACCATATGAATATGTATGCAATAAGAACAGCACATATTGAAATGTTATTTCGTTTTCATAATTGACACACTCTATGTATAACTAGTATTATAAATAATACATAGAACTTGATATATGTTAACAATTGTTAAAGTAACCAATTGTAATATAAAATCTGTACTGAAGGTATAAAACCATCATTAATTTCCCTGCTGATTAATATCGTGAATAAAATATATGTTCCATGCTTGACATACATAGACCTACATTAAAGAAGGGAACATACATTCAATTGTTTCTTGATATCTGTTGACGAAATTATAATTTCATATTACATCCAAGTTTTTTCAGTGTGTATATTATAAAAGGAAAGTAAAATGAAACTTCCAAAATAATCGATTTATTCCTATTTCCTTTTTTAAAAATCCACGATTCAAACATGGCAATGCTTTCAAAATGTTCACAATGCATCAGTGATGTTATTGAAATTCATTTTTTATGATTAAAACAAGGAAAATGAATGTGTTTTCATGTTAAAGGGAGTATATTAGGATTTTCAAACTTTTAAAACTTGATAAAAATATTTTTTCCAATATATCATGCCTATATATACTCACTGACCCCGTATTGTCAAAAATATATCTATTTGAACATGCCAATATGATATATTGAAATGGGATTTCCTAACTTGGGCTACATGTACGCGCACAGGTTAGACTGAAATAGATTCCCCCCTTAAAATTGCAAAATATATGTGTTGTTCAATATGAGCCACGTGGTTTCATTTTGATTTCAATATAATCTGTTTTGACTGTTGCACCTTAGAAACAGTGTGAATGACGATACAAAGGAAGTCAATCAGTATTTAAGTGCTGTCTATTTTAAGAATCGCGGTTTCGTTTACCACTTTAATTTAAATATTGATTTAGTCAAGTTTTTGATGAATTTGACTTTCGGATTTAATTTATTAATGATACTAAGATGCTTTTTATCCATTTAAATAATGCCTTTAATTATATTTTAAGATATTACATAGCGTTTTTGCCAGATATACTCACTTTAAAAGAAACAAGGATTAATTATGATCACCATTTTGCCATTCATTATAAAAACCCACTGAAGCACTTTCCGTTTCCAATGAATGTGTCATGTTTGAATAGTTAAGTAATCTATATTATATTTATATAATTAAGGATGGACATAATTAATATGTATATCCAGTAAAGGTTGACTCGGTGAATATTTGTTTTTATATGATAGAATGCGATTTTTGGACACCCATGTCATGTCTAGTGCATTAAAGCCGGACTAACGGGGACTATAAGACTTCGATAAACAGATTTGCCACGACACTATAATAGGAACTACATTCTTTGTATATATATTACCGTATTGTTGAATTGTAAATGACTTTGTATCGGCTTGTATCTGAAATAAAAGATGTCGTAAGAATAATAACAATTTATTTTTATCTGTTATATATGTTTATGTCTATTTAAAGGCATTGCTGTCTAATACTTTTTTGTGGAGTTAAAAATCATAGTAATTGCTATATTTTCTCGTCTGAAGTCACATCCGTTGCAGGTTGCAGCGTGAGTTTATTCTCCCTGTTGTGGTTATTATCGTTATCCGGAATGGTAGTCACTTTGGGTAGCTATTTCTTACCTTCAGTAGTTGGAGAGTTGTATGGATGAGTCAATTTCATATAGTTGGTGACAGTTGCGACTTTATTCCACAATAGTGCTTCTCGTGTATTAATGTATTGTACATGTACCGCCTTTAAAATGTATTTTTAATATTGGATACATTTTCAATCCCAGATTTGTTATCGTTTTTATCGATTAATATATATATATCTACTGCAATTAATGTGTTAAATTTGTGTTTTAAAGTGATGCTATTGCTTAAATAACAAGGTTAGAAAATTTGTCTTGGTTTGTCATTCATCTCATATCATATCCATATTTGGTTTATCATTTATGTAATATCATATCCATTTTGATTGATCAGTCATGTCATATCATACCGATACTTGGCTTATCATTCGTATCACACCATACCCATACTTGGTTTATCATTCATCTCATATTATACCGATACTTGGTTTATCATTCATGTCATATCATACCCATACTTTGTTTATCATTCGTGTCATATCATACCGATACTTGGTTTATCATTCGTATCATACCATACCCATACTTGGTTTATCATTCATATCATATCGTACCCATACGTGGTTTATCATTCGTACCCATACTTGGTTTATCATTCATATCATATCGTACCCCATACTTTGTTAATCATTCATATCATATCATACCCATACTCGGTTTATCATTCATGTCATATCATGCCCATACTTTGTTTGTCATTCACATACTTGGTTTGTCATTCGTGTCATATCATACCCATACCTGGTTTATCATTCGTGTCATATCATACCGATACTTGGTTTATCATTCATATCATATCGTACCCATACGCGGTTTATCATTCATGTCATATCATACCCATACTTTGTTTGTCATTCACATACTTGGTTTGTCATTCATGTCATATCATACCCATACTTTGTTTGTCATTCACATACTTGGTTTGTCATTCATGTCATATCATACCCATACTTGGTTTGTCATTCATATCATATCATACCCTATTGTACCCATACTTGGTTTGTCATTCATGTCATATCATACCCAAACTTGGTTTGTCATTCATATCATATCATACCCATACTTGGTTTGTCATTCATGTCATATCATACCCAAACTTGGTTTGTCATTCATATCATATCATACCCATACTTGGTTTGTCATTCATATCATATCATACCCATACTTGGTTTATCATTCATGTCATACCATACCCATACTTGGTTTATCATTCATACCCTATCGTACCCATACTTGGTTTGTCATTCATGTCATATCATACCCATACTTGGTTTGTCATTCATATCATATCATACCCATACTTGGTTTGTCATTCATATCATATCATACCCATACTTGGTTTATCATTCATGTCATACCATACCCATACTTGGTTTATCATTCATACCCTATCATACCCATACTTGGTTTGTCATTCATGTCATATCATACCCATACTTGGTTTGTCATTCATATCATATCATACCCTATTGTACCCATACTTGGTTTGTCATTCATGTCATATCATACCCAAACTTGGTTTGTCATTCATATCATATCATACCCATACTTGGTTTATCATTCATGTCATACCATACCCATACTTGGTTTATCATTCATACCCTATCATACCCATACTTGGTTTGTCATTCATGTCATATCATACCCATACTTGGTTTGTCATTCATGTCATATCATACCCATACTTGGTTTGTCATTCATATCATATCATACCCATACTAACGTTTTTAAAGGTTTAATTTGTAATATTTCTGTTGATGTCAAATGAGTGATCTCTTTCATTTAAGAAGAGATACTTTTAATTATTGATGACAAAAATGAATATATGCTCCTTCATAATGAATAAGGTAAACAGCCCTTTTACTTTATTAATGTAAATATAATTATAATAATATATAAAGTGAACAGCCCCTTTACTTAATTTATGTAAACATAATTGTTATACTTTATAAAGGGAACAGCCCCTCTACTTTGTTTATGTAAAGATAATTGTAATACTATATATAATGAACAGCCCTTTTACTTAATTTACTTAAACATAATTGTAATACTTTATAAATGGAACAGCCCCTTTACTTTATAGATTATCGATAATACATTTGATTACACCAATGTCTTACCAGAATATGTTGGACCATTTACATCATCACTATGTACGAATTCCTACACCATTTGAATACGGTTTGACAATATGTTAGTTGGTCAAGAATGTATAAATATGCCAAAGTATCTCTCTTAAATGTCATTCAAATCTACATAACCCGGTTTGTCCCCTGTGACTTATTTATCCGATATTAGTTGGGTCATTTATGGGTCTGATCAACGCACAGTATACGCTTAAAGTAGTTTTACAGAAGTAACAACAGAACGCAAAAATTCAGTTTCCGTTGTAAAAAAAAATAAAACATGCACTTTTGAGTAAATTATGACATCTCATGTTTGTCTAAGCTGGTACATTTAAACCAAAATATCAGCCTAAAACATATCCCGGCAAAACTTTAAAATGTAATTGAAAGCAATTAAATATCATGGAATAAAATTGATGTTTAATTTTATGTTTGTACATACGCCTCGCCCTTTGACTCTGTTTGTGTCCACGTGTATCGTCCAATCGCCAAGAATAGGTTCGGTGTCGACGAGCATGAAGTTCTCGATAACGCCGTAGTCCTTGTTGGTGACGTTGTACCACTGTTTTATCTTGTTGGCTTTTGGATCCTGAAGCAAACAATTACATTACATGCTCATGACTTTTTTGTGATTCTGTTCTTAATTTTAGGCGTAGTTTGACATGTGAATGGTGTTAAACTACACATGTATGTAGCACCACGAAACCTAACAGATATTTGTTATACTGCATTAGTTCTTTATGTCACACTTCCACTGTAAGTAATAAAAAAATATTAAAAAGTATACACGTAAAAATTTGAAATTGGTTTCATTTCTAATCATGCATCAAACCTTTGATTTACTTAATAGCCATATCAACCCTGCGGAGATGTCAATATCTTAGTTATTACTCATGTTAAAAAGTAAAAGTTTTTGTTTTATAAAACGCTTGATATAACATTATGAAAGCAAATCTTAAAAAATCAAATTGGTATTTTCTCATATTTATTTCAATATAACTATGAACAAGCTAACGAAATAAAATTGCTTCGACAACTACCATCTGTTTAAACGTTGAGATTTGGACGAAATAGCACGAAAGAAAACTTTACCGTGATCAATTTCGTTTTACATAATACTAAATATGGGTTTTAACTGTATAAAACACATCTTATCAATCTGTAACATTTTGCAAATAACATTCTTAATATTTCCTGAAAATTCACAAACCAAAGACGATCGGAGACGGCGTTCGTCACTGTTTCTTGAATTTTCTGAACTGATCAAGAAAGGTCTTTGCAAACATGTTACCTAAAGCGGGCATTTTTCCTCTGATGTGTTACACCACTCCATACTATTATGTCACGTGGGATCGCCGACGGGATTTGATAGACAGACCCGTTAAAATGTACATCTACAGGCAAGTTCCATATTTGTATATTACGAAGATGTTGACGTAATAAAAACTCATTTGTTCCTCTTTTTGCACATTCTTTGTATTTAGACACTTACTGTTATAGACACATTGAGGGCCTCGGTGAAGACTGTCATATTGGACCACATTCCAAATGCACGGAACCTCACTGTAAATAGCAACATGAACGTTATATATTATCAAAAGTTTGGAGCTTCACTGTACCATAATAGCAACAATAATTATTTTACTTTATTAGTAAGTAATCAAATGTATACATCTAGAACCTTATAAACGTACGTATATGGAACCAAATGTATGTAACCTAACTGTAAAACAACATCGTGTCCTTACTACGTAACAAAATGTATGTAACCTCACTGTAAAACAACATCGTGTTCTTACTTAGTAACCAAATGTATGTAACCTCACTGTAAAACGACATCGTGTTCTTACTTAGGAACCAAATGTATGAAACCTCACTGTAAAACAACATCGTGACCTTACTAAGTAACCAAATGTATGTAACCTCACTGTAAAACAACATCCGGTTCTTACTAAGTAACCAAATGGATGTAACCTCACTGTAAAACAACATCGTGTTCCTTACTTAGTTATCAAAAATGTAGAAGCTAACCGCAAAACAACATCGTGTATGTTACTTAATAACCAAATATATGGAGCTTCACTGAAAACAACATTGTGTTCGATAGTATGTAACCAGATGTACGGAACCTCACTGTAAAAAAGGAATCAAATGTGCGGGTTAATAATGCAAAACAACCATATGTTATTACTTAATAATCAACTGTACCGAACCCCTCTGTAAAACATGATCATCTACAACACTAAGTACTCAAATGGACGGAACCTTACAGTAAAACAAAAACATATAAAGTACTTAGTTATCAAATATATAGAACCTGACTGTAAGTTAGTCATGAAGTGAGCCAATGTATAGAACCTCACTGTAAAACAACAACATGTACGTTAGAAAGTGTAGTAAGTGAGAAGATCCAATGTATTGAATCTCATTGTAAAACAACAACATCATGTTAGAAAATTTAGTAAGTGAGCCAATGTATAGAAACGCACTGTAAAACAACAATATGTACGTTAGTAAGTGTAGTAAATGAGCCAATGTATAGAACCTCACTGTAAAACAACAACTTGAAGTCAGTAAGTGTAGTAAGTGAGTCAGTGATTAGAACCTCACATTGAAATAATATGTGTAAAATATAATCCTTGTAACATGTCTGTAAAACAACAACATGCATCCTATTTAATCGTGATCTGTACGGAACGTCACTGTGAAGTATCAACATGTACGATACTAAGTAACACAGTGACAACATGTGCAACAATTACACTACGTTACCCCATTATTAAACAACAACATCTACGTAAATAAATGAGTCAATGTTCTGAACCTCATTATAATACATCATGTGAAATACTTGTCTATCAAAATTGGAACCCCACTGTAAAACAACAACACATGTATAATACCTAAGTATGCAATATACAGAATCTGGCTGTAAACAACTGAATGCACGATACAAATTAATTGAATATACAAAAACTGACCGAGTAAAATATGTTTGATACTAAGTAACCAACTATATGGAAACTGACTGTAGAAAAACAAAATGTACACTATTAAGCAACCAAGTGTACGGAACCGCATTCATTATAAAACAACATGTACACTATTAAGAAACCAAGTGTACGGAACTGCATTCGTTATAAATATACCTGTTTGTCCTGGCTTATATATGGCTTTGTCTGTCTGTATGAATATTGCAAACTTGTCCTCTATGACGCCCGTGTCGTAGGTTAGAGTGGACTCTTCTATGAAGTACACTCCAGCCAAGCCGTGTATGATCAGTTTATAGTTGTACTGGTATTCCAGGTGTTCTGGTACCGGCACGCTCACCACACCCGGCAAACCTGTACAGAAGAGTCATGTTCAATGATTTTATAAACAGACTAGCATACTAAATGGAATGTTTCAATGTTTAATAGTCTTAAGTTATATTTGAAATTATATCGTCTTTTTATAGGTTCATTCCACTATCAGTGAAAAGGAAAGTTTATAAAATATTGAGTGACTGAGAGGCAAACACCCGTTAAACTAGTATTGAATGCAATCAGAGTAGAAGCATGTGTCGTGATGATACATACGGAGTAGTATATATAGTTGGGTTTCTAAAATTAATAAAATCTTAAATTTATATTCATGACTCTTCCATTCTCGTTGTTGGCCATTCCTTTATCAATCAAAGGATGTTTATATTAAAAGACAAGCTATTTGCATATAGCTGTCAGTGGCATTTGCAACTGATATATATTACTAGTATATAAGTATCGAGAGAGGAAAAAAGGGAATAGCCTTATACGCTAGGAAAACATATAGGCTATCTAATGTTTTAATATAATAAATAACTGCCAGAGAGTAAACACACAATGAAGGTTAAAATATCTCAATTAACATTAGTGTAAATGAAAACTATTTATTTTTTCTTTGATGATTTGTGAAATTGTCTACATAGATTCACGTATATCCATCTATAAAAAGAGTCATATTATAATATAACATGTAATTTGTTCAAAATTAAGTTTTACTCCATTCATTAGTCATCGAAAGGTCACATTTAATTCATTTCTCATTCACCTTGTTTAAACACGTGCTCAACAGATGTGACACGCTCGTGTTCGTTTTTCACTAGATCGATTTGCACGTGAACGTCTGATACATTAGGTGAGAGAAAGGTGAAGCTGAGAGGTAGCGGCAATCCCGGGACTATATGCTGCGGTACAACGATTGTGTGGGTTCTAAAAATAGAACAAGCTTTAAGCGTTACGACGAGCAAAATGCATATCATAAATACATATTTTATATAATATCTGTACATTCTACAACATATAAAATTTATATAATATATAATACATATTATTTATTTCAAAGATAAAGTAAGAAAACAGTTATATAATTTTAAAATAGTATGTAAAAGCAGTATTAAGATCCGAACTTGACTCACAGATCACTGTCGTATGCAAACATATACATAATAAAACACTAATTCACCTGAGTGATCTATCGGTGAAATGCGTTCATTAAAATAAGTTAATATCTGTAATTTATACATGCACATTTACATTATAATGTATGTGGTTGTATATGTTGATAATTTGATCAAAATATAAAAGAACAAAGGCACTCTCTTGACAGACAGTCAGACATACAGACAGACTGACAGACAGACATACAGACAGACAGACAGACAGACGTATCATGCTTACTTTGCCTCAATAGACACAAAGAAGGCCAACAGCCCAATCCAAGCAGCGGTCATACTGGTTCTATTTTGATTTTGAACTGCTTATCTAAAGGTGAAAATAAGTTGGTAAAATGAAAATATGGTGTATAAAACAATAAAATGAAAAATATGGTTAATAAAACAATAACATGCTGACTTTTTATATTGAAGAATTACAATTAATATAATCAATGTTTTATTTTAACGAGCAAAATAATGGATTTGACATATTGACTCCTACGACTTACAATGCGTGTCAACTAAATATAACACAAACAAAGTCAGGGCTAATGTCTGGATAGAATGTTAATGGAATTGGTGGTCGTACTAGTAGACCAATATATTGTGCACTCAGTATATTTAAAAATCTTATTCTGTAAATTCAAATAGGAACACTGTTGTCGACTATTTTTCTTGCATTTAGAACTATTTTATAATCGATGTTTTTTAATAATAAGTTTTTTAGAGCGTAAATTGAAACGTATACTTTTCAATTAAGTCAGTTTTTTTTAATAACAAAACGCAACTTTTGGTCAAGTATCAAAAGTAAATATGGTATAGCTGATAAAACAACAACAAAATAAATAGACACAAAAAAAGAATAAATACTTTTCACGTAAGCGACTCTATATTTATTTATACGCTTAATGTACAAATTATTGATATTAAAACGTCTATTTTATATTGAATAATTATCAAACTTTATTTAAAAAAAACAACATAGTTTTTAAGATAAATTCAAACGTTAAGATTGGCATTAATACAAATCTTTAATTGAAGTAAGTTGGACGTTTACAAACACGGTCGCATTTAAATTTTTGAACAAAATTAAGTCATAAATCATTCTTGCCACCAAAAATTAATATCACTTTTTAAAAGAAAATTATTAAATATGCAGTTTCTTGGGACCTTTGAATTTGAGGTTCATATCTATATTTTAAAAAATAATCTTATCCTAATCGAGAATATTTCTTGGCCAAAGAACAGAAATGGCTTTGTTGTAGCCGAAAAAACAATTTCCGTCTAATAATAATGAAAATATAACACATTACATTCGTTTTACCAACGTGTGTAATTTTAAATGTACTAAGTGTATATATGACCGCCCTGAAAAGAATGCAAATGAGATATCAGCAAATTGGGGCACTGAGATCAAAATTGAGTGCACGTATTTATGGAACTGATATGTGTGACTAATGTAGGTCCAAGTGGTGCCATCCTCGGTTAGATACAGTGACATTGGATACTTTGACGGAAATAGTTTGTAAAATAAACTAGGACAAATATTCTAATGCAGCGGTCATAGTTATTACACAAATAATACTATACATCTTAATGTTCTAGACATTGAAAACAGCAATAGTTCATTATATTGACTGGAAGACTAGAGTGAGATTTTGTGATACAAATATGTATCTATTAAGCATGCTCATTAGAACAAGTCCAGACCCAGTCTCTAAAATTCACTCCATGAGCTTGATAAAACTGACTTAGCACATTCCAAATATCCATGGCAACCAACCTCAAGAGATGAGGCAGATATTGTGCTTATACAATAGTAATGGGATAAATAGCCTAAACAACCACGCCACAGTTAAATCAAAAGTTGAGCTTAAATGTACTTTGTGTAATACATGGTTTCATGAACACGGTTCGTATATAGAGAACAAAATAAATGAGGGTTTACGAGGTACTTGACAAGAAGGACTATAAAGTGTAACCCAACCATTGATTTTTGTTCTTTATTCTATAGTAAATAATAAAAGTTTGAAGGCTTGTCATTCATAGAGAGTCCCAAATGAAAGAAGTGAAACCTACATTTTACTGTTTGTCAATTTCTGCACTATCAAAATATGATGAGAAAAGTAGGGGTTATGTGTCATATAAGAGATTTTTTTTCTGCTCAGTGTGTACAATGGTGACAAAGTGAAAGTAGACTTCCGAAATCATGAACTCATACCCCAATTTCCAAGCATCATTTTTTTTTCTAAATTCACAATTCAAACATGACAATGATATCAAAATGTTCAAAATACATCAATAATGCCATTCAAATAAAAAAATGAGCATTAAAATAAGGAAAATGCATTTTTAAAGAAGAAGAATTGAGGATTATTTATAACCGCCATTATGCGACTTCCCCACGGAAGCACTTCCTTTTTGCAATGGTGGTACTATGCCTATAACATCCTTGAGGATGTTTTTCCTATTTTCCTAAGTGAATAAAATATGTTTTACTGAATGATCCAGACCAAAGAAGAGAAACTCAAACTTTGGAAAACTCATAATATAAAAAGTTCACCGTGTTCGCTCTATCAAGTAGTTTAAACATGAATAAACATAAGATATATTTGACTTTTTGAGAGAAACACAAGTATAATTAAATCGCTATGCATATTGTTATAAATTAATCAAATTGGCTGAATTTGAATTTATACACGTATTCAAACCTATATAAATCTACTTACTGTGTATGTCGCTGTGTTTTATCTCTAGTGAGAATATTCTATATGGCCAAGTGCTCAATGTACTGATATATATATCCTACAAAAACTGTGACCGCACCGTTAAAATCTAATGATAAGATAGTAATAGTTGAAACGGAATAGTATTTTGCGACTTAATGGGAACGTTCAATGTTACCTTGGGAATGTCTCTGACAACCAGACAGATTATGTTTCAGTCCATCCTGTTTTTGGCAGAGGTTTCGCCACGTAGGTGTGCCTGCACGACTGGTCCGTTAACATTGAAACAAATATCTCTCATATGACCTGCACTATACACGGAAATGTTTAGGTTGTTGAAGTTCAAATACAATGAAAAAAAAGGATAAACTTGGGTCACAGAGCACAAATTATGAATGGATGTTTCTTTATAATATTTTTTTAATTATATGATAAAGTATTGTTGAGCAGAAGCTTATCAACAAAGGCATCATTGAAGAGGTTTGTTAGTTAAGCACGACAAACCCCAAACTCCATGAAATGATTAACTCTACATTCGGTTCAGAGAAAGTAACAATCCTGTATTTAACTCCCATTTTGGTTTCCTAGTTACCAGCTCTGAGTCAATCTTACATTGACTGCCAGGTATATATACGCAGCCTCAAATGCAATGCAAATTTGCGAACATTATAGAGAAAATCCAATTGATTATCATAAAGAAGAGATCACTCACGCTCAGTCCCATTCTGGCAGGCATTTCCTACATTTGAATTTAACATTGTTTACATATCTATATGGTGCCATTATGCTTTTTGAGACTTCAGTTTTAATTTACTTTTTGCGACGGTAACTCGGCTCTTGCAATTAAAAACGTCTGGTTTAAAATATCTTAAATATTGTTCAGAGGGGTTGTGATTTTTTAGCATATACTGCAATAAGTCATCACTGGTGACTTTTATAGGATTTAACAGATTCACGTACTTATGAGGATTTGAGCAAAATTCTTTTTAAAACATCCTCAGCTGAATTTTTAAAAATACAAGCTTGTCAACGAAACAGTTAGTGTTCATTTTTATGTTCGGATACATTCCTGATATTACTAAAAAAAAGATTCTATGTGGATTTTGTACTGTGAAAATCCTAGACCTTATTTTATATATATAACAAAGAACAAATTGCATCTGTGTAGTGAGACCTTAGCTCATTACCTGCTAAATACGTTTAATTACGTACATAGTTAGCAGTTTCTTTGAAATATGTTCCCAAATTGTTAAAAATACCCACTAACTACAACGGCACATGATCTTTAAACAATTTCACGGTTATATGTATAAAACCTTTTTTTAAAAAACAACGATCTAGCTTTACCAGGATACTCTTGTTATCCCCATTTATTACGATAAAACATATAAAAGATCAAGACTATGTTGAAGACCATGTGGATTTTTCAAAATATTACCATGTCATCAGCAAACAGTCACTAAAACCAACGATATGTCATCCAATAAACAACCGTTGGCAACACCATCTTTCAAAAAAGATATGTTTCTTCCAAGACGAATACTAACGATACTGGAGAACTTTTAGACCAAAAGAACACCCAAAACGTCTGGATAAGATTTGCAGCCCCAAAGAGCTTAACGTGGGAATTCCTACATGTAGCATGGATAATCAGAAAAGCTTTACCGACGGTAGATTAATTATGTACTATATATCATAAACTATTTCCATGCAATAATCAATATACATACTATCAGACTATTTACTAACTATATCAATAAATGTACATGCTGTATGGCCCTTTTTATTACGAATTGTACTAATACATTAATGTCATAACATTTACTAGAAACGATAACATATATATTATTTAACGTTAATTTAAACGTTAGATGATACTTCTGCGTAATATTGTTTAGCTCCTTCTGTTTCGATATAAGACAATCTTTATAGATATCGCGTGGTTCTTCGTTCCATTGTCGATTTTGATATGGAACGCCGGAACTGTCTCATGTGAACTCTTTCTGTGATGTCTTGTCAATACGACATTACATCATTACAACGGTTATATCTTGTTAAAATGACGTTTTATCTTGTCATGAAGACATTATATCATGTTGAAAAATAATCATATCTTGTCTACATGAAGTTATATATTGTTAAATATGACGTTTTATCTTGTCAACAAAACGTTATATCAAAATGAAATCATATCTTGTCAACATGAAGTTATATCTTGTTGAAATATAATCATATCTTGTCTACATGAAGTTATATCTTGTTGAAATATAACATATCTTGTCTACATGAAGTTATATCTTGTGGAAATATCATCATATCTTGTCTACATGAAGTTATATCTAATCATATCTTGTTTACATGAAGTTATATCTTGTGGAAATATCATCATATCTTGTCTACATGAAGTTAAATCTTGTGGAAATATCATCATATCTTGTCTATATAAAGTTATATCTTGTTGAAATATAACATATTTTGTCTACATGAAGATATATCATGTTGAAATATAATCATATCTGTCTTCAAGACGTTATATCATGTGGAAATATAATCATATCATGTCTACATGAGTTATATCATGTTGAAATAAAATCATATCTTGTCTACATGAAGTTATATCATGTAGAAATATTACCATATCTTGTCTAGAATACGTTATATCATGTAGAAATATAATCACATATTATCTAAAAGACGATATATCACGTAGAAATATAACCATATCTGGTCTACATTAGTTATTTCTTGTTGAAATATAAGCATATCTTGTTTACAAGACGTTATATCATATTGAAATATAATCATATCTTTCTTCAAGACGTTATATCATGTTGAAATATAATCATTTCTTGTCTACATGAGTTATATCATGTTGATATATAATCATATCTTGTCTACATGAAGATATATCATGTTGAAATATAATCATATCTTGTCTACATGAAGTTATATCATGTTGAACTATAATCATATATTGTCTACATGAGTTATAACATGTTGAAATATAATCATATATTGTTTACAATACGACTCGACTTAATATTCATTTTACTTCGCTTGTGAAACAAATCAAGTTCGAACCAGAACAAACAATGTGCTTCTAAAGTGCCTTGCTGAAGGTTCCTGATACTGAGTTCGATGTCACTGGACCTCGCGTTCCGCATTAACGATCGATCCCAGTGTACATGTATAATGCGTGCGTGCGTGCGTGCGTGCGTGTGTGAATCATCAGTGTGATCAATGCTTTCCGTCAAAGCACAGTGATTTGACCTTACATAAATTGAACCATTTCAAAGTATAGTTATCGTATACATGTATCCATTTAAGTTCGCAGTAAAGACACATTGGGGCAATATGATACGTTATCAATTAAAATCAAATGATATGTCACATGCAATACCTTCCTTTCTGCCGACGTTATCGACCCTTGGATTCGTATAAATTAATGCCATTTTGCAACAATATAAATATAAATAGGTCATCATTGATAAAAGTACACGCCGGCAAACCTTAGTATAGATTAGATTAGATACTCTATTCTTCAAACACAAATAAATACTTATTAGGTTTCAACCCTACACTTGTATACTGAACGGAACCGCTAGTCCGCCACCTGGCATTTTATGTACCTGCCATTTTATCTATTTTCTAAAGAAATGTCGAAGCAATTTCTTTGAATTTAGCCTTGAATAAGAAAGAACATTAAGATTTGCGAAACCAACAATATGCATCTCAAAAGCAATAGGCCAATAACCCAGCTTCATCACACCGCTAGCCCTTTCCTGTTACATGACGCTTGTCGTAAACCAGAATGGCGAACGACTCCCACGTTCCTGAAGAGACGGCATTGTGACATCACATCTATATAGAGCTCCTAACGCATAGAGCCCCCGGGGAGCCCTATGCGTTAAGCCTCGACGTATAGAGCTCCCGGGAGCTCTGTCCACTGATATTTACTCGTTAAACATATCTTGTAGATTAGGCTTTCAGCTTATCCACCGTAAACTACGGAATGTGTGCTCTGTTTAACCAGAAATCCTCGATCCGCCCCCACCCCACCATCCCTCTCGTTGTGTTGGGGAAAAATGAGATTGCATGATAAAGCGATAAATATCCTCCTGCAATTTGACCTTCTTTTGTAAACATGTCCTGCGATAACCAAAGTGAAAAGGCAATATTATCGCCACTGTCATCGATGTTAGACACTTTCCAATGGCGGATCTACTTTAAAAACTTGGCGCACGCCCCTTAAACTACCATGGTTTAACATATTTTATTTCTATTTATATACATGTGTAGACTTCCATATCTGATTGAAATTCTCTAAATTTCTGCTGAAAAAAACATTTGTGCCCGTTCCGATTTTGTGTTGAGCTCTATAAGTACGCCCGCACTAAACTGAAATCCTGGATTCGCTCCTGTCTTCTTCGAGCCAGTTGTTTTCTTGATATCGTGTATAAAGTTCAATAGCATATCTATAACAGTTTCAAAGTAACTGCTGCTCCTCCTTTTCTCTATGGAATTAAAAGTATTTAAACGTTTTTAAATATTTAAAAGTGTATCACCGCAGCGGTGGTCTGTGGGTAGAGCATCCGCCTTGCATGCGGAAAATCTAGGGTTCGATCCATTTCGAAAATGGTAATAGAAGCTTCCTCGCTTGGCGCTAAGCATTTAGAGGATACTTCTAGGTCTGGTTGGTCCCATTTCACTATAATGTTACTGGGTGGGGTATCATGCCATATGTCGGCGGCATGATACTCCAGTGTGGCAGCGCTTAGAATACTGTCTCAAATAGACACCGTCGCGATATAACTGAAACAAAAATGCTGAAAGCGACGCTAAACGCCATACAACCATATCGCAAATGCACTTCAAGCAATACGACGCGACATTTATAATATAATGAAACTATATTCTCTGCTTTATGGTTGTGCTTGCTTGTAGAAGGATGACAAATTATAAACCACTGTTTGACTAACCTTTGGTCAATACTGAATCGTTCATTCCGAAATGGAGTCACCAAACTAGGCTAGCAACGAGTTTCCAACTGGTATAAATTCACTTGGGCTACTGCTTTTACCACTACAGACAATAACTCAATACTTGTCACGTGACATTAATCCCAATGTGGAATGAAGTCGACATCAAAAATAGTGTGGCACATGGATGCTGTTCTGATATTTTTGTCGCTTTATAATTCAAGAAATTATGATGACACGACTCATATGCACTTACACCAATTTCTATCGTATATGGTGATCCCTCTTTGGCCGTATGGTCTAATGCTCCGTCTCAATATCGCTCAAGTCGTAGGTTCGAGTCCAGCAAGCTCCAAAAACGTTATGTGCGAAAAGTGTCAGTAACTTGCGGAAGTTGTGGTGATTCTACTCAGATTCATTCTGAGGTTTTCCCCTACCAATAAAACTGGATATGCTATATATAACCATAAATCTGTTGAAAAATAACGTTAAATCACATTCTATAGTGTATGTGGACATGTAAACCAGCTTGTACGCATTTTGTTTATATTGACTGATCTGCAATCACTTTGGTCACATGAATACGTTCTCGCTCTCATGTCTTGCCGTGTATGCAGTTGAGTTGAAAGTTGGTTTGTGTCTCCTCAAATTCACACATTTAACATTACACTAAACTGAAAACATAATTGCTAGTTTTTGTTTTAGAATCAAACTTATTGTGCAATGACAAATCAATGTGTCATCAGGTATTGTGCTGTACCATTTGTCCGAGTGTGTTACTATTACTTGTACTGTAGTCAAATAATATTATATATATATACTCTCAACAAATGTTTTGTAGGAAGTGTTTGTGAAATTTTTACATTGGTTTTTAGATAAGATAACATTTGAACCATCACCACCTGGTGTCTAGTCATGTTTCCACTTCGGTGTACATGGCATCTATATTAAAGACACTCCGGGTAATAATTCAACGTTTTTAGAGACTGGGTTAAATTTGAAATTAGCAAATGTGGTAAACTGTAAAGAGAGCATGTTTTATGAAGATTCGTGTACATGTTTCTGAGTAAAGCCATCGTTCATCCGGAAGTAATCTTTGTTAAGCAAGCTGGGCTCAAACTCACGACCTCTACAGTGATAGGTCACTAGGCAAACTAATGAAGAACAACTTACTGCTGTGACGACAATAATGTACACATTTTGATAATTCAAGGGCTGAAACTTATTCAGTCATTTTTTATATCTGGTCAGCTCAAAAACATCCAATATAGTTGTTACATGCATGTAACTACTCTGTGTATTATATGAGGGCGCTCGCGCGTACTCAAAAAAATAACAATGACTGCCTATACACAACAGAAAGCCATATTGTGTCTTTTCTCTTGTCTTTTTGTTACTCATGATGAAATCTTTGTCATTTAATGTGAGCCTTTTTATAATTTACGGTATCTCTATTGTCCAAAATAAAGCTTTCTGACCCTAACCATAGTTGCCTAACTTCAGACAGACAGACAGACAGACAGACAGACAGACAGACAGATCAATCGTTTGTGTTGCGTCTTTTTATTTTTTTTCAAAAATTGTACACATTTTCTAGCCCATAAACAAATGTTTTGTCCCTAAAATGAAGATTTAAGCGACAAGCGCCATACCTTAATCTGCAATCCACAAACATTACCTCAAATGAAAACACAAATGGATGACCAGGTAATGAGTATAGAATATCACGATATCTCAACATATTTTTCTTTGGTTCATGTGAGAGAAGGGGCCTCCTCGAGCGAGTGGTCTAAGGCGTCTTCTCAAGATCACGTACCTCTTATCGCTGAGGTCATAGGTTCGAGTTCCGCTCTCTCCTAAAACTTTATGTTAGAAAGTTTTTAGTTACTTGCCGATGGTGGTTCTACTCAGATTAATTCTTAGGTGTTCTTTCACCAATAATCCTGGATATGCCATGTATAAACTGAAATGTGTTGAGAATGGCTTTTACCTATCCCCCACTCCACTCCACACACACACACACGCACACGCACACACACACACACACACACACACACACAAATGAGATAAAAAAACAACACTTTATCTACAAAACTTGTTTTATTTGAACTCTGCATACACACATCATGGGTTAGTAATAATTATTAAAAAGTATCATATTAAGAAGCTAGTGCGATAAACTTGTATGATAAGAAAAGAGCAGAGCAGGACGCTGGTAAGTTCAACTTAATGTTTGTTTAATGTCTCTCTCTTCAAGTTTAGTGTCAAAATAAAACGCGTTTGTTGTCATGATAACAAAAAAAACAAGAGCTACATGTATGTTTGACATGGCCAATCCCCCTGCTGTAGCAAATTATTTATGTGGAAGGTGGCCAAAAAGATATACTTATACTTATAGATATGCCAGTTCATGTAACTTTTCTTCACCACGGTCATGTTTAAATAAATTCCCTTCAAAAGTTATCCCAAGACAATTAAATTAACAAAGGGACATAAGTATTATACTGTCCTTTTCTGTCAATGCGCCCTACCACTGTATGCAGTTTCAAAGCATTCACTTCAAACCTTTTCAAAGTATGTTCCACACAAGTACAAACAACAAAGAGAAACAATTCTGCGACTCCAGAAGAAAGAGTTATGCTTCCTGCACCCTGCACTTTCTCTCAATGTCCTCTATTATTGTGTGAAATATCAACTGTTTAGTTACATTGTTTGTTCCCGACTAGCATAATAACATATTATACATAACAAAGGGAATGATTTTGTAATAACAGAAGAAAGGGTCATGGTTCTTGCCAAACACTTCACTTCCTATCAATGTCCTCTATGAGTTTGTGATATCAACTAAATCCTATGAACACTTTTTGAGTTATGTTCCGGACAAGCATAATAAAAAATAATAAAGGGATATAATTTAACAATTTGGCAAGTTAGAGCTATAGTTCTATGACAATGTACTTTCTCTCCATGTCCTCTGTCATTGTGTGCAGATTTAACAAAATCGCTTTATTAGTTTTATAGTTATGCTCCAAACACAAGTGTTGCAGACGGACGCATGCGCACACAAACGCACGGATGGACGGATGGAGACCATTACCATATCCCTATCCGAAAGTCGGGGGTTGGGGGGAATAAGGCCATTGTTTGACAACAGTACTACCTCAAAATCGTTGGTTGCTCTCTTAATAATAAAATGGAACGATGCTTAAACAATGTCTGGTATGTATGACAGAAGAGTGCTATTATATTAGACACGGACTGTTTTGCCAAGATAGTGGGTAGCTCAGTTGTCAACGATATGTACGTTCCTTATGTTATTTAATACTTCTACCGAAGTTCATGAAATATTCCTGTTTGCTATACATGCATCCCGATGTCCAAAATAGTAACTAGAAGGCTCTGTTTATTCAAACAAATACGTAAATAAGTACATGTAATAAGTAAAAATGAACGTGTACAGGTCTCTACTTTGTATTGAAAGCTAAAACAGCCAATTGTTTTGACACTGTGTAAAGAATCAAGAACTTATTAGTTACATCAGTTAATTAGCACCAATAACTCATGTATGATATGGTAATACACTGTATAAAATGAAGTCAAACAACGTTAATAATTTTGACATTTCTGGTGTTCCGATCGATTGCATTACTGGTGTTCCGATCGATTTCAAAATTCGAACGTATGAAATTATAATGTCAAATAAGGAATTTGAATGACATGTAAAAATATTGAGTCTATATAGATTAGAAATTCTAGTGCCGAGTAAGAAAAATCTATAGTCAAGTAAGGGTGTTGTGTATCGAATGAGAAAATCTAGTGTCGCATATTACAATATAGTGTTAAATAAAAAATTTAAATGTCGTGTAATAATGTTGAGTAAATATAGATTATAAAATCTAGTGCCCAGTAAGAAAAATCTATAGTCAAATAAGAATGATGTGTATCAAGAGAGAAAATCTCTCATGGAGTGTGCGTTGACAATGCTCTTTGGAAGCTGTTTCACGAATACCAGATGTGATTACTTCCAGGGAATGGGCGCTGACAATGGTCTTTAGAAGCTGCACGAATACCAGATGTGATTACGCCCAGGGAGTGGGCGTTGACAAAACTCTTTGGAATCTGCTTCACGAATACTAAATGTGTCAAGAGAGGCCTTTTGGTCGAACTGGGGGGTCTGCAATCTCTAGCATGAGCGGCAAACGCCCTATCCACTGCACTACCACCCCGCTGATTATATTGTTAATGATTAACACCCATCACCATATTAACTGACAACACTCATGGTAATCCGTGAAAACCCATTTGAATCTATACAATTGTCACTAGAAAACATGTAATAGTATAATTCATTGTGTGACGAAATAATGCATTTACACGAAGTTTAAACGAACATGCACATAAACTGATTAAACTGTCAAGTGACTCGTCTTCTATTATAGAACATACAGTGATCCAGAATTGACGTTTTGTTAACACTCAAGCACATAAACTAATAGTTCATTAAACTGTCGAGTTATTCGACTTCTATTATAGAACATACAGTGATCCAGAATTTACGTAATGTTAACACTCATGCACATAAACTAATAGTTCATTAAACTGTCGAGTGATTCGTCTTCTATTATAGAACATACAGTCATCCCGAATTGACGTTATTTTAACACTCATGGATATAAACTAATAGTTCATTAAATTGTCGAGTGATTCGTCTTCTATTATAGAACATACAGTGATTCAGAATTAACGTTATGTTAACACTCATGCACATAAACTAATAGTTCATTAAACTGTCAAGTGATTCTTCTTCTATTATAGAACATACAGTGATCCAGAATTGACGTTATGTTAACACTCATGCACATAAACTAATAGTTCATTAAACTGTCGAGTGATTCGTCTTCTATTATAGAACATGCTGTGATCCATAACTGGCGTTATGTTAACACTCATGCACAAACACTAATAGTTCATTAAACTGTCGAGTGATTCGTCTTCTATTATAGAACATACAGTGATCCAGAATTGACGTTATGTTAACACTCGTGCACATAAACTAATAGTTCATTAAACTGTTGAGTGATTTGTCTTCTATTATAGAACATACAGTGATCCAGAATTGGCGTTATGTAAACACTAATGCATATAAACTTATAGTTCATTAAACTGTCGAGTGATTCGTCTTCTATTATAGAACATACAGTGATCCAGAATTGACGTTATATTTTCACTCATGGGTTTCAGGAAACCAATCTGTAAACAGCTACTTGTGTTATACTCGGAAGCGTTTGTCTGCATATATCATAATACACGGCCGGAACACACAGTCAACTGGTCGTGTCCCATCGAGGTCCAAACTGTTGTCGTATGATCAATATTACAATCGCATAATTTTAATTATATTTAACAATACTTCGTTGTCTTATAAACCACATAATTATTTCGTTATTTTTGGTTTATTTTTTGCTACATATTCATAAGGCTGAAATTGTACTTCTTTAGTTGTTGATAACTTTCATTCTAGCTATTAATCTGTCTATCATAACATATTGGCAGAGGACGTGAATGATTATCTGATTGTTTGGTTTTATCACGAACTTCAGAGTGACAATAATTAAATGTTCTGTATCTCGTGAACCACAACCGTTTAATGTTTTATTTTGCATTTTTAAACATAACTAAATAAAAATATTTGATGTTATAAATGTTTTGGTTAGTAACTAACATTCTAGATGTTGACTTATCGTAACACACAGATAGAGGAGCTGACATACAATCTGACTGATTTACTACTACACCAGTTTTCATCACGTGCTTAAAATGAATATATTGATTTATAGTTCTTATCTCAGGAATCACAAACGTTCAATGTTTTTATTGTTTGCTGTTTAAAGCAGGTCGTAAACATTGATTTTTTTGTTGGTATTGGTAACTATCATTCTAGATGTTAACCTGTCATAACACATTGAGAAAGGCGCTGAAATACCATCTGACTGATTCACTATCACACCAACTTTATCTCCGCTTGGTCCAATCTGTACAACATTGTTAGACCTTTCACTACATACAAACACATTACCATACCCATCTGTAGATACTTGCCGTGCACCAGGAATCTCGGGATCAGAAAACCGCGAGAGTACTCTTCCATTCCTGTCTAGAACAATTACACCTTTGTTATCATCAGCAACATAAACTTTGCTGCCATCATCATTCACTGTAATATGTCTGGTACTAGAGAAAATATCTGCTCCTGATTGATCCTTATCTATTGTTCTCAGCAGTGTCCCGGATGTGTCATATACATAGAATTTGTTATACCAATTTGATACGAACATCTCCCCGTTACTGACAGCAATCCCTTCACAATAATGACTCATCTTTATTGATCGAGTTAGCGCCATCTCACTCCCCAATGATACCAACTGTATGGTGTGGTTGCCCAATGTTACACCTGCTTCTTGTGGACTTATCTCACATACTGCTATAGGACAGTCAGGCAAATCACACTCGTCTATCACTTTGAAGGTGGAACTGTCAAGTCTCGTTAGCTTCTTCTTGTTGAAGTATGGCAGTAGTAAAGTACCGTCGGTCAGTAGACAGGTACTATACATAGTATCAGGCTCGTTATACTCTCGCCGTCCTGTTATTTTATACAGCGCACTGTGCTGCTGAACCATAGTCTTTCCCAGTGATTCAAGTCCATCCAACAGGTTCATGATTCTGTCATCTTTCTTGAAATAAATCCAATCATTTAGATTTTTAACTTTCTCGTTACAGATTTTTTCCGTTTTGATCATTTTTTCTTGACATTTTTTCAGGCAAACAAACTGTTGGGATCGATTTTTCACTGCCGACTGCAGTTGATTTTGACACGCCTCCATCTCTTCCACGATGTCATTCATGGTCGCGATTTCTGATTTTATTTTACTTTGAATATTCTCCAGCTTTGATAGGAACGTTTCTCTTGTTATCTTCTCCAATTCATCTAATCTGCTATTGATCTTCAGCCTGAAGTCGTTTATCGTGTCTAAGGTGGCAGTTTTTTGGTTATTAATGTCATTCAAATCAGCCTGTCGCGCTTCTAACATACAACTTAATTTGGTATTTGCCTTCTTCCAGTCTTCTTGTAATTGTGTCATCTCATCTTCTCGAAGAATGTTCTTGATTTCATCAGGTATGTAAAACACATCTTTGCATGATCTGTAATGATAAAAATTAGAATTAATCCATATGTATTTCAAACTGATTTATACTTTTTTCTTAATTGCATGATTCTACACATTATGTCATAACTTTTATATTACAACATCCGATTAACATTTTTCAGACGTCGATTTACTTTTAAATCTTTTTTTTTGTACTAGCATTTGAACTGGTAATGTCACATATTCGAATACATAACACTAACAATCAATAGGTGATGTCACGTTTTGAAATGGTGCTTTCAAGTATTCGAGTTAGTTGTATCACGCGTATTCGATATCATGTACATGAATTGGTGACATCACGTATTCGAGTTTGTGATATCACGTATTCGAATGAATGATATTACAAATTCGAAAACGTGATACCACAAATTAAAGCAGGTGATATAATGCATTCGAGTTGGTGATACCAGATATTCAATCTGACTATATTGTATCTGATATCACACATTTAATATGTGATATGTGTATTACGAAATATAAACAATAATCAAAACGGTGCCGAATCTAAATTATTGTTCAATATTACTTTTTCTCACAAACAACTGCTTTTGATATAATTGTCTTACAAAGAAACTACATTAAAGTATACAACTACTGACCATAGCAGTATTATCGAAATTTTAAACAAAAATATTGATATGCAATATAAATTTGATTTGACACTTGGGCCGCAAAGTATATACCATTTATCTTCACATATAATAGTACTATAATCAATGACCGGTAATTCTTCATGCATCTGATGTCAATAAATAGTTGAGGATAAGGTAGACTATATTCTAACCACAACATATAGTTTAGTTTTGTTTCGCAGGTCAACAGTGTTCTATTACTATTACCTTCTACTGCTGCTGCGACTGCTACTTCTACTGCTACTGCTACTACTGCTACTACTACTACTTACATATACTACTCTAGACAAACAGCAAGTACATCAAATAGATACTATCAACACATTTCACAGCCTGACATTGTCTTACATATAATGCATTAGAAACAACGCACATACATCAAATAGATATTTTAAACAGACTTCACAGCCTGACATTGCCTTCAATATAATACACTAGACACACCACACGTAAATCAAATAGATACTATCAACACACTTCACAGCCTGACATTTCCTCGCATATAATTCACAGTACATACAACACGTACAACAAATAGCCTTACATTACCCTAAATAAATATTTACTGTCAACGCACTTTACAGCCTGACATTGCCTTACATATAAAAAAACCGTGACACACCACACGTACATCAAAAAGATACTTTCATCACACAACAGAGCCTGGCATTGTCTCACATATAATACACTAGACGCTACACACATACATCAAATATATCCTGTCAACGCAATTCACAGCCTGACACTGCATTACATATAATACACTAGACTCACCACACATACATTAATTTGGTACTATAAACACATTTCACAGTCTGACATTGCCTCACATATAATACACTAGACATACCACACATACATCAAATATATCATGTGAACACAATTCACAGCCTGACATTGCATTACATATAATATATTAGGCAAACCAAAAGAACATCAAATAGATACTATCAACAAACTTCACAGCCTGACATTGCCTCACATATAATACATTAGACAACCCACACATACATCAAATAGATACTATAAACGTACTTCACAGCCTGACATTGCCTAACATATAATATACCAGATACACACCTCGTACATCAAATAGATACTATCAACGCACTTCACAGCAAGACATTGCCTCACATATAATACACAAGGCACACCCCACGTACATCAATTATATACTATCAATATACTTCACAGCCTGACATTGCCTTACATATAATCCACAAGATACACCACACGTACATCAAATATATACTATCAAGGTACTTCACAGCCTGACATTGCCTCACATATAATACACTAGACACATTACACGTACATCACATATAACCTTTCAATGCACTTCACAGCCTGACATTGCCTTACATATAATACACTAGACATACAGCACGTACATCAAATATATACTATCAACGCACGTCACAACCTGACATTGCATCACATATAATACACTAGACACATCACATGTAAATCAAATAAATACTATTTAATACTTCACAGCATGTCATTGCCTCACATATAATACACTAGACACATCACATGAAAATCAATTAAATACTATCCACACGCTTTTCAGCCTGATATTGCCTCACATATAGTAAACTAGACACATCGCACGTACATGTACATCAAATATATACTATCCACACACTTCACAGCCTGACATTTCCTTTCACATAATACGCTACACAACCCGCACGTACATCAAATATATACTATCAACACACTTCACAGCCTGGCATTGCCTTACATATCATAAACTAGACAAACAATAAGTACATCAAGTAGATACTATCAACACACTTCACAGTCTGACATTGCCTTACATATCGTAAACTAGACAAACAATAAGTACATCTAGTAGATACTATCAACACATTTCACAGTCTGACATTGCCTCACATATAATAAACTACACACACCGAACATAAATTAAATAGATACTAACAACACACTTCAAAACCACAGGTACATCAATTATATACTATCAACGCACTTCATAGCCTGACATTGCCTTTCATATAATACACTAGACACACCACACGTACATCAAAAAGATGCAATCAACACGCTTCACAGCCTGACATTGCTTCACATATAATTCACAATACACACCACACGTACATCAAATAGCCTGACATTACCTTAAATATAATACATAACACAAACCACTATTATATCAAATATTTAATGTCAACGCACTTCACAACCTGACATTGCCTCACATACAATACACTAAACACACCACACGTACATCAAATGTATACTATCAACACATATCACAGCCTGACATTTCCTTTCACATAATACGCTACACAACCCGCACGTACATCAAATATATACTATCAACACACTTCAAAGCCTTACATTGCCTTACATATCATAAACTAGACAAACCATAAGTACATCAAGTAGATACTATCAACGCACTTCATAGCCTGACATTGCCTTTCACATAATACACTAGACACACGTACATCAAAAAGATGCAATCAACACGCTTCACAGCCTGACATTGCCTCACATATAATTCACAATACACACCACACGTACATCAAATAGCCTGACATTACCTTAAATATAATACATAACACAAACCACTATTATATCAAATATTTACTGTCAACGCACTTCACAACCTGACATTGCCTCACATATAATACACTAGACACACCACACGTATATCAAATATATACTATTAACACACTTCACAGCCTGACATTGCCTCACATATAATACACTAGACACACCACACGTACATCAAATATATACTGTCAACACACATCACGTCCTGACATTGCCTCATATATTATACACTAGACACACCACACGTACATCAAATATATACTATCAACACACTTCACAGTCTGACATTGCCTCACATATAATACACTAGACACACCACACGTACATCAAATATATACTATCAACACACATCACATCCTGACATTGCCTTACATATAATACACTAGACACACCACACATACATCAAATATATACTATCAACTTAATTCACAGCCTGACATTGCCTTACATATAATTCACAAGACACACCACACGTACATCAAATAGCCTGACATTACCTTAAATATAATACATAACACACATCACTATTATATCAAATATTTACTGTCAACGCACTTCACAACCTGACATTGCCTCACATATAATACACTAGACACACCACACATATATCAAATATATACTATCAACTTAATTCACAGCCTGACATTGCCTTACATATAATTCACAAGACACACCACACGTACATCAAATAGCCTGACATTACCTTAAATATAATACATAACACACACAACTATTATATCAAATATTTACTGTCAACGCACTTCACAACCTGACATTGCCTTACGTATAAAACATTTGACACACCACACGTACATCAAATATATACTATCAACACACATCACATCCTGACATTGCCTCACATATAATACACTAGACACACCACAAGTACATTAAATATATACTATCAACACACATCACATCCTGACATTGCCTTACATATAATACACTTGACACACCACACTTACATCAAATATATACTTTCAACTTAATTCACAGCCTGACATTGCCTCTCATATAATACACTAGACACACCACACATACATAAAATATATACTATCAACACACATCACATCCTGACATTGTCTCACATATAATACACTTGACACACCACACGTACATCAAATATATACTATTAACACACTTCACAGCCTGACATTGTCTCACATATAATACACTTGACACACCACACGTACATCAAATATATACTAACAACACACATCACAGCCTGATATTGCCTCAAATATAATACACTAGGCACACCACACGTACATCAAATATATGCTATCAACACATTTCGAAGTCTGACTGTGCCTCACATATAAATCACTAGACACACTACACATACATCAAATAGGTACTATTACCGCACTTCACAGCCTGACATTGTCTTACATATAATACACAAGGTACTACACACAAACATCAAATAGATACTATCAACACACTTAACAGCCTGACATTTCCTTATATATAATACACTAAACACACCACACGTATATCAAATAGATACTATCAACACACTTAACAGCCTGACATTTCCTTATATATAATACACTAAACACACCACACGTACATCAAATATATACTTACAACACACATCACAGCCTGATATTGCCTCAAATATAATACACTAGGCACACCACACGTACATCAAATATATGCTATCAACACATTTCGAAGTCTGACTGTGCCTCACATATAAATCACTAGACACACTACACATACATCAAATAGGTACTATTACTGCACTTCACAGCCTGACATTGTCTTACATATAATACACAAGGTACTACACACAAACATCAAATAGATACTATCAACACACTTAACAGCCTGACATTTCCTTATATATAATACACTAAACACATCACACGTATGTCAAATAGATACTATCAACACACTTCACAACCTGACACTGCCTTCCATATAATACACTAAAAACACCACACGTACATCAAATAGATAATATCAACACACTTCACAGCATGACATTTCTTATATATAATACACTAAACACACCACACGTATATGAAATAGATACTATCAACACACTTCACAACCTGACACTGCCTTCCATATAATACACTGGACACGTCGCACATGCATCAAGTAGATACTATCAACACTTTTCGCAGCCTGACATTGCCATCTATATAATTCATAGGATACACCACCCATACATCAAGTAGATACTATCAATACACTTCAAAGCCTGACATTGCCTTCCATATAATACACTAGACACAACACACATACATCAAGTAGATACTATCAACGCACTTCACAACCTGATATTGCCTTCCATATAATACACTCGACACACCACCCATACATCAAGTAGATACTATCAATACACTTCAAAGCCTGACATTGCCTTCCATATAATACACTAAACACACCACACGTATATCAAATAGATACTATCAACGCACTTCACAGCCTGACATTGCCTTATTTGTGTTATCAAATCGTATCTCATTGTAGTCTATTTAGATATCACATATCTCACATGTATTAGGCTTATTTTATCGGATTATATGCGTATAATGTGTTCAGTGTCTTTATGTTACCCTTAACACGTCTATGTAATTAACTTTGCACGTGTATAAACTACGTACATGTAATGAATTACGCTCATGCATTTAAACAAATATATATATAATTAACGACACACATTATACATTACGCAAATATGTAATGAACTAAGCACGTGTAATTAAACACGTACTGCTATTAACGACACACATTATACATTACACATGGTATATGTAATTAACTAAACACGTGTAATTAAACACGTACCTACAATTAATGACACACGTTATATATTACACTTATACGTAATAACACAAGCACGTGTAATTATACACGTACCGATAATTAACGACACATGTTATACATTACACATATATATAATAAACTAAGCACGTGTAATTAAACACGTACCTATAATTAAAGACACACGTTATACATAACACATATATCTAATGAACTAAGCACGTGTAATTAAACACATCCATCATTTATAATTAACTTAACACATGCAATCAACTATGTACCGGCAATTTACTTTAATACATCACAAAGCATGCTTGATTTCATTAACCCGTTGGTTTCTGAAAAAGAAGCTGAATGGTAATGAACGCAACTTTTGTTTTGTTTTTGTTTCGATAACCACTTGGTAGCCCGTTTATTTTCATTTTCACATTGACAAAGTTGTATTGCACAAAGTATTTTACAAAGTAGTGTACATTTAAAACAGGAGTAACATAATTTAGTGGAGAGAGAGAGAGAGAGAGAGAGAGAGAGAGAGAGAGATTTATATACAAATTGGATCCATACATGATTATTAAAGGTTGCCATTTCTAAATATTTAGAACGTCACTTTTAACACATAACATTTCTCACGTAAGTGCTTAACCCGAGTTGGATCTTAGCGGTGAGAGGTTAATGAAGTTTAAAGTACGCAGGAGGAAATTGACATTGAACCCACTGCTGTCCGGAGTTGGTTCCCTTCGATGTTCAACTCTGCATGTATGTCCTTAGCCTAAAGTATACACTACAGGTAATCAGCTATGAAACAGAATTAAAGGTTGCTGTTACCGGGTCGTTGCTAGTACTGTCACGTGGCGGTCTAATTCACGTGTCAAAGTCATGGGTCACCAGATAGGAAACGTATATTCGGTCATGTTGGATAACTTTCAGAAAGACTAGATTGACCAAAATTTATATGACTGTGCAAAATGAAAATAATAACTGTTTCAGAATTGTTTTATTGCCCCTCGTGTGTTGTTTTGGCTTGCCTCTACGGAGGTCAATCTAAGTATTAAGATAGGTTTTGATTTTCTGTTACGTTCTCTGTGCAAAATGACAATAAAACGCAATATGACACAGGGTACCATCAAAATCGCATGCATTATGTATTCTACGCAATATTTTACAATACGGTATGGTCTTAACCATATTTTACGATTTCCTTTCTTCAAGGTCTGTTTGTCTCAATTTCTCAAATCATTAAACTTGTTTGTCTCATAAACAGGTTATCATACTGTCTCTTAACATCCCAGCGATATCAGTTGGCGCTATTGGATAATCGTGACAGGACGTTAATCTTATAGAAAAGCAAGTGTAGGAGATGTCAACACTACTTAAGATAAGGGGGTAGTTTTTTTAATATACAGATTATCATCGTTCTGTAAGTGTAAGCATCCTCCATGTAAATAGTTTTTTTTCATTCTGTTTGATTTGTAGGTGCCGACGGTAATTGTGTTGCTTATTTCAAAACAATTTGATATGCCACGACTGATGGAAATTAATCTCCTTCCTATATGAACTCGTTTTACTATATTCGTGAGGTGAGTCGGTTTTTATATAGGTTGGATACTGTTACTTGGTAACAGATTCGTTCATCTTAGGGTATAATTTGATCTTTTTGGGAAAAGATATTCTGATATTTAGTATATCGATAATCGTTCAAATGATATTAGCACGAGTCATTATAATGATGATTTACCTCCGATGAAAGTGGGTCATACCGTTTAAATACTATTTTCTGCATGAGAGCAAATGCGTAGCGGTCGGGGCAGGATAGCTCTCTACCACAATGTTCAGGTTGGGTTAGGTAAGCGGGTTCAGAAAATACGTTGTCCCAACATGTATTTTGATAAAAACTAAGTAATTGAAATATGTTATACATAGAAAAAATACACATAAAACCCCTGATAATGGACCATTGGTTATTTACATTTTAAAAGAATATAGCAGAGTAGCGCAGAGCCCCCGTCAAACTTTCTAGGCCTACATGTTTACTTTGACCGAGCTAGGCCCCTGCCATACACACATGACCAGCTGACATTTGCAGGAGGGTTGGGGACACTTTTCACTACGTCTTGACTCGAAGTACTGGGAATGAAACTCAATTTTAATACATGTTATGATCTTAAGTCTCTTGTTTCTTGTGTGTGTGAGTTTCTTTAATAAGCGTTTTAAAGTCATAAACTATTGGAGTAAATACTAATCATATCCCTCTCTAGTAAAACTTTAATAGAATGCATGATCCACTACGTCTTCACTCACAGTGCATGGTGTACATCTAAGTGGTGTGTGTTTCCGTGTGCGTGTGTGTGTGTTTAAAAACAACGCATAAAGTAAAACAAACAATATTGGCGTAAATAACAAAATTCAACCATATTTTCTAAGAAATTAGTCGAATTCAGCAGTTAGTGTTATAATATATCAAACATTTTTCGGGGTGGTTCCTCGTATCCCAATAGCGGGAGTAGAGTAGAATTAACGTCACCACACTATCCCCAGGCTGCCTTCACCAACTAACAGAATTGCTCTAACGCCCATAAAGTATTGTTTACCCACAAAATACTAAGCTACTCAAAAGCCAAGCCGTTCCTTTCAAAAGGAAATTTTATATAAAATTTAGTCAACTGCTGTTTGTAAGTAGGGTGTCGGCACGAGTGACTTTTACTATTCCCAAAATAACAAGGGAATTATTTTTAGCATTTCAATTAAACACTACCACAAGTAAATTATAGATGAAAAGTCATAATTATAGACATTAAACATTTACTAATAAATATATTGTATTTACCTGTGTTTTATGGTCATACAGACAAGACAGCCTATCTCATCATGATTTTGACAATACATGTCCACCAGTTTAGTAGGATGTGTACTGCACCTCTCCGTCGGCAATGGCACCAATACCTTTGAAATACCTGTCGGGAACTCTGACCGACCGAGTATCTTATGTCCGGCTAATGCAGGTATATCACTGTGAAACTCGACACACGTAGAACAGTAATAGTCCTGGCAATCGTAACAATATTTTGTAGCCTCTCTATTCCTGTTCTTTTTCACACAAGGTGAACACACTAAATCGAAAGATTCATCAGAGGCGTCCATCGTCCGCCCCAAATTCCCAGCCGCCGCCATTGCTCTCTAAATAGGTAAACATTCATATGCTATTGATAATATAGTACACAGTTGACCTAGTTTGTATTTTTCGTAAAATTAATCCGGTAGTTTCGGTTTCGCTATTATGCAAACATTGGCGGATTAAGAAAGGATATGATAGTTGAGATATTAAGAGTGTGACCGACCCCTCTTGGATTGTCAGTTAATATGTTTATATGTGTTCGAGTAGTATAATTACCATATACTAAATGACATGTTAACAAGTATACTTCAGTGGCGTAGGAGGCGGGTAGTCTTGGACAGTATATACTTTGCCTCCCCCCACCCCCCTTCACCCACAAACACTCATTATATAAATAAAAAGGTCACAAAACACCAAACATCCGAAGTAAATGACCACCATATTTTTTACTCTAAACCTTCACTAGAATGTAACATTTAGTGCTTGCATTATTAAAACCACCACAGCACTCTTTCTCACGCGTTGGCTCACAGTGAATGAATTACTGGGTTTCCCTAAAACTTTTTTGTGCGTTTTCGATAAAAAACGATGTAAATTATTGGTATTAATTAAAAAACCCACCCCCGTAAAACTTACCAAAATACAGGATTTTTTAAAGATATTAAACGTTTCCGTCTTGCCTCCCGATGCATGAGGTACTGGTTTTAAAACCCGATGTATCTTTGAATACATCTCATCTTTGTTAATAAAAAACGTCTAAATGTCACAAAAAGAATGTCAGAGTAAGTAACAGCCATTTACCCCTTCAAACGAGTATATCAGGAAAAACGCTATAAACGTCATGAAAATAAAGTTATTATCAAAATCTCATTCTCATTAATAAATAAAATCCGAATGGTTTTGTATGTCAAATCCACCAAAACGTGACAAAATCTTTATTTCATTTGAGAGTGGTAAACTTGAAACGAACTCACTATTCTAAAAATAGATATCACTTAAATACTGCATGGTGACCTTCGTATCATCATTCTGACTCTATCTAAGATAAAACATTTTACTACCTGTAAACCTGTATAACATATCAATATTCAGATACTCATTCAATATGTCACAAAATTGTATGCGGAAAATTTATTTTAATCTAACAAAGGCGCATTGCCCAAGTTAGAAAATCCCTTTTCAATATATTATTGACATGTAGCATGTTAAATATCCTTTCGACAGTCAGTACAGATAGGCATGTTGTGCTGGAAAAATATTTTAGCCAATTTTAACATTTTTACACTCTTTCCCCAGTCACCTCCCCAATACTTAAGACACTCATATACACCTGCTGGGTACTTTAAGCACTAGCGGATCGAGGGCAACTGTACTGTATCGTATTGTCTAAACGCTGCTAATCTAGAGTACATGTCATCATAATACACTGAATCACATTATGAAAGTCGAGCCGACCATATCTAAAATCTCCCTCAAAACGTGAACGTTAAGCAACGGAATTTCTAAGACCAATTCCAAATATTAGACATGTACACTCAAGAGAGTTGAAAACGCAACGCATGAAGAGATATGAAAACGCAACATATTTAGCAACTCCTGCATTTTTTTATTTCGTAATAAGTCCCATCGAAATCATGTCTTGCGTTTTCACTTATCTTCCTGTGTTGCTTTTTCACATTTCTTGAGCACAGGCCTACAAGTAAACCAAGGTCGGCTGAATAAAACGTTTCTGTTGAGATTTTCGTAACATCTGAACACCCCAGCGACTGTATATTCATTGTATACACATGCAGACGGCTTTGGATTCGGCCAGGCAACACCAAAGGCTAGATAACGATAATATAAATTTCACAGCTTAGTCAGCATTTAGAATATATATTTTTATTTCACCCGGTGTTAGTACGATGGGTATACTGTGACTTGGCAGTGCCTGCGGTTTTAACCGTTTGTGAGTCAGTATTATTGTTATTTTGTCATAAGCACCATTATTCAGTAATTACAGTATATTTAGTGTTCGTCATAAAAACGTCATTGTCCAATTTAATACCTAGATCCAGTATCCAATAATCAGGTCCATTATTTACAAAAAATGCTCCCGGGATGAACGTTATCTAACGCCACGGGCGTAGTTTTGCTGAAGACGATGTGTAGGGTGGTTCGGGGGAATGCTCCCCCGACAAAATAAAACTGTCGTAGGTGTTTTAGTGACCTGGTTATCTTTAATATTAACCTTGAATTTACTGTTTTATAACCAAATACTTTTTTATGTTGTCGATTTCTCAGAAAAAGTGTAGGCACGTGCCTGTAGTGCCTGTAAGGTGTAATTCCACCATATATTGTTGTTCTTTTTTCTATAGTAAATAATAAAAGTTTTTAAGCTTGTCATTTATAGATAGACCCAAATGAAAGAAGTGAAACTTACATTTTACTGTTTGTCAACCTCTGCACTATCAAAATATGATGAGAAAAATAGGGGTCATGTGTCATATAAGAGATTGTTTTTCTGCTCAGTGTGTACACTGTTGAGAAAGTAAAAGTAGACTTCCAAAATCCTGTATTCATACCCCAATTTCCATCCATACCTCAATTTCAAAGCATCATTTTTTTTTTCTTTTAAATTTACAATTCAAACATGACAACGCTGTCAAAATGTTCAAAATACATCAGTAATGCCATTCAAATAAAAAATAATGAGCATTAAAAAGAGAAGAAACGAGGATAATTCATTATAACCGCCATTATGCGACTACCCCACGGAAGCACTTCCTTTTTCCAATGGTGGTACTATGTCTATAAGGAAGCTTTGCCACTGAACGCCAATTTAAACACATTTCAGGTTATAATGAAATGGCATATCCAGTTTTACTGGACGAGGAATACCTCAGAATGAGTAGAATCTAGTACGTTCTTATTGAGCATGCGCTACATCTACCACAGCTGCTTAAGTATTTGGAATTTAGTGAGAATTGAACCTTACTGGATTTATGTCATGTGTAAGCACATGTTTCTTTTTTTTTTAATGTTAAATATGACAAATTGCATTAGGATTCTATTGCAAATTATGACCTTTTGTCGCCAGTACCTTTTAAATCTTCATATATAATTCAATGTCAAATACGTCGTCTAGATCATTTTAAATTTTCTAATTTAATATGACTATCTGTTTCCAATTCAAATATATATGTTTGGTGTTTTTGTCGTCAAATATATATTTTTTATCTCCAATGCCATATACTTGCACTAGTACAATTTGTCAAATGTCCAATTTGACCATTATGTTTTCAATCATATGCCTTCGATGTCATGTACTTGTACAAATCGGTATCACATATACCAAATGTGACCATATGTTTTCAATCATATGCCGCCTTCGATGCCATGTACTCGCAGATATCGATTTCACCTAAAGTATGCAAAATATGTAGCCAATAAATGTTTAATACAAACTGTGTAGTTTGTTTAACAAAGAAATGTCCAGTAAAAGTATTAAATACGACAAAAACAGATAAGATTGATCGAAATATGCACTTTAATGACATAATTTTACATTCCATATGGACTAAAAAGGATCATTATACATCCGTTGGCAATCAATCTGAAAAAGAAAGTTTAGTGTATTTATATGATATTGATGAAACGTTATTTAAGCCACAGAAACTGTGCAGTGTGATAAAACTTAGTATTTAACCTTATTTGACAACCAGTTGAATCGGAATTTTCAAAATTTTGTCGCTTTTATTTTTAACAACAGCCTACAATATAATTCAATTATCACGTTCGTTCTTAATTATTAAGAAGTTCATTATCACTGCACATGAGTGAATGGCATTGCACAGTCTCCGCCCTTGATTCAATTCTGAACGAATCATGTAGCAGCGTTCTGAAACTTCGAATAACAAATATCTTAAATGGTTTTTTTATTTGTTGTTAATTGGCTGGCAGTTTTCCTTTTTTATCTTTTCTTTTCAATCACATAATGTTGGCTCAATTAAGATTCATCTATCTGGCATGAATTACAATCAAAATGAAATCATACATATCTTCCGTGGTCAATAGACCGATAAGTCACCGCTTTAGCATATATCCTAATTGACACGGCTCTCACTGGCATGTGACATAACGTAATTAACACCACGGGTGTGTTGCTGCGTGTCGTATAATTAGCGGTATAGCATAGTGGGTGTAGTTTCAAACAAGTTTGATATAGTTTGTCATTTTAAATAATATATTAACATAAAGCATACTATCAGTAAAATAATAATTTGAGAAATCCACTGAAAAAAGTTCATTGCAAGTATATTTATATACATAATGATAACGAAAATAATTATAAAAACTTAAAATATCAGAATATCTTTTTTAAGTCTAGTGAAGCCACAATTGAACCCAAATCGAGAAAAAACACTACAAGATTATTATTTTTCAAAAAATCATTTATTATAATGTCGAATTGCATTGCACGGATTATAATAAATTTTTCATCACCCATGCAGTGCATATTATTGATTATAAAGCTTATTTTAGTTTGAACATTAACAAAACCAGTGATATATCCATATGTTGTAAAGTCACTGCTTACACTGAGCAGATTTATGGATGATTATAAGGCCAACGAGGTATCAACAGTATGGAATTACTAATTAAATATAATTATTAATAAAAACATATTTAGTTTATGTTGATGATGTTTGTGTAAATTTTGTGGACAAACTTTATTGCTTTCCTGTAACAAACGGCTTACGGTATATCAAAGAAGATACTGACGCAAACACATGTCGGTATGGATAACAGACGCCGGTATAACGTGCGATATTCTTTGATCACCCAGACCACTGATCACATATCAAAACATAGACATTTCCGTTAAACATGCCTACTGTCGAGGTGTAACCCCACCATTGATTTTTGTTCTTTATTCTATAGTAAATAATAAAAGTTTGAAGGCTTGTCATTCATAGAGGGTCCCAAATGAAAGAAGTGAAACCTACATTTTACTGTTTGTCAACCTCTGCACTATCAAAATATGATGAGAAAAGTAGGGGTCATGTGTCATATAAGAGATTTTTTTTCTGCTCAGTGTGTACACTGGTGACAAAGTGAAAGCAGACTTCCGAAATCATGAATTCATACCCCAATTTCCAAGCATCATTTTTTTTTTCTAAATTCACAATTCAAACATGACAACGCTACCAAAATGTTCAAAATACATCAATAATGCCATTCAAATAAAAAAATGAGCATTAAAAATAGGAAAATGCATTTTTAAAGAAGAAGAATTGCGGATTATTTACAACCGCCATTATGCGACTACCCCACGGAAGCACTTCCTTTTTGCAATGGTGGCACTATGCCTATAAGGAATCTGTTGTTTTTTTTTAATTTCATAATTACCTCATTTTTGCTAAGTACTACCAATTTGAGGTAATACTGCCAAGTTGCAGGCATTTAAATACTGAAACTTTTGTCAAAATACCACTTTTTACATGATCATTATATACAGGCGCGAGATGTTGACCGACATGCAATTTTGATGTGTTTGACTAATTTTACCCATAAAATTTTTTTTTTACCTAATTCCATTAAAAATTTTACAACAAAACAGTCTCATGAACACTGAAGACATTATCTTACCAAAATACATTATTCAATACAATGTACATGCTAAAAATTGCACATTTAAATCATCCAAAATAAAAAATCTTCAAAATTTTGTGATTTTTCATGAAATTTCAATGTAAATATGCACATATATGCTTTATTTGAGGCATACACTTGCCAAAATGTGTTTTTTTATGAAGCAAATGTCTCCAATTTGTCATTTAATACTATGAGAGTGTAGAAAAGAGGTTATTTTACCTACAATTAACATTTTGGAAAATCACCCCCATTTCACTCAAGTCTCTCTTATAGGTGTAACCCCACCATTGATTTTTGTTCTTTATTCTATAGTAAATAATAAAAGTTTGAAGGCTTGTCATTCATAGAGGGTCCCAAATGAAAGAAGTGAAACCTACATTTTACTGTTTGTCAACCTCTGTACTATCAAAATATGATGAGAAAAGTAGGGGTCATGTGTCATATAAGAGATTTTTTTTCTGCTCAGTGTGTACACTGGTGACAAAGTGAAAGTAGACTTCCGAAATCATGAATTCATACCCCAATTTCCAAGCATCATTTTTTTTTCTAAATTCACAATTCAAACATGACAACGCTACCAAAATGTTCAAAATACATCAATAATGCCATTCAAATAAAAAAATGAGCATTAAAAATAGGAAAATGCATTTTTAAAGAAGAAGAATTGCGGATTATTTACAACCGCCATTATGCGACTACCCCACGGAAGCACTTCCTTTTTGCAATGGTGGCACTATGCCTCGATACTAGTTTATCGGAAATTTACAACCTTTCGCCCAGCGGGTGACATAATATGTAGACAAACAATCGGATTATGAATAAATTTACCTTGACTAAATCCCATGGATACATTTTATTGCTCCATTGGGATAGATTAAATTAAAAAGACAATATAGAATCATTTTAAGAGTTGAGATGTTGCGATTGGATATTGGCCGGAAACCGAACTGAACGTTGAGTGAACGCTGAACGAAGCGAACGCTAAGAGGAGTATTAAACAGAGCACTCAGATATACAGCGCTCGTGAGCGAATACTTGCGTTTGTGAGTGCATTAAATTAACCGCGTTTAATCGAGTGCACGCAAACGGAACGCGAACGGAGCGCGAACTAAGCGCGAACGGACCGCGAACGGAGTGCAAACTGAGTGCAAACGGAATGCAATTGTGGGGTACTTGAGCGGTTTAGGGTCTGTATATCAAAATCCAATTTAATGGCTTGAAAATGTGATAGTTTTATTTAAAGTCATTTAAGTCGATTGCGAAACAAGTTAAAACTTAAATAAATCACGCTCGAAGACATCCTGGGTAGAACCAGTATTAAACGTAGATAAGCCCAAGGACACCACACATAGCCGTTTCGGAGGATCGACACCACGACCCTCTGATCCCAGGTCCAATGCTCTCAGAGTAATCATATATACTACATCTTACATGGCCAATTCTCAGGTGATATCAGTCTAGCAGCCACACTCGCCACAGATGTCACAGAATGACAAGCTCTTCAGCAGAGTCGGCTCATAAAAAGTTAACGCTCTCCTCTCTGAAAATAAACCATTAATATTTAGCTTACCTTAAATTAGCTAACTCGTTCAGCTGTTCAAGTCCATGTTAACTCTACTGTTTATATATGTATTTTACAAATTGATCAAACATCGAGTTGTACCCGTTATTTGTTATAAATCTAAAGCATACTGTTCCATCCTGTCATTATTCGTTAAAAGAGGTATATCTATACCAGAATTTATCCAAATTTTAAAACTGGCAAAAATATTTTCCCCAGAACAGCGTGCCAATATATACATATACTCACTGGTCCCGTACTGTCATATGTGTATGACTTAAACATGCCAAAATACTATATTAAAAAGGGATTTAATGCGTTGGCCCAATGCCACAGGTAAGGCTAAAATTGATGTTCCGCTTGCAACGTATTTTATGATGTATTTATTTTGATTTTAATTTGGTTCGTTATATCGGTTGCATATTATGTAATTCGTTCAATCTTAGAGTCAAAATGTATTTGAATGGAGTTGAAATGGGGGTATGTTTTGTCGAATTTTAAATATCAAAACAATCATATTTGATCAATTAATGATACTTATCTGCTTTGTATCCATTTTAAAAAATAATATTTTTTAATACATTAATAGAGGGTTTTTTTCATGATAAACTGCATTTTAAAGGTAATGGTATTGACTGATTTGGGCCTTCCTAAAATAGAATAAAGACGAGACCAACCCGTGCAGATGTACTAGTTTACAAGATATTTCGCAATGCTGATCTTGTGACCAATGAGAAATAGTTAACAAATCAAACGAACAACTCATTCAGGAGCAATTTCCTTAAACTTTTCAAATATAGAGCGCGTTTGTATGAGCAAACGACTGCGGACACATGTTCAAAAGGCTTAAGTAGAGTAATCCCTATTAAATATAATATGTATATTAAAAATAGGTTGAATGTTGCTTTGTTATTTTTTTATGTTGTGTGTCTGTGATTTTGTAAAACTCTCTAAGCATAAAACAGGATGTGACAACAATTAGATCAATTTCAAAATGTGTCCGAGAATTGTTTATACATTTGGACATCTAATTTACAGATTAAAGGTGAAATTAGACGGTGTCATATTTATCTACACTGAGAAGCTTTACCTGGCTGATAGTAATCGTACACCTTCACTGCAACCGGTTGGGTCTTCGCCACCAACTCTGTTCGTACCATATTGATCACAGAACACGTTTATTTGGATATTATCTGTATCGAATAAAAACGATATTATTATATTCATAGTTAAATACGGCCACTGAGTAAATGTGACACATTACTAAAAAGGAAATTCTGCATTAGCGTTTTAAGGGATTTGGTTTAATGCCGTACTCAGCACAATAGAAGACGGTCTTTTGGTATATAATAAGTGAGTATTGTCTTAATTATATATGTCATAAAGTATATCCGTATACTGTATAAAACACTGATAGACAAATATGGAACTGGTCGGTCAAGTCTTACATATTTTCAATTTATAATATAACTGGTCAATGCTTATTATTTCAATAAAAATAAAAAAATGCAATTACCATAGCCATAAACAAAGGAATATCAAAACACTTTCAGAATTCTTGGCTTGCATTTTCACAATTTATTTTCTATGACTGTTTAAAGACAAAGAATCAAACCTGTCTTCAGAAAGCCCTCAGAGAAAAGAACAAAAATGACCCCTTAAAGCAGGTGATTGCTTACGGTGATGTCTGAGAAGCTGAGTGTGCTAAAGAATATAAATAAGATAACAGAAGTTATTTTTATCTGTTTGTCTGTTTACTCTTTAGGTACACTTTTCTGTGTATTTGTAGTATTTGATGTTATGTGTTTTATTTTATGTGGCTTAATTAAGGGATATGTTTCTCAAAATTGTCTAAATACCTCAATATATTTTTCTCTATTGGGCTATGGATTTCAGATTTCAGATATTTTAAAATGCATTTTTCTCCTGACCAGCTTTTGTTCATACTTTTGTTTATATGAAGAACACTAATTGCCAGACCTACGGTGTAAGGAATTGGTTAATCATATAATCTTCCTAGATCAAAAACTTTCGTCAAATTATCTCGATTAACTTGGTTTAAACATAATTATCTTATTTCAGTATTTACAGAAAAGCGTATACAATAATCACAATATATAAAGAATACCATTCTAATAGTTATTTTCCTTATTACTGATTCCAAATGTAGCTTGGATACTTTTTGTGTTACCACAGAATCCAGGTTGTATCTGTTATTTTATCAATTTTGTTGCCATAGCAACCACAATTTTTGTCCAACTGAAAAAAAATAAATTGACCTGCATTATTTTCTTATTGCCCTCTAGAGACGTGACGAGCGCTATAAATTCCAATAAAAGGGGAATCAGTATTTTGACTCAACTGTGAATGAGATGATTTAAATTTAGAAAAAAATACTGTTTCTAAGATTCGTTCATTCTTTACAGATCGTGTATGCAGGTGATGACGGGAGCATAGAAGAACTAATACAATATTACCACCATTATATGTACATCGAATGTGAAATACGGGGATTTTTTTCTTCTTCGCCATTACAAGTATCTGAGCATGATCAAATTCAAGCGGTATAAAGAGAAAATTGGGTTACGCCGTTATAGGACAGAAGCTTCTCCGCAGGACATTGTTATTACAGCGAAGAGACTTTAAGATTCTGGATTGTCGGACTGGGGATATAAGTCGTTATGGAGATTTATAAATGTCTTTGTTGGAGTGCGGGTAATCACAAGAAACAGTCCGACGGGTCTTAAAGGCTCTGGATCCATACGGCGTCTTACTCCGAAGTAAACACCGCTTGAGGAGACGTGTATACGTGAACAAACTTTATGATACATGTAGATGGTTACGATAAGTTCAAAACCTTTGGATTCTTGACTCATGGTACTGTCAATGGTTTCTCTAGAAAGGTACTGTGGTTAAAACTACTGAGATCTAACAAGAATCCCTACGTTGTTTCAAAATGTTACTTTGATTACGTAGCAAAGCTTAAGCGTATATCTATAATTATTCGCTGTGATGCTGGAACCGAAAATGTTCTGTTGTGTGATATTCACAAGTCTTTCCGAAAACACACTGACGTACATTTTGAGGAAACTTCTATTATAGTTGGGCGGTCTACTGGATATCAGAGGATCGAGTATTTCTGGAGTTATCTTAAACGAGGTTTTACACAGTACTGGCGAAACATCTTCATGAATTTCCAGGATCGGATGAGGTGGAATCCCTAAGATTATGTTTAAAGCCGTTTCTACAGAGGCATTTAGATATATTTGCCGACAACTGGAATGGACATCGCATAAGATCGCAGAGAGACATTGAACTTACCTAAGGAGCGATACCAGAAATTCTTTATTATCAACCGGAACTGTATCATGCAACGTTTTGTTCACTAACACTGCCGTGCACAGATTACTAATAAAACCAACTTGCTTCAGACTTCTGCGTAACGGAGCCATAGCAGAGCTGTTCTGAAGTATTCTTAGAACGTCTGTTGCTGGCTGGTGCATTATCTCGTCAAACATTTGGACAGGCTATTGGCGTAGATGCAGCACGTGAGATGTTTGTTGCAATCAAGCAGATACTTGCATAACTGTTATTCACTCGAGCACACGAGGTGTATTTAAAGACGTTTCATGTTATTGTATTTTAGCAAATTAGGAATAAAACAAACGAAACATCACTGGTTTAGTAGTCCGTAAATCGAATACAGGTATAAATAGCTTCGAGCTTTACATGTCACGTAGGGCAATTTCATATTTATAAATAATCTTTAGAGTTGGACACCTTATTTTTTTAAAGAATTCTTGGAAAAGGTACTATTTACGAGAGTCAAAATGTACCTATATCTCTCACAAAAGAAATGTTTCAATTAAATGCAGAACTGTTTTGCGCATAACTGCAATATTACCGTTCTGTCTGCAAATTTATAGTTATAATTTTAATATAATTTTTCAAGCAGGCAAAATTCACTATTGATTTTCAAATAGTGATAACCGCTGCCAAATCAGGGACCGATTTCACAAAATATCTTATTTTTTCTATTCTTGTCTTTAGTATGTTACTTAAGTATCTTTTTACGGTCCTTGCTTGATTCTCATGCCTTTGGTAATTTCAGAAACATTACACACAAAGTATGTCAGTTTGAGCGCTACAAAACCAGGGCCGGCTCGTCACTTGTCATCAATATGAAAATATTGCATGAACTTTCACAGCTTTCCATGTTTGTGTCTATGTTTTTTATTTTCAAAATGTGCTGTACAAAACATGTACATGTGATCGACGAACCTTGAAAATTCACTGGTATATTATAGCCAATTACATATAAACATAACTATATTATAGCTATTTAGAACTGAATCCGTCCATTTATGTATGTATGAATGCATTAAATTGAAGATTTGGTAATTTCGCATACTTAAGATTTTTTTTGTTCTGTTGGCGTAAACATGGGTTTGAGAGAGTTTAGTCTGAAACATCCAAAGACGGAATGAATGCTTTCAATTATGCCACACGCACTTTTCAGATAATATGCCACCAAAACATTGTCTTTCAAACTTAAGATTATTGTTTTTAATTGGCGACTTGTTCTGAATACATGTTACTAATTGGATTTACACACAATTTCTCATCAGTACATGTAATAGAGACTATTATTTTAATTAAAGCAAATATTACAAAAGCTGTCGAAAAAAATTGCGCTGGACTATGCAAATCATATGTCACAAAAGTACAAATTTTGATCGAGATTGATGACCAATCCAAGTAAACAAGAGATATCTAACTTACTAAATTGAGTAGATCTTATAACTGCAAAGCCTTGTATGAAGTTTCAATCCAATAAATGCAGTGGCGACCAAGATATAGACTTTAACCAGAATTTCAAACAAGGGCCATAATCTGCATTTTATTCAAGTAGGTTTGATGACTGGGAAGTTTTGTGAAGTTTCATTCAAATACATTGAATGGTTCAGGTTGGTGAGATATTGATTTGATGGTACTTGCACGCAACACTTTAAGCACTATTTCTAAGTCAAACAAGGGTCATAATTTGCACTATATTTCTTGCAAGAGTTATCCAACTTAGTTACTTAAGTATGTTTGATGACTGGAAAGTGTTGGGTGATGTTTTAACCAAATCCATTGAGTGGTTGGTTACATATGGACTTAATGGTACTTGCACGCAAAACTTTAAACAGAATTTCCAAGTAAAACAAGGTCAATAGTTTGCATTATTTTCATGCAAGAGTAATGTTACTTAGTTATTATAGTAGGTTTGATAACTGTGAAGAATTGTGTGAAGTTTCAATTAAATACATTGAGTGGCTGGTGAGATATGGATTTGATGGTACTTGCATGCAAAACTTTAACCAGAAGTTCTAAGTCAAACAAGGACCATAATTTGCATTATATTCAAGCAAGAGCTATTTCACTTAGTTATTTTAGTATGTTTGATGACTGAAAGTGTTGTGCGATGTTTTAATAAAATACATTGAGTGGTTGGTCATATATGGACTTAATTGTACTTGCACGCAAAACTTTAACCAAAATTTCAAATTCAAACAAGGCCAATAATTTGCATTATTTTCATGCAAGAGTTATCCAACTTAAATATTGTCGTAGGTTTGATAACTGGAAAGTATTGTTTGAAGTTTCAATCAAATACATTAACCGACTGGTGAGATATAGATTTGATGGTACTTGTACGCAAAACTTTAACCAGAATTTCTAAATCAAACAAGAGCAATACTATGCATTTTATTCATGCAAGAATTATCTAACTTAGTTATTGTAATATGATTGATGACTTGGAAGTCTTGTGTTTAAGATTTCGAGCAAATACATGCAATGTTTACCGAGATAGCAACTTGCATGCAAATCTTTAAATAAGATACGACACCAATGCCGAAGCCAGGGCAAGTAGAATAGCTCTACCTTATTTTTCGAATAGTCAATCTAAAAACAGTGAGACGTTATCTGTTGTTGCTGCTGAATTATTAATGCCCCAAAGGTGACCTATCTTTAAACATCGGTCAAAAGCTCATATTTCAACACAACTAAAGATATTTAGAATTTACTATTGAGTTACTGGCAAGATATTACAGATGAAAAGTTACTGTTTTTACAAGCATGACCTGCTAAGATAGCAGGTTGTACAGCAGCTGTGTCATGATCAACTGATTGTGGTGTGATCCGTGTGTTGGTCTTTATCCCCAAATCTAGCACATGTTTCTCAATAGTTATTTGATCTGGGACATTGGTTCCGTCTTGTGGCTATTCATATTCCGTGCAAGTTTGGTTATGCTTCAGACATATGTTGTTGGCTGTATCATGTATTACAAGATAAATTTAGAAGTATCAAGGGCCATAACTCAATGATTCTGGGCGATCTTGGCTCACTATCAAACCCTTTCGAGGTCTTGTATCCATACATATTTTGTTCAAGTTTGGTTAAAATTGTTCCAGAAATGTGACCTCTATCATGTAAACAACATAAATGCTGATACATCAAGGGCAATAACTCGGTGTTTCTGTGTCGATTGGGCCCGTTATAAAACTCATCCTCGAGATGTTGGTAATGATAGCTCATGAAATGTGACCTTTATCGTGTAAACAATACAATTTTTCATATATCTAGGGCCATGACTCCAGCGTTTCTGGGTTGATCAGACTCATTATCGAACTCGTACTAAGTCTTGTGGCCATACATATTTTGTGCCGACTGGGTTATGATTTCGTACGTAATGTGGCCAATAGCATGTAAAGAAGATAATTCAGAGTGAACGGATAGACAGAGAGCAATCCGTAGCAATAGCTTACATGAAAATTACATGCTCAGGTGAGCTAAGATAGGGATGAAGTTTTAATACATTTATGCTTCTGATGTGACAACTACTCTGTTAAGATTTCACTGTCCACTTTTCAGCTGTTAAATGAGCATTTCTGTCAACCTGATATATTTTAAAATCATGGCAATGGTGAATAATATGTTTGAAGCTGTTTTCTGTCATGGCAACACGAATTCTATATATAATAATTCTTATTTCCCACTTTATATTAAATAAAAGAAACAATTGTTTGAAGTAATCAATGCAGTTTACAAAAATTCAGAGATTAAGCCAAAAACATTAAAAAGCGTACTTTTTTTAATTGAACAAATAGTATCCAAGGAAGATTGTTTCAAAAATCATTGTGAAAAGAAAAAGCCCTTAATAATGGACAAAGTGAACACAAACTCTGACCAAACGACATCAATTTCATGAGGCTCTGAATTTTTGGTCCTGCGTACACATCAATGATATCAAAAATGTAAAGAGGGTCCTCTGCGCCTCTAAGGTGTCGTCTCAAGATCACTTAACTCTCGGTCGGCCATAGAGCTTTATGTTAGAAACTTTCCATTTACTTACGGGAGGACGGTTGTTCTACTTAGATTCATTCTGAGGTGTGACTCCACCAATAAAACTGAATATGCCATATATAACCTGAAATATATTTTATAATATATCAACAAATATCAAGAGTTATGGACTTAAAAATACATACTAGACACGCATTTTCATATTTTTTACAGTTTTTTTTTAATATCCATCTTAGTACGACTAGAACTAGAAAAGAAAAGAACAAGAACAACTCAAAATCAACCAGGATTTATTTAATTTATGAAGAGATGGTAAGGTAAAACCAATCATCCAGCAGTCCATTGAAAGATCCTAAATGACCACAACGGACCCAAAATTAGTCTTACAGGGCTTTATATAACATTGAACAGCAACATCTATAAGTCTTGGTTTAAGCATTACATCCTGGAAGTGACATATACCCAAACATAGACAACTGAAAATATTGAGATACTGAGGACAAAGATAATTTAATAAGATTAAAGATGAGAAAAAGCCCTCTTCACTCAGAAATTTTCAAAAAACATCAACATTTATTGTTCTTTATCTCAAAAGATTTGGTAGACGTGATCTTTGAAGAAAATCTTCAAATGTTGTGAATCATAAACAAAATGAGAAGCTCTTCCATATCTTTAATCGTTTTTGGAAATGTTCACTGTTAAATTTAAATCAAAATGTTAATCGACAATGTTAATGTTATTTTTCCTCACTTTTTGAACTTCTTATTAGTCGTATTGAGTCTTAAATGCCTGATTTATTATCGTTTGGTGATATTTTTGGGTCATTTGGGGTCTTTCAATGGACCTAATAATACAGCTTTCAGAGTACATCTCACGTCAATAAGAACAATGACACAATATAACAAATCATCAAACTTCCTGAGATTACATCTCATATAAAACTATCATATAAAATAAAACTATAAAAGTAAACAATGGTAATCATGTATCTTCCTGAGATTCGTTCTCATAAACAAGAGGCCCAAGAGGGCCTGTGGACACTCTAATGGTAAACAGTGGTTGTTATTTTATGTAACAAATTCGACTAATCAGTTCTTCAGACAAAGATTTTTTAAATTTCACAATTCAACCCTTTTTTGGCTCTGTTCAGGCTCCTTACGGAATTTCAATACTTTTTATAGAACAAAAATAACTTTGCTAATTCAAAACCATGTTTTAAATCTCAAATTCAAAATTATTTTTGCACAACTGTTAGAGAAAATGAAAATTTTCCATTCTCCCATAGTATTCCTATGTATAACTCAAAGTCCCAACACAAAGCCCCATTCCAGCCCCCTTGATCTGTATAAACTTCAAACCCATACCCATAGGGATAGTTCATATAAAATATAAACCAATTTTAATGACAAATTGTTGAGAAGAAGACTTTTGAAAATATTCAATTTTAATCCTTTTGATACCCCACCTGGCCCCTTTTGAAAACTAAATACTGATTATTGAACCAATTCTTAGATGATGCTTCAGAACTCAAACTGTACAATATTTTTGCAAGAATTGGTGAAAAATTATGAAATTTCCGTTTTCCTAAAGAATTTCGATGTAAAACTCTAAGTCCCCTTATGGGGCCCCTATATAAACTAGCCCTTGATTTTTATCTTCATTCAAATCCCTATAAATAGGGATGATTTAAGCTAAACAAATTTGACTGACCGATTTTTAAAAAAAAATATTTTTGAAATTCACAATTTTTACCCTTTAAGGGCCCCTCCTGACCCCTTCAGACATTAGAATACAGTCATTATAACAAATCTGAATTTCCTTAACCAAACAATCCTTCTGTAAAAATATAGGCAAAATCAGTTTTGTTTTAAAGATTTTTTTATAAATATTTATTATAATTAAGTACCCCTAATTGAGCCCTTGGGGTAGGGTAATTTTTAACTCTGGGGACACCATTTGAACAAACACAATAGAACTAAAGTTGATGATCATTACTACATAAATATTTTCACAATCTGTAAGGCGGTTCATGCGAAGAAGATTTTTTAAGTTTTATACTAGTTAAAATAATGGCGACCATCTTGAATTATAAATAAAACAATGTAATCTTCTGAACAGTCTCCTATACAAGAGAAACATCCATTTTTAGTTTGAGTTAAAATGGCCTAGTGGTTTCAGAGAAAGTACTACTAACAGACGACAGTCGGACAACGCGCCATCGCATAAGCCCTTCTGGCCTTTGGCCAGTAGAGCTAAAAACCATCATATAAAATAAAACTAGAAAGTAAACAAGAGGACCAATAGTCCTAAAGCACTTATCTGATGAATGCCCAAACACTCATGGACTGCATATAAAGTGATCTATTAAATCAATAGCAACTACAGAAACCATAGAATTATCCAATAAAAAATGTTGTCATACACACAAGTTTCCTGTAAGTCCACCCAGAAATATAAAAGTAGTTAGCAACACAACTCTGCGGAAACACATCACAATCATGTTTAAGCTCTTTTTTGTTGAACACCTAAAATGGGCTCTCGACAAATTGAGCATGATCTTTGTTCTCCATTCTCCTGGGCTACACAAGAATTAAATTGTATTTTATCAACAATAATTTATTGTTTCCACAATAACATAGGCTCCACCAATGAGCCAGTATGTGCCAACCTAAGATCCAAAAGCACTTTCTAAAATGTTCAGCATATTCCAAATGTAACATCAAGAAAAGCACTGGTTTTGCTTGTTGGGAGTAATTCATGCCCTTATTATTGTTCTTTATTATTGCTAAAGTCAATATTACCTTAAACTTTGCCTTTAATATATGTCACTGGATCCCAGACGGATACGGTATAACTAATTATCTTTTGTTTCAAAAGCACTTTGAACACAAGCAATCACTAAATGTGTTCACTTTCTCGAGTAAGAATCAATTGATCCTATAAGAAGACACATAAACAATCATATATAATATTATCCTTCTGATGAAATTTATCTGTTGCTTATCAAATTATCTCAAAGAAAACTTAAGTTATCAAGCATAGCCTTTTTACTAATATTTGACTCTTACTGACCTTGCTTTCAATCCCACCCACTGAAATAATTATTAGTTATTTTCAGTAAAATAGATTTTGTCTCATTCAGTCTGATAAAACTCATTGGTAGGGTAACCAAATAAGCCAAAGTCCGAAGAAAATATAGGCTTACTGTATTGTTTTTATTTGATTTTTCGGTAGAGAAACACACAACTAACAGACATGTGCAGCGAACGTAAAACCGCGAACTATTAATAATATTTTAAAACTATTCTACTGTTTTATGATTTGGCTCTCAAGTCATTGACGTACTGGTCAATACTCTCTTCTTGTTTCTGCGAACACATGAATAATTTGTGCCTTTCGTAGATCACGTTTTTCGTAGGAGAACAATAATCTTCAAATTTCTCTGTGATTTTAGTCAATTTAAATTTATTTTCGTTATTATCGAAGTTAAAATTATTGTATATTTCTAGGGCGTCTTCCCCAATGGCGTGTAAAAGTAAACACGCTTGCTGTTTTTCTTCTTTTTCAGAAGCACTGGAAGCTTCCAGCTACAACTCAAATCGTTGTTTAAAGCGTGTCCAGTTATTAGCCATGTTTCCAGATTATCCATAATTACCGTTTTCTTCGGTTTTCTGACACCATGTATTGTTTTTACTTGATTTTTCTGTAGAGAAACACAAAACTAACAGACATGTGGACGAACGTAAAACTGCGAACTATTAATAATCTCACCTTCTAAATAGGAGAGTTACATCAAGAGACGCAGCGCAACAAGGTTACACACTACTATCATTACACTTACAGTTGGTGTTCCTGCATAAATATGAGGCATTTGCTGTTTCATCTGGGGAGTGTTTGTGTGAGGTATCTGTTGATGTATCTGTGGGGTGGCTGGATATGTTACCTAAGATAAACAAGGAAACCACCAGTCCTCAAGTAAAAAGTGTATTGCTGTGCACGCAAACATTTCAAGACAGGGTCTGTTTTAACAGATTTTCTAAGACCTGTGTGAACCATAGAGTATACATGTGTCACTGACCTGGGATAAATATACTCTGTGTATTGATAGCGGATGCCACAGACGCCAACAGACGCCAACAGATAGGCGAGTAGAGTAAAATAGCTCTGCCTATTCTCTGAAAATTAATGTTTTTTGTTTTTAAAATATTTCCTTACAAATTTCTTGCAGTTACAAAATTCAAGGAGAAAGTATTGATATTGCAGGACTTTTCCCCCATATTCCATGACTTTTCCATGGCAAACTCTTAAATAATCATTTTCCATGAAATAAAATTATTTCCCACGACTTTTTCAGTTCTGTATGAACCCTGTACTGGCATCTGAGCAGTCCCCGGACAAAAACAGCACAACTACTGTGCTTGAAATCTATTAATATGTCCAGAATAAAAAAATCTTACTATTCATACATATCTCGGCTCTTATTCTATTTCGAGAGGGTGTTTTCTGATAAATGACGCCACACATGTGGGCCCTAATGAAGGCCCGAAAAGAGGTATGTAAGTCAGATTTTGAAATGCTCAGAACTTTGTAATGCCCGTAAAACCGTTTATCTAACGTATATTAGCTAGGACCTCAACTTACTGGCTGTTATTATTAGAGAGACCGTTTGCACTGTAAAAAGTGTCAAAATGATAACAATTTTCTTTACGTAAAATAGAAGCAATATAATATTCTAGCATCTCATCATTTTACTGACAAAAAATAACATTTACTTTTCACTGCGCAAACTTTCAAGACGTTAGTATTTTGGATATGCAAGCGTCGCTGATGATCAAGACTAGACACAGGTCAGTGCGTAGGCGCCACCTAGCGGTAACACAATGAGCTAACGTGTTATCAAACGTTTAACCGAACTGAACGCAGCCCAGGCTGTATTTCCCTCTTTGCAATAAAAAACCCTTAATCTACTGAACTGGATAGAATGGTCAAACGCAGTCGTCATAATAGGTAAACGTTTTATTTGGAATAATCAACAAAATAAAATATGTTTTCGTAACATACCCCTGATGGCTTTGTTACGCCACTTTCTGAATCTTCGCCAGTTTGCATTGCAGTCCGCAGACACAACATCCAAAATGGCGCGTATTGACGTAATGCGCATGTGGTGCGCATGCACATAAATCGAAAAAGTTTTGTGCAAAAAGTATTCATATCCCACATAAAATTGCCAAGTTATAAACTCAAAATATAAAACAGCTATTTTTTTTCAACAACTATAATCGCAATATTTTTATGGTCTTAATTTACCAATTCATTATGTGCCACCATGTTGATAAAGCTACGATATATATATCTAGATTATATTAAAAAGTTAATAGATAACGCTTTGAAAACGACATTTATTTATTTTAAATACAAGAGGGGGTCAATATACGTTTCCGTACGTTTCATCTTGTCATCAAAACGTTATATCTTGTTGAAATATAATCATATCATGTCTACATGACGTTATATTATGTTGCAATATAATCATATTTTGTCTACATGACGTTATATCATGTTGGAATATAATCATATCTTGTCTACATGACGTTATATCATGTTGCAATATAATCATATTTTGTCTACATGAAGTTATATCATGTTGAAATATAATCATATCTTGTCTACATGAAGTAACATCTTGTTGAAATATAATCATTTCCTGTCTACATGACGTTATATCATGTTGGAATATACCCATATCTTGTCTTCATGAAGTTAAATATTGTTGAAATATAAACATATTTTGTCTACATGAAGTTATATCATGTTGAAATCTAATCATATCTTGTCTACATGAAGTTATATCATGTCGAAATATAATCATATCTTGTCTACATAAAGTTATATCATTTCGAAATATAATCATATCTTGTCTACATGACGTTATATTTTGTTGAAATATAATCATGTTGTCTGCATGACGTTATATTATGTTGCAATATAATCATATTTTGTCTACATGAAGTTATATCATGTTGAAATATAATCATATCTTGTCTACATGAAGTTACATCTTGTTGAAATATAATCATTTCCTGTCTACATGACGTTATATCATGTTGGAATATACCCATATCTTGTCTTCATGAAGTTAAATATTGTTGAAATATAACCATATTTTGTCTACATGAAGTTATATCATGTTGAAATCTAATCATATCTTGTCTAAATGAAGTTATATCATGTCGAAATCTAATCATATCTTGTCTACATGACGTTATATCTTGTTGAAATATTATCATATCTTGGATTCATGAAGTTATATCTTGTTGAAATATTATCATATCTTGTCTACAATACGACTCGACTTAATAATCATTTTACTTCGCTCGTGAAACAAGATAAATCAAGTTGGAATTCTACCTGGGTAGAACAAGAACTAAAAATGTGCGGTAAAAGTGCCTTGCTGAAGGTTCCTAATACTGAGTTAGATGTCATTGGACCGCGCGTTCCGCATTAACGATTGAACCAAATGTACATGTATAATGCTTACGTGCGTGGGTGCGTGCATGCGTGCGTGCGTGCGTGAATCAATGTGTGATCATTGCATTTCCAAGTATAGTTATTGTATACGGTATACATTTAAGTCCGCAGTAAAGACACATTGGGGCAATATAAAACGTTATCAACAAAAGTCAAATGATATGTCACACGCAATACCTTCCTTTCTGCCCACGTTACCGACCCTTTGATTCGTATAAATGAATGCCATTTTTGCAACAAAATAAACATAAGGTCATCATTGATAAAGGTATGCGCCGGAATATTCTCAACCTCAGTATAGATTAGATTAGATATTCTATTCTTCAAACTCAAAAAAATACTGATTAGGTTTCAACCAAACACTTGTATACTGAACGGAACCGCTAGTCCGCCACCTGACATTTTATGTACCTGCCATTTTATCTATTTTCTAAAGAAAGGTTAAAGCAATTTCTTTAAATTCAGCCTTGAATAAGAAAGAACATTAAGATTTGCGAAACCAATAATACGCATCTCAAAAGCAAAAGGCCAATATACCAGCTTCATCACACCGCTAACCCTTTCCTCTCTCCCATGGTGGTTACGATTGTCGTAAACCAGAATGGCGAACGATTCCCACGTTCCTGAAGAAACGACCTTGTGACATCGCATCTATATAGAGCTCCTTACGCATACACCCCCACCCCCACCCCCGGGGAGCCATATACGTTAAGCCTCAACGTATAGAGCTCCTGGGAGTTCTGCCCACTGAGATTTACTCGCTAAATATATCTGGTAGATTAAGCTTTGTGCTAACTTTAGCTTATCCACCATTAACTGCGGAATGAGTGCTCTGTTTTACCAGAAATCCTCGGGCCGCTCATCCGTTGTGATAAATATGCATACAACTAATCGTCCTGCAATTTGACCTTCTTTTGTAAACATGTCCTGCGATAACCCAAGTCAGAGGGCAATATTATCGACACTACATGTCTCCTGGGTGATATAACAGTACTTGGGCTAGGGAACGGTGCCTTGCCAATAATTATGTAAATACAGAAGAAAGAGTTATGGTTCTAGTACACTGCACTTCCTCTCAATGACCTCTTTGATTGTGTGGAATATCAACTAAATCCCTTGAAAAGTTTTTGAGTTATGTTCCGAACAAACATAATAATTATAATAAAGGGAGATAATTAAAAAAAAATTGATACAGTAGAGCTTTATTTCTTGGACAGTGCACTTTCTCTCATTGTCCTCTGTTATTGTGTGAAGATTCAACAAACTTGCTTGAATATACTGGTAGTTATGCTCCAGACAAAAGTGTAACAGACGGACGCACACACGCACGCACATGCGGACGGACGGAGAACATTACCATATATTTAGGGCATTGCTTGACAACAGTACTACCTCAAAATCGCTTGTTGATATCTTGATAATAAAATGAAACGCAGCTTAAACCATATCTAGTATGTGTGACAGAGGAGTGCTATTATTTTGGACACGGGGTGTTTTGCCAAGATAGCGCATAGTTCAATTGTCAACGATATGTACGTTCCGCATGTTATTCAGTAATTCTAGTGAAGTTTATGAAAAATCCCATGCGTGTTATGCATTCATCTAAATAAAAATGCACGTGCAAAGATCGCTGATCTGTGTTGAAAGCGAGAATGGCGGCGTGTTTTTGACACTGTGCGAAGAATTTAGAACTTGTTACACCACTTTATTGGGATAAATAGTTCAGACATGATATTTTATGCCAAACTGATACGACAACTCAAAAACTACATTTTATAGAAATTATATTTGGTTTAAAAAGATGTCAAAACCACGGAGTAGAGAGTGTTGTTTGTATAGTTTAACACGAGGACATACAGGAAAAAAGATACATTTTCGATACAGAGTAGGACAGATTATAAACACCGAGAAAAGATCTTTATTGAACTCTGAATCGGTATATGAATTATTATTCAAATTAATTAAAAATAAAAACATCAGCGTATTTAATAAATCAGATAAACTTTAGCTTTAATACTCTACGCACAGTAGCGTATTGCAGCTAAAGTTGATCTGATTGTAATGAGATTGTGTAATAAGGTACACAAAACACATTTCTGTTATACAATAAATAAAAATATCGCTAAATTAAATAAACTCCACACAGATAAACGAACTTGCTATTTCAAAGAGACGTTGGATCATTTATTGCCTATATTAGGCCGTGATTTATCTTTGTTCGTTCCCCCCGGCCCCCGCCCCCCGACCCCCCACCCCCCCCCCCCCCCACCCCCCGGTTGTCGGTGAGTAGACAAGAAGATGCAGTGAGCCAATAATTTTCTAATTTAAAGTAAGGTATACTAATAATGCTGAAGGTGAAAACACTAAATTTATTACGTTGAAGGTCACAGGCAGTAAAAACGACGACACTTGTCAGTTTCTATCAGTTTTAATTTGTTGTTAAAGTCACACAGTTTATCAACAAATAAAGTTTCAAATATATATAATATTGATTAATTAAAGTCACAGTGTTACATTAACATCTAAGCAATAACACTAAATCCACTCAAAATCACTATTGTGTCCAATAAAATAGACTAAGTACATTTGGTGAATAAAACTTAGATGTTAAATCAGTTTAAAGAATAATGTCTGGAAGCCAAATTTATGTTTAAAATAAAAAGTTATTAAATTAAAGTTCACAATGTCTTGACGTTTATTCCGATATGACTGGTAAACTGAATAATTAACTGCACACTCTTAACTGCTAAACTGGTGCTAGATTTTACACAATGCACAGGGTGTGTTAGGCAAATAATTAATCATCAGAAGAAAATAAAAGTGTAAACAATCAACTAAATGTATTAGGTTATAAAATTGAACAATAGGTAATAAAGTATATACAATCCGCTATATGTTTCCACACTCTAAATTGTTATAATCACTTAGTCTCAGAACATATTTACATAAAAAGGGAAGTTAAAAATATTTTACTGTTAACACTTATTTATTAATAAATTTGATTTCGCTAATTTTTTACAATGCTAATTAAGACTATATTGAACTCGGGATATAGCTGACATTTGACATCTGTGAGAACATGTGCCATAATTAATTGGCATGTTGTCACTATTGGTATTGATAGATAATTTGAATCCTGTTAAAAATCAAAGAGGAAATACTAATCAATCAAATTAAAATTTTAAAAGAAAGTTCATAAAAACATGCTGCATAAAAGGCTATTAACAAAATAAACAAAAAAGTGAAAGCAAGATAAATGTAATACCAGTGATATCTGAAGTTTATTTCTTCTTTAAAATAACAGGTCAATCTCGATATCAAGGAAAGTTACAAAAGTAACCACTCAACATGAAATACTTGAAAAAATATATAGATTATCTTACTAAATAGTCCTGGGTTAAACCGTAACAAAACGGAGTTAAACCCTGTTTCACATTTATCTAAAATCGACACACATGTTAAGATTGCGTTTCATCGTTAAGTTTAATTTGATGAAGTTAAGCATTGAGTTGACTAACCATTGCTTCATGAAGCCAAACAACCTTCATAATCGTGACGTTTTTTTGGTGTTCCGATCAATCGCAAATCTTCAACATAGTCGATTTTATCCAAAGTTATGATTGAAGCTAAAGATGATCGTTCACGAGTTTGCGTTCATTGCGAAATAAACGTCAACATTCTATATATATATATATTGATAGAATAAAAAAAAACGCCTGTTGAATTTATGAAGCACACCAGCAAACTATTGTAAGCGATATTTACATTTTTTAGAATATTTGTGTAAAGGTATTTCATTAATGAGTTTGTCAATATAATCATTATTATCGATAAAATCATTAATGCATTTACCATGACATACATATTCTGAAACTGAACATATTGCTTGCAATAGTTTGATAATGAGGCTCTGAAATGCACCTTGTGTTTTTCATATTTATACATGTAGTATAGATTTACTGAAATAGTTACGTTATGTAACGTGGTCCAGCGGTAGAGCATCGAATCCATGATCGGAGATTCGTGGGTTCGAACCTCCGCCACGGCTTTGTGTTTTGCCCTAGAGCAAGACATTTTATCCGAAAATGCTTAGTACTGGTTCTACCCTGGAAAACCGCGAGTGTGATTCAAGTTTTTCACAACCGAGGTAAAAATAAAAGGGTGAAATGCAAAAGTTGCAAAGAACGTAATTTCATTAAAATGATGAAAAGGCAATTTCTCAGTAAGAACTCATTGGATCGAAATGCCAAGATCGAAATGCCAAGACCACAGGCTCATGTTGAGACTATATACCTGTTGTGAAGCAAGTAGTATCTTAGTTGCGCCCGCAAGGTTGTTGGTCCAAAGTTATAATAACAAAGTGCCGTAACTCAATAAATATTTAATCAAAACACCTATCCCTAAGACACATGATCAGACCATGAACCTGATGTATAGCAAGTTTCATCTCAACCGAGTTAAAAGTTGCGTCCGCAAAGTTTGTGGTCCAATGTGTGGCGAACAGACGTACGGACGTAAGCCATTTCATTAAACATTTTAAGTTAAAACAACAAAGCACCATAACAACTTAATGAGAACGCCAATACCACAGGCACGTGTTCAGACTATGTACTTGATGTATACCAAGTTTTATTTCAATCGGGTCAAAACTATGGGAGGAGTTGCGTACGCTATGTTGTTGGTCCAAAACGTGACGAACAGATAGACGGACGGACGGTATAACAAACGGATATTTAAGTGGTTTCTGTATGCTTAACTGTAGCGACACAAAATACATTTTTAGCCAGTTCAAAGTATTTTTAGCCACATATTTTTTCAATCGGCCTAAAAATTATTAACACTAAACCCATTCGTGTATACGGACGGACAGACAAACACCATTTCAATATTCCCCGATATTATTCCTAAAGCAGGGGATAATTGATAACATTACTAATGTAATATAAATATTTGTTTTTGTTGTTGTTGTTTTTGTTGCTGCTGTTGTTGTTGCTGTTACGGTGGTGCTGTTGTTGCTGTCTTGTTGCTGTTGCTGATGTTGTTGCTGTTGTCGTTGTTGTTGCTGTATTGGTTATTGCTTCTGTTGTTGTTACTGTTATTGTTTTTGCTGTTGCGGTTTTTATTGTTAATGTTGTTGTTGCTGTTGTTATTTCGGTTGTTGTTGTTGTTGTTGATGTTGTTGTTTCTGTTGCAGTTGTTGCGGTTTTCGTCATTGCAGTTGTTGTTGCTGTTGTTGATGTTGCTGTTGCAGTGGTTGTTGCTGTTGTTGTAGCTGTTTTTGCTGCTATTTTTGTTGTTGCGGTTGTTATTGCTGTTGTTGTTGTTGTTGTTGTTGCTGTTGTTGTTGCTTGTTGTTGTTGCAGTTGTTGTTGGTGTTGTTGTTATTGTTGTTGTTGTTGTTATTGCTGTTGTTTCTGTTGTTGTTGCTGATATTGTTGCTGTTGTTGTTACTGTTGTTGGTATTACTGCTGTTGTTGATGTTGTTTTTGCTGTAGTTGCTGCTGTTGCTGTTATTGTTGCTACTAATGTTGTTGTCGTTGTTGTTTATATTGCTGATGATGTTGTTGTTGTTGTTGTTGTTGTCTTGTTGCTGTTGTTGCGGTGGTTGTTGCTGTTGCAGTTGTTGTTGGTGGTGCACTGTTGATATTGTTGTTGCTGTTATAATTGTTGTTTTTGCTGATGTTGTTGTCGATGTTTTCGTCGTCGTCGTCGTCGTTGTTGTTGCTGTACTTGTTGTTATTGTATTATAAATTGATTATTTTTTTAAATATTTGTTGTTGTTATTGTGGATGTAACTATTTTTGTTGTTGTTGTCTTTATTGTTGCTTTTGCTGATGATGTTGTCGTCGTTGTTTTGTTGTTAATGTGTTTGTTTCTTCAGCAAACCACGTCTACACAGAGGCACAGACAATGTGTTCCATATTCATGAAGAAGTTTCTATATATTCAGCTGCGGGGATCTGCTCAATAAGGCAAAAAGCATAAAGCCTTTATTTTATTACCAGCATAAGCAGCTTTTTATTTCAGAAATGCTAAACACAATATGTCAAAATTAATGATAGATACGTGTAAAATCGTTAATTCGTAACAAATGTGTTTTCATTTGCACAAAATTTGTTATAATACACGTCTCTGGAGTTTAATTGTCATTCACACCAAATCCAGAACCACGACACCACTGCTGTTGTTGTTGGCAACTATCATTTTAGATGATGACCTATCAAAACATACTGATATTGGATGTGAAATACCATCTGACTGTTTTGCTATCACGCCAATTTTATCTCCGCTCGGTCCAACCTGTACAACATTGTTAGACTTATAACCACATACAAACACATTACCACACCCATCAGTACATACTCCCCGTGCACCAGACAACTCGGGATCACAAAACCGCGAGAGTACTGTCCCATTCCTGTCCAGAACAATCACACCTTTGTCAAGATCGGCAACATAAATCTTGCTGCCGTCATCATTCACTGTAATATGTCTGGCCCGAGAGAAAATATCTGCTCTTGATTGATCCTTACATATTGTTCTCAGTAGTGTCCCGGATGTGTCATGTACATAGACGTTACGCTCATCTGATACAAACATCTTCCCATTACTGACAGCAAGCCCATAACAATAATGACTCATCTTTATTGATCGAGTTGGCGCCATCTTACTTCCCAAAGATACCAGCTGTATGGTGTTGTTGTTCAATGTTACACCTGCTTCTTGTGGACTTATCTCACATACTGCTTTAGGCAAGTCAGGCATATCACACTCGTCTATCACTTTGTAGGTGGAACTGTCCAGTCTCGCTAGTTTCTTCATGTCGAAGGTTGTCAGTAGTAAAGTACCGTCTGTCAGTATACAGGAACCATACATACCACCAGGCCTTGTACTCACGTTATACTCGTGACGTCCTGTTACTTTATACAGCGCACTGTGCTGCTGAACCTGAACCGAGCTAGATCTTGTTTTCTCAGTGATGTTTCCCAGGGATTTTAGTCCATCTACACATTTCAGAACATCATCATCTTTCACAAACTGGATAACAACGGTAGAACATTCGGCCGCCTCTTTACGGATTTTTCCCGAGTCTGACACTTTCTCCTGACATTTCTTCAAAGACACAAACTGTTGTGATCGATTTCCATCTGCTGATTTTAGTTGATGTTGACACGCTTCCATCTCCTTCACGATGCCATTCATTGACGTGATTTGAGATTTTAATTTCTTCTGAATCGTCTCATGTTTGGCTTCAAGATTTTCTATTGTCAATTTCTCTAGTTGGTCTAAGGTTCTATTGATCTTCTTTCTAAATTCTTTTATGCTATCCAAAGCGATAATTTTATCTTTATTACCTTCATCGAGCTCTATCTGTCGAGCTTTAATAATAGCTTGTAATTGGTCATTCGATTGTTTCAAATCTTCTATTACTTTTTCCATCATTCTGTTTTCAAAAATGTTGTCAACTTCTTCTGGTATGTAAAATACATCTTTGCAGGATCTGAAAATTTATTAAGAGATTAACCACATTCTATAATTTAAATAGGATAAACGTTATAGTTTAAAGTTGATTATATTTATAAGACCTTACTAAGCTTTACATTTTACATGAGCCGTCTTTAATTTAACAGTTTACGTGAACCGTACTTTACATTACAGTTTACATAAACGTACTTAGCTTTACAGTTAATATGATGCGTACTTAACTTGACAATTTATATTACCCGTACTTAACTTAATACTTTTTAACCGTACTTAACATTATAGTTTACTTAAACCGTACTTATCTTTACAATTTACATGAACCGTACTTAACTTGACAATTTATGTTAACCGTACTTAACTTAATACTTTTTGAACCGTACTTAACATTACAGTTTGATTAAAACAAACTTAACTTACATATTACATGAACCGTACTTAACTTACAGTTTACATGAACTGAACTTAACTTACAGTTAACATAAACCATATTTAACTTACAGTTCACATGAACCATACTAAAATTTACAGTTCACATGAACTGTACTTAACTTACAGTTCACATGAACCTGGCTTAACTTACAGTTCACATGAACCATCCTTAACTTACAGTTTACATTAACCAGACTTAGTTTATAGTCCACATGAACCATACTTAACTTACAGTTCACATGAACCGTGCTTAACTCACAGTTCTCATGAACCATACTGAGCTTACAGATCACAGGAACCATATTTAACTTACAGTTCACAGCAACCATATTTAACTTACAGTTCACAGGAACCATATTGAACTTACAGTTCACATAAGCCATACTGAGCTTACAGTTCACATGAACCATCCTTAACTTCAGTTCACATGAACCAGACTTAGCTTACAGTTCACATGACACATCCTTAACTTACAGTTCACATGAACCAGACTTAGCTTAAAGTTCACATGAACCATCCTTAACTTACAGTTCACATGAACCATACTTAGCTGACAGTTCACATGAACGATACTTAACATACAGTTCACATGAACCATACTTAGCTTACATTTCACATGAACCACTTACAGTTCACATAAACCGTACTTAGTTTAACAGTTTATATTAACCATACTTAGCTTACAGTTCACATAAACCATACTTAGCTTACAGTTCACATGAACTACTTACAGTTCACATAAACCGTACTTAGTTTAACAGGTTATATTAACCATACTTAGCTTACAGTTCACATGAACCAGACTTAGCTTACAGTTCACATGAACTATACTTATCTTACAGTTCACATGACCATACTTAGCTTACAGTTCACATGAACCGTACTTAAATTACAGTTCCCATGAACCGTACTTAGCTCACAGTTCATAGTAACCGTACTTAGCTTACAGTTCACATGAACCATACTTAACTTGCAGTTCACATGAACCATACTTAGCTTACAGTTAACATAAACCAGACTTAACTAACAGTTCACATGAACCATACTTAGCTTTCAGTTCATATGAACCACTTACAGTTCACATAAACCGTACTTAGTTTAACAGGTTATATTAACTGTACTTAGCTTACAGTTCACATGAACCATACTAAGCTTAGATTTCACATGAACCATATTTAACTTACAGTTCACATTAACCAGATTTAGCTTACATTTCATATGAACCATACTTAACTTACAGTTCACATTAACCAGATTTAGCTTACATTTCATATGAACCATACTTAACTTACAGTTCACATGAACCAGACTTACAGTTTACATAAACTGTAATTGACTTACAGTTCACATGAACCAGACTTACATGAAGCTTACAGTTCTCATAAACTGTACGTAATTTACAGTTTATATGAACAAGACTTAACATACAGTTCTCATAAACCATTCTTAGCTTACAGTTCTCATTAACCATACTTAAATTCACAGTTTGTATAAACCGTACTTTCTTTACAATTCTCATGAACCGTACTTAACTGTAATTTAACATCTGCCATACTCAACTTACAGTTCACATTAACCATACTTGACTTTAGGTTTATATTAACCATACTTAGCTTACAGTTAACATAAAACAGACTTAACATACAGTTCACATGAAAAATACTTAGCTTACAGTTCACATGAACCACTTACAGTTCACATAAACCTTACTAAGTTTAACAGGTTATATTAACCATAATTAGCTTACATTTCATATGAACCTTACTTAGCTTACAGTTCACATGAACTACTTACAGTTCACATGAACCAGACTTAACTTGCAGTTCACATGAACCATACTTAACTTACAGTTCACATGAATCATACTAAGCTTACAGTTCACACTAACCAGATTTAGCTTACAATTCATATGAACCATACTTAACTTACAGGTTATATTAACCGTACTTAGCTTACAGTTCACATGAACCATACTTAGCTTACAGTTCACATGAATCATACTTAACTGACAGTTCACATGAACCAGACGTACAGTTCACAGAAACCGTATTTAAATTCACAGTTTGCATAAACCGTACTTTACTTTACAATTCAAATGAACCGTGCTTAATTGTAGTTTAACATGTGCCATACTCAACTTACAGGTTACATGAACCGTACTTAACTTTACAGTTTGTATAAACCGTACTGAACTTACAGTTCACATCAACCGACAGTAATTTACAGTTTACATGAACCATACTTACTTTTACAGTTTATATAAACTTTCATTCACTTAACATTTTACATTACACCATCTTAACCCGACAGTTGACATTAACCGTTATTATCTGTACTGTTTAAATGAACCTCTTTATCTCAACATTGTACACGTACCCTTCTTAACTTTACATTATACATGAAGTTATTAGCTTAACAATTTGAAATAACCGTACATAACCTACAATTTATTTTAACCGTACTTAACTTTACAGTTTAAATTAACTGTATTTAATTTGATAATTTATTGTAACCCTACTTAAATTACAATTTACTTGAACAGTTCTATCTTTATAGTTTTTATGATTCGTACTTAACTTACAATTTACATGAACCATACTTAACTCAATAACCTATATTAACGGTACTTAACCTACAAATTACATGAACCGTACTTAACTTAATGAAATTGTTCAACTGTACGTAATCTTCAATTTACATGAACCGTACTTAACTTACAATTTACATGAACTGTACTTAACTGAATAATTTATTTTGACCGTACGTTAACTTTTATTTACATGAACCGTACTTAACTAAATAATTTATTTTAACCTACAATTTACATGAACCATACTTAACTTAATAATTTATTTTAACCGTACTTTACCTACAATTTACATTAACCGTACTTAACTTAATTTATTTTAACCGTACGTAAACTTCAATTTACATGAACCGTACTTAACTGAATAATTTATTTTGACCGTACGTTAACTTCAATTTACATGAACCGTACTTAACTAAATAATTTATTTTAACCTACAATTTACATGAACCATACTTAACTTAATAATTTATTTTAACCGTACTTATCCTACAATTTACATGAACCGTACTTAACTCAATAATTTTTAACCATACTTTACCTTCAATTTACATGAACCGTACTTAACTTTCAGTTTACATCAATAGTACTCAACTCTTTATTGTGTAAATTATTCTTCCCAATAGTTAGTTTTAGGAAACAACGAAATGCATTACCATTGATACTATGTTTTGTAAAATTGCATTTGCTTGTGCTATGATAAAGCTCGTGTATGCACAGTTCGTATATAGCTTAAACACGATGCAAGATAAAACTCAAAGTACTTGTGAAGTAATGCAATTTGATATTTGTAAAGGAGGAATAATCAAAATTACATAACATTGTTCCTTTCCAATGCTGCAAACTGTTATTTTACAGTTTTAAATAAAAGGTCCAATGATATTATGAAATATTCCGTTCTACTTTAACCGGGAGATAATAAGGCAAGTTGGGGTGTACATGTATATTACCGACAGATAAATTTGATCACATGTTATATTTATCCACGTATATAGTTGTAAACATGTACATGTATATGCAGTATAGGTAATAGCCATCAATTCAAAAGTTATATTACTGGGTGGAAAATAACAATCCTTATTCACCAGTTTAAACACTTTTGATATTCTTTGTGAACAAAGTATTCACTTGATGCTATTAAAAGTCACAATTACATGATTAGACAGCAAGCATGTTTTTCTTTAATCAAATTAGTAAACTTGATGTCAAATTACATGTATTTAGTGAGATCAAAATTCGTTAAATTGATAGTACAAGGTTATACTACAGTTCACTGTTCTCAATATTACAAACAGTGTGACACTTAATGGTAATATGAGCGTTCTCACTGACGGTTATAATGTTTGGCATTTTAATGAACTACAGACATTTTGTTTGACTTTAGAATACAAGAGCGTCCCTACCACCCCTCCCCTCCCCACCCACACCCTCTTACCCTAAACTCACGTATTTTATTTCTACTGAAAACGATATGTGCCCGATCAGATTTTGTTTTTGCGCTTCCTAAATACGCCCCCAATAAACTGAAATCCTGGGTCCGCCCCTGTAGCCAATAATTATAAAACAGACACATAGAACATCAAAACATGCAACAAATCAATACATGATTAATTATTCATTTATTGAATTATTAATGATTAAAAAGGTATGTTATCGCCAAATAAAGCATGATTAAAAACTGTCTTCCTGTACTTTATAATTTATCTTTAAACGACATCAATTGTAAAGTACCGTTCTTACAAAGGATATACAAAAGATTACACATCTCGCATATACTCTCAAAGACACATACAGATAAATCATATTTATCTCACGGACACAATATGTCCTCGTAGCGATCGAACTCATGACCTTGGTTCATACTTTCATCTAAATATGTTAAGATTGGGAATTTGACAGAGTTAGTGTGACCTTAATTAAAACAATTAGTGTTTACCTGTGTTTAACGGCCATACAAATGGAACAGCCTGTCTGGTCGTGGTTCTGACAAAACATATCCACCAGCTTCGTTATATGTTTACGGCATCTCTCCGTCGGCAATGTCTGCAGATTAATGGATCCATCCGTCGGGAAATCCGACCGTTCGAGAATTGTATGTCCAGACAAAACAGGAATGTCATCGTGACACGCGACACACGTAGAACAGTAATAGTCCTCACAATCTACACAGTACTGTGTAGCCTCTCTATTCCTGTTCTTTTTCACACAAGGTGAACAAACTAAATCGAAAGATTCGTCCAAACCTTTCACTGTCCGCCCAAAACTACTCCCCGTCGCCATTTTTCTGTGTTAACAACATGACCTTGGACTAGATTTATGTTCCCGTAAATAAGATCGGGTAGTTTCGGTTTCGCTATTTGCGTCATATTCTGTTTATAATATAATTACTATACAATCTTTCAAGTTTATTCAACTGCAAGAAAGATCCAAGTGGTACATTATACATATTAACAAAGGCTATGCATTAAGATATACAAAAGCACATTGTGGAACAAAATAATATTGCAACATATTCATTACACAACCAGCTGATATAGAAAGAAATAAAGTGGGGATTTAAGGGAAACAACTAGTACAGCACACAGGTAGAGTGTTATTGGAGTAACTGAACTTTGTTACTTACTGACTATAATCATATATATTGATTGATTGACTGATTGATTCGATTGATTGATTGATTGATTGATTGATTGATTGATTGATTGATTGGTTGCTTGATTGATTGATTGATTGATTGATTGATTGATTGATTGATTGATTGGTTGATCTATTGATTGTTGATTGATTGAATATTAAGCATTATGTTTATGCCATCGAGGGCTAACAGTCGACCAGTTAACCTAACCACTGTTTCCTGGGATTAACCAGTACTCGAGCACACCCAATATCCGCAAGTAACTGATAACTTTCCTACTTGAATCAGCGGTGAGAGACGAATGACAATGAGACACAATGTCGTATATCAGTCATCACGGATACTGTTGCCGGGTGGGGATTCGAACTCACGGCCCCTGGATTGATAGTCAGAAGCCTAACCGAGAGCTAATCGGGCCAGTCATATATATATTTAACATATCAACCCTGGTCTGCCCGGAACTCTCTTTGGACTGTTGATATTTATTTGATACAACACTGATGATAAACACTACTAAGCTACAACAACTTGTTTTTTGGTTTTTTTTCTAAACATAGTTACCAAAATAGCTTATTTACTTGTTCATACGAACTTATTTCATTTCGGTTGTGACATCGGTTCATATTGTTTCAATCGTTTTCGTGACATTTCTTGGGTACAACGGTGTTATGTTTCTTTCAGAGGTCACTGGGTCGAGTCTAGGATCGAACCCACGATCTCCGACGTAAGTGGTCATCTTGATCTTTCCAGTAAATACACCAGTCAGATGACAGCATTTACCCACAGAAAATATAACACCAAACGGCATGTCTCTACAACTATCACAAACAGGACAATAAACTAAGTTAGAATAAACTGTAGTTTCATCCTCTTAAAGGGAATATATCAGGATATTTCAAAATTATAAAATTGGCTAAAAACATTTTTTCCAATATACCATGCCTATGTATATTCACTGGCACCATATTACCAAAAAGATGTCTATTCAAAAATGAATGAACTCATTATAACAATATGAATGAAAATACCTGTACATTTCTACATAAATACTTTCAAATTCGAGACCGAATCAAGTGTTTGGGCTTTTATTTATGTCTATATTTTTTTACGGAATAGATAAAGAAACGCCGGATGAATTTCAGAGCCATTTTATCAAACTATTGTATACATTGTTATATCATATGTATCTTAAGATATTTCAGTAATGAGTTTGTTAAATTAAAGTTCACAATGTCCTGAAGGTAATTCCGATATGACTGGTAAACAGAATAATTAACTGAACACTCTTAACTGCTAAACTGGTGCTAGATTTTACACAATGCACAGGATGTGTTAGACAAATAATTAATCATCAGAAAGAAATATAAGTGTAAACAATCAACTAAATGTATTAGATTTTAAAATGAACAATAGGTAATAAAGTATATACAATCCGCTATATGTTTCCACACTCTAAATTATTATAATCACTTAGTCTCAGAACATATTTACATAAAAGGGAAGTTAGAAATATTTTACTGTAACACTTAATTATTAATCACTTTGATTTCGCTAATTTTTTACAATGCTAATTAAGACTATATTGAACTCGGGATATAGCTGACATTTGACATCTGTGAGAACATGTGCCATAATTTATTGGCATGTTGTCACTATTGGTATTGATAGAAAATTTGAATCCTGATAAAAATCAAAGAGGAAATACTAATCAATCAAATTAAAATTTTAAAAGAAAGTTCATAAAACATGGTGCATAAAAGACTATTAACAGAATAAACAAAAAAGTAAAAGTAAGATAAATGTAATACCAGTGATATCTTGTAGTTTATTTCTTCTTTAAAATAACAGGTCAGCCTCGATATAAAGGAAAGTTACAAAAGTAACCACTCAACATGAAATACTTGAAAAATATGTAGATTATCTTATTAAATAGTCCTGGGTTAAACAGTAACAAAACGGAGTTAAACCATGGGTTATATTTCTTATTTGACAACTTGCAGTCGAACATGTGACCGCGCTGTGTCAGTCTTCAAACCCACGTTCACTGGAGAAGTTGGAAGTTCAACACGTAAAAAGTACATTAAAAAGGGGTTCACTTACATTTGCGTGTTACATGTACGTTCATTTCATATATTTTTAGATTTTAATGTCACAGCTCCTTTTGTTTCTAAGTCAGCCAGTAGAGCATTAGGCCTGTTAATTGCAAAATTTAAAACATTAGGAGGTATGCCGTATAATGTGTATACACAATTGTTTGACTCAATGGTATGGTCCGTTGTAGCTTACGGTGCAGCCATTTGGGGAACTCGATCTTTCTCATGTATAGATGCTATACAACACAGAGCTATGAGAGCGTTTCTTGGTACGACACGTAATGCTCCGTCGGCTGCAATGGCTGGCGATATGGCATGGAAGCCTGTCTTTGCAAGACAGTTAACTATTTTATCTACATATTGGATTCGACTGAATCTCATGCCGGTTACTCGTTTTAATAAACACATATTCACATATTGCTATAATACAAACGGTCATAGATGTAAAAATTGGGTATATAGAGTGAAATATAAATTCTCAAGTATTGATTGCAATGATATAACTAATATGAATAATGTTTTAATAAAGCAAAACATGCTTAATAGTGTTAATAGTGCATATAAGATTAAGTATAAAACTGATTGGTTAAATAGTGTTAATCTTGAACATAGTAGAAGCAATACAGGTGGAAATACTTACAAATTATTTTAAAGTTCTTTTGAAACTGAAAAGTATTGTACACCGATTTTACCACGTAGTCATAGATAAGCTTTATCTTGCAAGATTCCGATGTAGAGTTGCACCCATTCGATTAGAAACCGGTCGGTATGAACGACTTCCAGTTTGTGAGAGAGTGTGTCCATTTTGCAAGGATGTGGTTGAAAATGAGACTCATGTAATTCTTACTTGTCCATTATATTATGATATAAGGTTACAATTGATTGATTATGCTTCAATACTTAATCAAAATTTTAATGACTTTACAGATGAACAAAAGTTAGTTTATCTATTCAACAATCCAAATTTGATAAGGATATGTGCCAAAACCTGCTTTAAAATTTTACAAATAAGATCAAGTTATCTTTACCGATAGACATGTGTTGAATCTATGTTGTTTTACAGTGTATATATTTAATAGAATAAGGAAGTAATATGTTTTCATCTAGTATTGCTGTTTTATATACACTTGAGCAATGGTTGTTAATCAGGTCATAGCAAATCTGATTTGAGATGATAATTGATTTCTTAAAATATTTATAATAAGTACTTCTATCGTCATCCTGGGTGCAGTTTTCATAGTTTAAGTGTCTTAATAGGAAGTTTCTTTTAGTACATTTTTAGAGCATTGTGTTTCTTTAGTTATAGGTGCATTTAGCTCAGGATTAACAACTATAGCTCAAATTTTACCAACTATATAAATGTATATATATGTATAAGAGTTTGTTAATTAACAAACACTGTGTATATTATATGACTTATAACTGTTCTTTTGATGTTTCAGAAGCTGTATAATTTTACGAGAGACAATATATGTTTTTCTCAGTCTCTTGTAACTCTTTTAAGAGTGACATGGTGTAATGTAATTTTATGTTATTGTAAATTGTATATACAATGATGAGACTTTAATAAACGATTTAACTTTATATGTATGTCATTCATGCACTCGGTTATCACCACTTTGTCCTGTTTCACATTTATGTAACATCGACACACATGTTAAGATTGCGTTTCATCGTTAAGTTTAATTTGATGAAGTTAAGCATTGTGTTGACTAATCATTGCTTCATGAAGCCAAACAACCTTCATAATCGTGACGTTTTTTTGGTGTTCCGATCAATCGCAAATCTCCATCATAGGCGATTTTATCCAAAATTATGATTGAAGCTTAAGGTGATCGTTCACGAGTTTGCGTTCATTGCGAAATAAACGTCAACATTCTATATATATTGATAGAATGAAATAACGCCTGTTGAATATATGAAGCACACCGGCAAACTATTGTAAGCGATATTTACATTTTTTAGAATATTTGTGTAAAGGTATTTCATTAATGAGTTTGTCAATATTATCATTATTATCGATAAAATCATTAATGCAATTACCTTTAGATACATATTCTGAAACTGAACATATTGCTTGCAATAGTTTGATAATGTGGCTCTGAAATGCACCTTGCGTTTTTCATACTTATAGTATAGATCTACTGAAATAGTTACGTTATGTGGGACACGTGGTCCAGTGGTAGAACATCGGATCCATGATCGGATAGTCGTGGGTTCGATCCTCCGCCACGGCTTTGTGTTGTGCCCTAGAGCAAGACACTTTATCCGAAAATGCTTAGTACTGGTTCTACCCTGGAAGACCGCGAGTGTGATTCAAGTTTTTCACAACCGAGGTAAAAATAAAAGGGTGAAATGCAAAAGTTGCAAAGAACGTAATTTCATTAAAATGATGAAAAGGCAATTTCTCAGTAAGAACTCATTGAATCGAAATGCCAAGATCGAAATGCCAAGACCACAGGCTCATGTTGAGACTTTATACCTGTTGTGAAGCAAGTAGTATCTTAGTTGCGCCCGCAAGGTTGTTGGTCCAAAGTTATAATAACAAAGTGCCGTAACTCAATAAATATTTAACCAGAACACCTATCTCTAAGACACATGATCAGACCATGAACCGGATGTATAGCAAGTTTCATCTCAACCGAGTTAAAAGTTGCGTCCGCAAAGTTTGTGGTCCAACGTGTGGCGAACAGACATACGGACGTAAGCCATTTCATTAAACATTTTAAGTTAAAACAACAAAGCACCATAACAACTTAATGAGAACGCCAATACCACAGGCACGTGTTCAGACTATGTACTTGATGTACACCAAGTTTTATTTCAATCGGGTTAAAACTATGGGAGGAGTTGCGTACGCTATGTTGTTGGTCCAAAACGTGACGAACAGATAGACGGACGGACGGTATAACAAACGGATATTTAAGTGGTTTCTGTATGCTTAACTGTAGCGACACAAAATACATTTTTAGCCAGTTCAAAGTATTTTTAGCCACATAATTTTTCAATCGGCCAAAAAATTATTAACCCTAAACCCATTCGTGTATACGGACGGAGAGACAAACACCATTTCAATATTCCCCGATATTATTCCTAAAGCAGGGGATAATTGATAACATTACTAATGTAATATAAATATTTGTTTTTGTTGCTGTTGTTGTTGCTGTTGCGCTTGTTGTTGTTGCTGCTGTTGTTGTTGCTGTTGCGGTGGTGCTGTTGTTGCTGTCTTGTTGCTGTTGCTGATGTTGTTGCTGTTGTCGTTGTTGTTGCTGTATTGATTATTGCTTCTGTTGTTGTTACTGTTATTGTTTTTGCTGTTGCGGTTTTTATTGTTAATGTTGTTGTTGCTGTTGTTATTTCTGTTGTTGTTGTTGTTGTTGATGTTGTTGTTTCTGTTGCGGTTGTTGCGGTTTTCGTCATTGCAGTTGTTGTTGCTGTTGTTGATATTGCTGTTGCAGTGGTTGTTGCTGTTGTTGTAGCTGTTGCGGTTGTTGTTTTTGCTGCTATTTTTGTTGTTGCGGTTGTTATTGCTGTTGTTGTTGTTGTTGTTGTTGTTGCTGTTGTTGTTGCTTATTGTCGTTGCAGTTGTTGTTGGTGTTGTTGCTATTGTTGTTGTTGTTGTTATTGCTGTTGTTTCTGTTGTTGTTGCTGATATTGTTGCTGTTGTTGTTACTGTTGTTGGTATTACTGCTGTTGTTGATGTTGTTGTTGTTGTTGCTGTAGTTGCTGTTGTTGCTGTTATTGTTGCTACTGTTGTTGTTGTCGTTGTTGTTTATATTGCTGATGATGTTGTTGTTGTTGTTGTTGTCTTGTTGCTGTTGTTGCGGTGGTTGTTGCTGTTATTGTTGCTGTTGTTGCGGTGGTTGTTGCTGTTATTGTTGCTGTTGCAGTTGTTGTTGGTGGTACACTGTTGATATTGTTGTTGCTGTTATAATTGTTGTTTTTGCTGATGTTGTTGTCGATGTTTTCGTCGTCGTCGTCGTCGTTGTTGTTGCTGTACTTGTTGTTATTGTATTATAAATTGATTTTTTTTTTAATATTTGTTGTTGTTATTGTGGATGTAACTATTGTTGTTGTTGTTGTCTTTATTGTTGCTTTTGCTGATGATGTTGTCGTCGTTGTTTTGTTGTTAATGTGTTTGTTTCTTCAGCAAACCACGTCTACACAGAGGCACAGACAATGTGTTCCATATTCATGAAGAAGTTTCTATATATTCAGCTGCGGTGATCTGCTCAATAAGGCAAAAAGCATAAAGCCTTTATTTTATTACCAGCATAAGCAGCTTTTTATTTCAGAAATGCTAAACACAATATGTCAAAATTAATGATAGATACGTGTAAAATCGTTTAATCGTAACAAATGTGTTTTCGATTGCACAAAATTTGTTATAATACACGTCTCTGGAGTTTAATTGTCATTCACACCAAATCCAGAACCACAATACCCCTGCTCATGTTGTTGGCAACTATCATTTTAGATGATGACCTATCAAAACATACTTGTATTGGAAGTGAAATACCATCTGACGGTTTTGCTATGACACCAATTTTATTACCGCTCGGTCCAACCTGTACAACATTGTTAGATGTATAACTACATACAAACACGTTACCACACCCGTCAGTACATACTCCCCGTGCACCAGACAACTCGGGGTAACAAAACCGCCAGAGTACTCCCCCATTCCTGCCAAGAACGATCACACCTTTGTCAACATCGGAAACGTAAATCTTGCTTCCGTCATCACTCACTGTAATATGTCTGGTCTTAGAGAAAATATCTGCTCCTGATTGATCCTTACATATTGTTCTCAGCAGTGTCCCGGATATGTCATGTACGTAGACGTTTTTACCCTCATCTAATACAAACATCTCCCCATTACTGACAGCAATCCCATCACAATAATGACTCATCTTTATTGATCGAGTTGGCGCCATCTTACTTCCCAAAGATACCAACTGTATGGTTTTGTTGTTCAATGTTACGCCTGCTTCTTGTTGACTTATCTCACATACTGCTATAGGCAAGTCAGGCATATGACACTCGTCTATCACTGTGTGGGTGGAACTGTCCAGTCTCGCTAGTTTCCTCATGTCGAAGTATGTCAGTAGTAAAGTACCGTCTGTCAGTATACAGGAACCATATATACCAACAGGCCTTGTACTCAGGTTATACTTGTGACGTCCTGTTACTTTATACAGCGCACTGTGCTGCTGAACCTGAACCGATCTACAACTTGTTTTCTCAGTTAAATCTCCCAGGGATTGGAGTCCATCTACACATTTCAGAACATCATCATTTTTCACAAACTGGATACCAATGGTAGAACATTCGGCCGCCTCTTTACGGATTTTTCCCGAGTCTGACACTTTCTCCTGACATTTTTTCAAAGACACAAACTGTTGTGATCGATTTCCATCTGCTGATTCTAGTTGCTGTCGACACGCTTCCATCTCCTTCACGATGCCATTCATTGACCTGATTTGAAATTTTAATTTCTTCTGAATCGTCTCATGTTTGGCTTCAAGATTTTCTATTGTCAATTTCTCTAGTTGGTCTAAGGTTCTATTGATCTTCTTTCTAAATTCTTTTATGCTATCCAAAGCGATAATTTTATCTTTGTTACCTTCATCGAGCTCTATCTGTCGAGCTTTAATAATAGCTTGTAATTGGTCATTCGATTGTTTCAAATCTTCTATTACTTTTTCCATCATTCTGTTTTCAAAAATGTTGTCAACTTCTTCTGGTATGTAAAATACATCTTTGCAGGATCTGAAAATTTATTAAGAGATTAACCACATTCTATAATTTAAATAGGATAAACGTTATAGTTTAAAGTTGATTATATTTATAAGACCTTACTAAGCTTTACATTTTACATGGACCGTCTTTAATTTAACAGTTTACGTGAACCGTACTTTACATTACATTTTACATAAACGTACTAAGCTTTACAGTTAATATGATGCGTACTTAACTTGACAATTTATATTACCCGTACTTAACTTAATACTTTTTAACCGTACTTAACATTATAGTTTACTTAAACCGTACTTATCTTTACAATTGACATGAACCGTACTTAACTTGACAATTTATGTTAACCGTACTTAACTTAATACTTTTTGAACCGTACTTAACATTACAGTTTGATTAAAACAAACTTAACTTACATATTACATGAACCGTACTTAACTTACAGTTTACATGAACCGAACTTAACTTACAGTTAACATGAACCATATTTAACTTACAGTTAACATGAACCATACTAAAATTTACAGTTCACATGAACTGTACTTAACTTACAGTTCACATGAACCTGGCTTAACTTACAGTTCACATGAACCATCCTTAACTTACAGTTTACATTAACCAGACTTAGTTTATAGTCCACATGAACCATACTTAACTTACAGTTCACATGAACCGTGCTTAACTTACAGTTCACATGAACCATACTGAGCTTACAGATCACAGGAAACATATTTAACTTACAGTTCACAGCAACCATATTTAACTGACAGTTCACAGGAACCATATTGAACTTACAGTTCACATGAGCCATACTGAGCTTACAGTTCACATGAACCATCCTTAACTTCAGTTCACATGAACCAGACTTAGGTTACAGTTCACATGACACATCCTTAAATTACAGTTCACATAAACCAGACTAAGCTTAAAGTTCACATGAACCATCCTTAGCTTACAGTTCACATGAACCATACTTAGCTTACAGTTCACATGAACGATACTTAACATACAGTTCACATGAACCATACTTAGCTTACAGTTCACATGAACCATTTACAGTTCACATAAACCGTACTTAGTTTAACAGTTTATATTAACCATACTTAGCTTACATTTCACATAAACCATACTTAGCTTACAGTTCACATGAACTACTTACAGTTCACATGAACTATACTTATCTTACAGTTCAAATGAACCATACTTAGCTTACAGTTCACATGAACCGTACTTAAATTACAGTTCCCATGAACCGTACTTAGCTTACAGTTCATAGTAACCGTACTTAGCTTACAGTTCACATGAACCATACTTAACTTGCAGTTCACATGAACCATACTTAGCTTACAGTTAACATAAACCAGACTTAACTTACAGTTCACATGAACCATACTTAGCTTTCAGTTCATATGAACCACTTACAGTTCACATAAACCGTACTTAGTTTAACAGGTTATATTAACTGTACTTAGGTTACAGTTCACATGAACCATACTAAGCTTAGATTTCACATGAACCATACTTAACTTACAGTTCACATGAACCAGAATTACAGTTTACATAAACTGTACTTGACTTACAGTTCACATGAACCAGACTTACATGTAGCTTACAGTTCTCATAAACTGTACTTAATTTACAGTTCATATGAACAAGACTTAACATACAGTTCACATAAACCATTCTTAGTTTACAGTTCACATTAACCATACTTAAATTCACAGTTTGTATAAACCGTTCTTTCTTTACAATTCTCATGAACCGTACTTAATTGTAATTTAACATCTGCCATACTCAACTTACAGTTCACATTAACCATACTTGACTTTAGGTTTATATTAACCATACTTAGCTTACAGTTAACATAAAATAGACTTAACATACAGTTCACATGAACCATAATTAGCTTACAGTTCACATGAACCACTTACAGTTCACATAAACCTAACTAAGTTTAACAGGTTATATTAACCATAATTAGCTAACAGTTCACATGAAACTTACTTAGCTTACAGTTCACATGAACTACTTACAGTTCACATGAACCAGACTTAACTTGCAGTTCACATGAACCATACTTAACTTACAGTTCACATGAATCATACTAAGCTTACAGTTCACACTAACCAGATTTAGCTTACAATTCATATGAACCATACTTAACTTACAGGTTATATTAACCGTACTTAGCTTACAGTTCACATGAACCATACTTAGCTTACAGTTCACATGAATCATACTTAGCTTGCAGTTCACATTAATCAGATTTAGCTTAAAGTTCATATGAACCATACTTAACTTACATGTTATGTTAACCGTACTTAGCTTACAGTTCACATGAACCATACTTAACTTACAGTTCACATGAACCATACTTAGCTTGCAGTTCACATTAACCAGATTTAGCTTGCAGTTCATATGAATCATACTTAACTTACAGTTCACATGAACCAGACGTACAGTTCACAGAAACTGTACTTAACTTACAGTTCACATGAACCAGACTTAGCTTACAGTTCACATAAACCGTACTTAAATTACAGTTCATATGAACAAGACTTAACATACAGTTCACATGAAACATTCTTAGCTTACAGTTCACATGAACCGTATTTAAATTCACAGTTTGCATAAACCGTACTTTACTTTACAATTCTCATGAACCGTGCTTAATTGTAATTTAACATGTGCCATACTCAACTTACAGGTTACATGACCCGTACTTAACTTTACAGTTTGTATCAACCGTACTGAACTTACAGTTCACATCAACCGACAGTAATTTACAGTTTACATGAACCATACTTACTTTTACAGTTTATATAAACTTTAATTCACTTAACATTTTACATTACACCATCTTAACACGACAGTTGACATGAACCGTTATTATCTGTACTGTTTAAATGAACTTCTTTATCTCAACATTGTACATGTACCCTTCTTAACTTTACATTATACATGAAGTTATTAGCTTAACAATTTGAAATAACCGTACATAACCTACAATTTAAATTAACCGTACTTACCTTCACAGTTTACATGAACCGTACTCAACTTAACAATTTATTTTAACCGTACTTAACTTTACAGTTTAAATTAACTGTATTTAATTTGATAATTTATTGTAACCCTTCTTAAATTACAATTTACTTAAACCGTTCTATCTTTATAGTTTTTATGATTCGTACTTAACCTACAATTTACATGAACCATACTTAACTTAATAACCTATATTAACGGTACTTAACATACAAATTACATGAACCGTACTTAACTTAATGAAATTGTTCAACTGTACGTAATCTTCAATTTACATGAACCGTACTTAACTTACAATTTACATGAACCGTACTTAACTGAATAATTTATTTTGACCATACGTTAACTTCAATTCACATGAACTGTACTTAACTAAATAATTTATTTTAACCTACAATTTACATGAACCATATATAACTTAATAATTTATTTTAACCGTACTTTACCTACAATTTACATTAACCGTATTTAACTTAATAATTTATTTTAACCGTACGTAAACTTCAATTTACATGAACCGTACTTAACTGAATAATTTATTTTGACCGTACGTTAACTTCAATTTACATGAACCGTACTTAACTAAATAATTTATTTTAACCTACAATTAACATGAACCATACTTAACTTAATAATTTATATTAACCGTACTTATCCTACAATTTACATGAACCGTACTTAACTTAATAATTTTTAACGTACTTTACCTTCAATTTACATGAACCGTACTTAACTTTCAGTTTACATCAATAGTACTCAACTTTTTATTGTGTAAATTATTCTTCCCAATAGTTAGTTTTAGGAAACAATGAAATGCATTACCATTGATATTATGTTTTGTAAAATTGCATTAGCTTGTGCTATGATAAAGCTCGTGTATGCACAGTTCGTATATAGCTTAAACACGATGCAAGATAAAACTCAAAGTACTTGTGAAATAATGCAATTTGATATTTGTAAAGGAGGAATAATCAAAATTACATAACATTGTTCCTTTCCAATGCTGCAAACTGTTCTTTTACAGTTTTAAATAAAAGGTTCAATGATATTATGAAATATTCCGTTCTACTTTAACCGGGAGATAATAAGGCAAGCTGGGGTGTACATGTATATTACCGACAGATAAATTTGATCACATGTTATATTTATCCACGTATATAGTTGTAAACATGTACATGTATATGCAGTATAGGTAATAGCCATCAATTCAAAAGCTATATTACTGGGTGGAAAATAACAATCCTTATTCACCAGTTTAAACACTTTTGATATTCTTTGTGAACAAAGTATTCACTTGATGCTATTAAAAGTCACAATTACATGATTAGACAGCAAGCGTGTTTTTCTTTAATCAAATTAGTAAACTTGATGTCAAATTACATGTATTTAGTTATATCAAAATTCGTTAAATTGATAGTACAAGGTTATACTACAGTTCACTGTTCTCAATATTACAAACAGTGTGACACTTAATGGTAATATGAGCGTTCTCACTGACGGTTATAATGTTTGGCATTTTAATGAACTACAGACATTTTGTTTGACTTAAGAATACAAGAGCGTCCCTACCACCCCTCCCCTCCCCACCCACACCCTCTTACCCTAAACTCACGTATTTTATTTCTACTGAAAACGATGTGTGCCCGATCAGATTTTGTTTTTGCGCTTCCTAAATACGCCCCCAATAAACTGAAATCCTGGGTCCGCCCCTGTAGCCAATAATTATAAAACAGACACATAGAACATCAAAACATGCAACAAATCAATACATGATTAATTATTCATTTATTGAATTATTAATGATTAAAAAGGTATGTTATCGCCAAATAAAGCTCGAATATGTGATATGATTAAAAACTGTCTTCCTGTACTTTATAATTTATCTTTAAACGACATCAATTGTAAAGTACCGTTCTTACAAAGGATATACAAAAGATTACACATCTCGCGTATACTCTCAAAGACACATACAGATAAATCATATTTATCTCAAGGACACAATATGTCCTCGTAGCGATCGAACTCATGACCTTGGTTCATACTTTCATCTAAATATGTTAAGATTGGGAATTTGACAGAGTTAGTGTGACCTTAATTAAAACAATTAGTGTTTACCTGTGTTTAACGGCCATACAAATGGAACAGCCTGTCTGGTCGTGGTTCTGACAAAACATATCCACCAGCTTCGTTATATGTTTACGGCATCTCTCCGTCGGCAATGTCACCAGATTAATGGATCCATCCGTCGGGAAATCCGACCGTTCGAGAATTGTATGTCCAGACAAAACAGGAATGTCATCGTGACACCCGACACACGTAGAACAGTAATAGTCCTCACAATCTACACAGTACTGTGTAGCCTCTCTATTCCTGTTCTTTTTCACACAAGGTGAACACACTAAATCGAAAGATTCATCGGAACCTTTCACTGTCCGCCCAAAACTACTCCCCGTCGCCATTTTTCTGTGTAAACAACATGACCTTGGACTAGATTTATATTCCCCGTAAATAAGATCGGGTAGTTTCGTTTTCGCTATCTGTGTGATATTCTGTGTATAATATACTTATTATACAATCTTTTAAGTTTATTCAACTGGGAGAAAGATACAATTGGTACAATAAACATATAAACAAAGGTTACGCATTAAGATATACAAAACACATCGTGGAACAAAATGATATTGCAACATATTTATTACACAACCAGCTAATTGTAACGCCAAATATAGAAAAAAATGTAGTGTGGATCTAAGGGAAACAACTAGTACAGCACACAGGCAGAGGATTCTTTGAGTAACTGAACTTCGTTACTGACTAACTATAATTATCTATATATATATAACATAGAAACCCTGGTTTGCCCCGGTCTATTATTGCTTTTCATATTCATTTGAGTGTTACTTAAACTCTATAATTATGTATGTTATTATATAACAATAACAGCCCACACAACCGACTAATATTCCTAGTTTTAATGACTTCATCATCCTTGCTAGCCACATCACCATCCCTTATTCCATTACTAGGACTCGAACACTAGCTATCTAAGAATTAACCAATTCCTGAATCTTCCCTTAAACTGCCCTAGACTGCTAGGCTCCAGACTACCTAACTAGACGCGATCATGATAATTTTATCTATCGTCGCCCCCGGTTTCCCATATGAGCGACGCCTCAAGAAGAGTATCAGAAATATACATTTGGAGGATAGTGCATAGATACAAAAGAGCGTCTCTAGTTTTTTTACATGCCCAGCGTAAAGCACCGATACATGGAACTTTTGGATTTTTGTTGAAGCCTAATCAGAAAGACTGGGTATTTTAGTTGGAGGACCTTGGGTTACATATCATGTGCCTTTGTACTAGTCTCAAAGATTCAGAGCAGTATGCATATCCTATCTTATTTTAAATTTCTCATAAAATAAATGCATTATACCTCCTGTTACAATATACATGAATATCAAACATAGAACAAATCATGATATTCCATGCTCAACTCAAGATTTCAAACTCAACTAAAAATAAATGAACTTTTATAACTATATAAATATCTGTAACTTTCTACTTCAAAGCAACATAAATACTTTCATATTCGAGATCATGTCAGGCGTTTTGTGCTTTTATTTATGTTTATATATTACACTGAAAGAATAAAACAACGCCGTGTGAATTTTAAAACAACATTATCAAACTACTGTAAGCAAGTTAAGAATACGTAATAAAGATCATACAGACAAAATCATAAATGATTTAGCACTTACAATAGTTCGATAATGTGGCACTGAAAAAATCACTCGGCGACAGTATATAAAATTAATCCTGGAAATTGTATTTGAGTGCAAATTTGAGTTTAGCATAAAACGAGTTTTATAATCTCGGTACCACGTGCTACAGAGGTCAAGGGCACTGTCCCGAGATTACTACCCTCTTATCGACGAGGACCGACTCGGTCTAAATAAGTTTGTCAGTTACCTGTGGAAGAGCCATGATTCTAAATGAAAACACGGACAGTAGTTCATGTTTTTATTGTACCGCTAAATGAAAACAAAATGCGCTGACTTATGTAGTGTATTATGACGAGACAAGCAAATTTTGGCGTTCAGCACCTTTTACATATATAACCTCAATCTATATAGGTTTACTTTAAGATATATAAGTTGGTTTATTGGTATATAAAACACATAACGTAGTAATACATTGATTGTAAATAAAGTGAATAAAAATACGTGTTTTTTTAAAGTGGTTCAATCCGTCACTTTTCTCGAATGTTTGAGGAAAAGGTCATCTCCCTATGCAAATACACATTACCACTTGAAACATAAACACAGTGGCGCTCCTATCGGCTATATATTTTATTAAAAAAAAAACAACGAAAAAACTTATCAAAAGGAATGTGTCCATTAATAACAGAAAGTGCTGTTTTATCGTACATAATGATCGCCGATTATGCGACGTAGTAGCCGGTAATGTAACGTACTCATGCACGTTGGAAGGGATGAAATCGATCTTTACGCGCATGAAAGTAGAACTCTGTGGAGATAATAATATCCGAGTAAACCCATCGAATACCTCATAATTGGTCAATTATATACACTATCTATAACTGTAGTGGTTTCACACTAGTGTTTTCGTTATGTATGATCATTCTCTCACTGCAGATTCAAGTGCAAAAGTTATCAGTTACATGAGGAGATGGGCGCGCTTGAGTACTGGTTCACCTTCCAGGATCCCAGAAATATAGTTGCTAGGTTAACTGTTTTTCTGTTCGCCTCCAACAGCATAAACATAAACTTAACGCTTAATTATTTTGTTTTAAATTTCATGTTTGTATCTTGCATATAAATGAGTTCTAAAGATAATTAAAATTATCAAAATTGCTGTGTATTCTTTGACTGATACAAATATGAATTTAGTTTGTTATATGCCTATTTAGTATAAATGTTAAATATTTATAATGGGGGTTTAATTGGTTCTCATATTTATTCTGAGTATGATTGTGCATGCTTAATGGGACATTTTATCGGCATCAGCTATATAAATATATTGCCTTTGTTGGCAAAGTTACTTTAGAAAACACCAGCTTCTAGCTTCCATGTCAATTGTAATTCAACATAATTGAAACACATATTTATTCTATTTCGAGTTCTTAGTCACAATCCAAATTTGACAACATTGCAAGTGTTTGAAGATATTTAAGAACATACTCGGGTCCCATTTAACAAATTGTCCAATCAAATACAAGATAATCCGTATCTGCATTTCACTATTGGTACTTCCTGTTTGCTGCCCTGCTTGTCTTCCATGTTATTGAAGATACATATTTGCAGATGTTGGAACACCATTTACCTTTGCACATTTGATAACTGTCTCCTGTGGAGTCATTTGGAATCCCTTTGACAGTGGTTGCGCTGGAGATAAGGTTGGTGCAAAACTTACCATTTTCTGTGTTGAATGAGATTGTCCCACCATGGAATGATTTAGATTGACTCTTTCCCTGTTTTGTTCCATCAGTATACGACCTATTCCCTGGTTCTCTTCCACCAAGGCACGATTTACATCGGCCCTTCCTTGGGCGTGTTCTTTCAATGATCTATTTACATTGGTTCTTCCATGACCTTGGTCCATCGAGGCACGATTAACATCGGACCTTCCTTGGACGTGTTCTTTCAATGAACTGTTTACATTGATTGGTCTATGACCTTGTTCCAGCAAGGTACGATTTATGTTGACTTTTTCTTCGTCTTGTTCCATCAGGATACGATCTACTCCCTGGCCTTGTCCAATCAAGGTACGATTTACATTAGCCCGTCCCTGGTCGTGTTCCATGAAAATACGGTTTTCATTGGTATTACTTTTGTCTTGTTCAAATAATGAACGATTTACATTATATTTTCTATAATCTTGTTCCAGTAAGGTACGATTTACATCCTCGGCTTGTTCCGTCAAGGTACGACTAACATATTGGTCTTGTTCAATCAATGAGCGATTTGTCTTGTATCTTCCATGGTCTTTTTCCATCAATGTAAGGTTTTCTTTAAATGCGTCTTCGTGTCTTTTCATAGATGTAAGATTAACATTGTATCTTTCCTGGTTTTGTTCCATTACTGTACGATTTTCGTCCAATGCGTCTTTGTGTTGTTCCATCAATGTATGATTTGCCTTGTATTCTCCCTGGTTTTGTTCCATTACTGTACGATTTTCGTTCAATACGTCTTTGTGTTGTTCCATCGATGTACGATTGAT
>CM055896.1:35453440-35550940 GCA_029582155.1 Panopea generosa
TAAACGACACGTTATATTTATATACCTGGCGTAAACGACATGTTGTAATTATATACCTAACGTAAACGACACGTAATATGTATATACCTGACGTAAAAGACACGTATTATTTATATACCTGACGTAAATGACACGTAATATTTACACACCTGACGTAAACGACACAAAATATTAATATATCTGACGTAAACGACACGTAATATTTATATATACCTGACGTAAAAGACACGTTGTATATATATACCTGACGTAAACGACACGTTATATTTACATACCTGACGTAAATGCTTCTTCTTATCCGACCCCTCGGTCCTTTCTTGTATTTTCTGAAGTATAAAAGCGTCTCGTTCATCCTTCTCGCGTTGTTCTTCATCAAGCACACTCTGGATGAGATCTTCAATTGCGTTTACCTTGTCAATGAACGATTGATTAAGACGGTCATCTTTAATCATTTCTAGTTCCACTCTGGCTCTGCCACAGACACACCGTGCTCTTTCAATGTGACCATGTTTGAAATAAAGTATAAACTTTTCCAGGTTTGATTTTCGCATACTTTTTATGTGTATTTAACGTATGTACTGTAACACAAGATTAAAATGTCCCGTTGATTTATAATTTTATACAAGATATTGAAAATTGAGTTATTCGTTTAAAAAAAAACACATTAAAATATTTTTTCCTTATACAAAAATAATATATCCTTATATACCTAAGCATGTCTTGAAGAAATTAAAGATATTATGTAATAACGTGTTCGTGTTTTAGCCAATCATAAATCGCTGACAAAAATATAAATAAAGAAAGCTGGTATTAATTATGTTTTTTTTTCTATATCAGGTAACGTATGTATTAAATGCTTACATTTCGTTTGTTCGCTGACAATGGGATTAGTTATGCTTTAACGATTACCTTTTATGCATAAGCGATATCTATGGATTTTAATTACATCGACGGTAAAAGCATGTTTATTTTAGTCATTTATTTGATCCTGATTAATGTCAGTAAAGGAAAGTGACGTTAGCTTGTATAATAAAGGGTGAACCAAACAGATCCAAACGTATGCATAAAGTGTCATTAGCCGGGCAAACGATCGTAAACAAGTTTCGATCTATTTTTTATATACGCTCTTTGTTCGACTGTACGAACGTGCGCCATAAACTTAGGAAAACGTTGTCCCAAATTATGTTCTGCTTTCGAATTAAATAATGGAAATGCATGTTTCATTTTTAATACACTATTACATTTTGAGGGTAAACCAATCAATCATCTAGTATGTTAAATTGTTCACATAACGCGATGCATTGCACGCGTATGAATATGAGATTAGCAAAATGTGTAATAATTTTGACACATTGCGAAGTGAAATTTTCAATTTTCAAAAAAATCTTCTTCGCAACAAATGCTCAGTCAAATTGTTCATATTTAATAGAAAATAATCCCCTATGAGTCACAATTTGTACACATCTAGGTAGATCTATTTAGCTGACTCTACAAGGGGTCATACAAGTAAGTTTGGGGTCTAAATAGGAAAGCTATGGAGGAATGTCACACGCGAAGCCCACCGACGTGAAGAGAGAAAGAGAAATAAAAAGACGCATATACTCAAATATGCCTATTCAGCATTTCTGTATACTCTCGAACATCAGCAGCCATCATTTGTCACTTGTTTCATCGATTGATTACTCTGTATACCATTTCAATATTACTAGTGTTATTCAAATAACGCAAGTAAGATATTACCGTTTTAACAAATGGCTGCAATGCCGAGCCCGCCAGTACAGGCCTGTGGTAAACACCAGGCGTTGTCTTATAACGGTGAGCATGTGTAGCACGTTATGTCATAATACATGTATGTCAAATGGTTTACAACATATCGAGAGGACACCAACTATTGTAGCTATTTCTGACATTTAACTTCTAAGTACATGAATTTATTTAATATTTGATCTGGGGAATGCGACATGCACGAGCCACAGATAATGTTCCTGCTATAAAGACCTACAGCTATCGCGACCGCGTCTGCTTGTGTATCATCTACGTTTCGCAAGGATCCTTTTTACAGGTAATAGCTATCGTGCGTGACGTTTGACGGGTGTAAATTTACTTCCCTTTTTTTCATTTTTATCAACGTTTAAAATACTTAATTGAAATCCAATATAATTGCACTTGACCAATCACTGGCAGTGTTCTCATTCTGAGCGTGAATATGCAAATGAAATGTCAACGCCCATTTGCCGTTTTTCTGTTTAATGATATGCAAATGAAGCATTCTTCATTCAGCCATGATGGTCCCGTGTCTCAAATCTTATTAAAACAGTGCTTGGTTTAATATAACACCGATATAACACGTGATTTAACAAAAGCAATCAATTACTGCAAATGAAAATTAACACATTCTAATCAGATAGGAAATAAAATAAGCCAAGTGGTCTAAGGCTTACTTAGCCCTCATCGCTGTGTTCGTGGGTTAGAGTCATATTCGGTCCTAAAACATCATGTGAGACATTTTGCCAAATACTTGTAGGAAAACGAAGCTCTAGCCAGATTAAATCTGAGATCTTTTTCTACCAATAGACTGGATATGCCATAGGCAACCATTCAAGTGTTGAAAATGGCACTAAACCCCACCCAGACCGCATTGGAAACTAAAAGATAAAACAGGAAATGTCACTGGTAAGGCCCAAGTGGTCCAAACGGGAAAAAAAATTTATAACAAGGGATTTAAATGTATCAATTAATATCAAGGTACTGAATAAGCACACAATTTCATAGTTTTACCTTAAAATGTGACCATGATCTTTTGTGTGAAATTAACCTTGACGTTTGATGTACATGCCTGAATATTGCAGGTGACACATCGTCATGGCATGTTGATTCCCAGTTTCGAATTATTTTAAAATCTCTTCATACAGACCAGACACTAAATCTCAAACAGATAAAGTGCTGTCAAATTGAACGAACTTCAAATGGAAATCGGACCACTTCGACGTTCTCCCTACATTTCATGTTTAGTCACTTTAATCATGGTAAGCACCCCTTTGTGGTGTTAAGCGTTATCTAGGTGTAAGCCCACCATTGATTTTGTTCTTTATTCTATAATAAATAAAAAAAAAGTTTGCATTTTTGTCATTCATAGAGAGACCCACGTGAAAGAAGTGAAACTTTTATTGTTTTATTGTTTGTCATCCACTCCACTACTATGATGAGAAAAGTAGAAGTCATGCAGCATTTGTATCTGTTCAGTGTGTACACTGTTTGACAAAGTGAAAGTAGACTTTCGAAATCATGTATGCATACACTAAATCACAGGCATCAATTTTCTTTTCTAGATTCACAATTCAAAATGCCAATGCTTTCAAAATGTTCAAAATACATCAATAATGTCATTCAAATAAAACAAGAGTTGTCAGAAGACAACAAAGCTCACCTATTGGAGGCAAACACCAAAACTTCAACCCAACTAAACGCAAAAGTTTAACCTGGATGTCTACAGACAACGCCGACGACGCCGACGACGACGACGCCGGGGTCATGACAATAGCTCTCCTGGTCATTCGTCCCGGCGAGCTAAAAAGAACATTTAAATAAGAAAAAGGCATTTATATAGAAGAAGAAACCAGGGTGATTTATAACCGCCGTTGTGCGCCTATCAAAACGTAAGCATTTCCTATTTCCAATGTTCGTACTTTGCATGTAATACATTAAACATTTACCGTCACGTGACTGGACCCTGGTGCGTCATCAAGAGGAAACAGAATCGCAAGATTGGAATGAAATCAAAAACAACATTTTTTTATTATTTTATTAAAAATGTAATATACATATATTATGCATAGAAAGTCGAAAGTATTTATTTTGTGATTGTAGTTTCTTGCTAAAAGTTGAGAATGAACTTTGTAGAATGAATACACACAGTTTCTGATGAATATATTTTAAGAAAATATGTATAAAGTGAAATCTCGTATGAAAGAATACATAGGAACAGATGACACATTTGTCGTATCAAAATAGATGAGATAAACGTATATGGATAAAAATATGGATCAATTTTCAATTGCTTCTTTTTACTTATATAAACCACTTATAGGTTATTAGAGGTTTTTTACTATCTACGTAATATATTTATAAAAAAAAATAGTTTTCATTTTTCTTGCATATGATTGGTCCCGATGATATATAAGTATTAAGATTTTATAAAATCATGTATCTATATTTGAGCATTTTAACATTGGTATTATTATAAAAATAGTTTTTTTAAAAGAACAGCTCTATAATTAGTAAAGTCTGCCATTTTTATTTTTTAGACTGATGTTAAAAATATTCTACTTTTTGATTATATATTGTGTACGTAATAAAACACAATTCAAAACATAAAATTTGCATAATAGAAATTTAAAAATCTGATTAATAAAATAGTTAACGTTATAATATATACAATATGTACACATATAAAAATATATATGAGTATAAGCTACATTTCTCAACAGTCTTTGACACAAATTGTAAAACACATGTAATAAAATAAACTGGACATATCAGTAAAAATGACAGTCGTGTGATTTTTACGAAGTTATTTTACGTAACAAGTTGTGTAATCTCCACGTCATTTCCTTTGTTAAAGGTAGTGTTGCCTGGTAAGCCTGACAATAGAACCAAAAAATACATAAAAATGAATTTTAAGTGCGCTAGAATACGTCCGTTGCGCTCTTCTGTCTCAGCTTTTACAGATTTTGCTCTCCGCTCAATTGCTCTTATTGTGTCTCTTTTTTAAGTTGCCACGCATATTCTTTCAGTTTCCATGGCAACACCGAAGGAAGCGTACGCATCTTAATTATTCTGATTCGGTGTGTTTGTCTGGACGTTCAGCTGTTGTATCGAGTACACTGAATGTAGTAAATGATATCATAATGGTCAAGTATTTAACTCAGGCTGTGTCTTGGAAAAGTTTTACTGTCTCGCTGATCGACTCAAGTCAGTACATGTACATGGATTTATGAGTATATTTTAAAGAAACATGTTATTTAGAAGTGCATAGCGTTCATGTTGAGTAATATTAATTTCAAGCTCAATGCTATTATTGATTGAGCTGTAAGTATCTAAGGACTATCCCAACTAGTCAGTTCTCTTTTGTGCATATAAAACATGCTTTCACGTGCTTAATTTACGACTCGCACCACCGCTCACATTTTACAGCCTGTCAAATTGAATGGTGTGGACATTGGCGGGTTGATTATAAGGCGGCGGCTGTTGAGGGGTCCCGTTCCCTTTTATCGGAAGTTCTTGGCCATCTTCGCTGTCAGATTCATAGCCGTAGTTATCGTTATATAGTCCGGTTCGGTTTTTCTTCAAACGTGGACCCCATCCAGCTTTGGGTTTCAGCGCTTTCATCAACTGTAATACACGATTTTTCATTTGATATAACATAGCAATCGTGTGAATTGATGTTTTTCTTTGAAGTAAAATGCTAATAAAACAATAGAAAATAGCACTGGTTTAGTTTTTTGTTCTCCTTAGATCAACTCTAACCGGGCCACTTTTATGTATTTTGTGAAATCATCATGCAATTAAGCTTTAACTGTTTCTGAGCAAAATATCTAATATTCGCCGGTCGGTTTTAAGTACTTTTAATTTTTATATCATTTGCTATTAAAATGTATTTATTACTGTAATTACACGAATAATATAAGACTTGAGCAATATGGGCCGTGCCCGATTAGCCCAGTCGGTAACGCGTCTGACTATCAATTCAGGGGTCAATTAGTTCGAATCCCCGCCCGGCAACAGTTTCCTTGACGATCGATATACGACAGTGTGTCTCACTACCATTCGTCTCTCACCGCTGATTCAAGTGGGAAAGTTATCAGTTACTTGCGGAGATGGGGTGAGCTTGAGTATTGTTTAACCTTCCAGGATCCCAGAAAACAGTGGTTAGGTTATCCAATCGTCTGTTAGCTCTCGATTGCATAAAAACGACGATGACTATTCAATCAATCAATCAATGAGCAAAATATCTTATGTTCGCCGGTCGGTTTTGATTTGCTATTAAAAGGTATTTATTACTATAATTACAAAAAAAATATAAGACTTAAACATAATATTTTAAAACTTCAAATAGTATACGATGCAAGTTTATATTTTACTTACGCCTCCTTCTTTAATGATGCCGTAGAAGAATCCAACAATGATAAGGCAGACGGGTAGGACCACCATCAGCCAGCCAACGCCCTCGGCCCACGGGGGAAATACCTCGGCACCGTACCCTGCCGGGGTGTAGTTAATAGCCGACATGACGATGATGAACTGAAAAATGGATAATTTAATCAATGTATGTTATCATGTTGCATTGGCTTGCAATCATTTATATCACATAATACACGTTGCACGTGTGTACTTAACTGGACAGGTGTTTTTTTTTATTAAACTGGTGTGTAATATCACAACCGATTCACCAATCCGTAATTTCTATTTAAATCGGCTTTCGTGCGTAATGTGCTAGTTTATTACCACGATGAGATGAATATGTAACACCTTAAATTACATACACTGATTGTAGTTTATTACTAAGACGTTTCTATGTTAATGTAACGGTATGTAGTTTATCACTAAGACGTTAATTTTGGCACTATAAGTAAGTGGTGTAGTTTAATACCAAAATGAATATTCTGTAGTGATTTTAGTATATCTTAAAATCAGAATTTGTGGCTCAATACAATACCATGAAAAGTTTCTTTTTCAAAAATGATTGCATTGCGGACATAAACTAAATAAATAAAGCCAACCAAACAATCAATGGATCGACATGCCGACGGTAGACAGACATTCCGACCAACCGACCATCTGACCGACAGACACAGACGGCAGACCGACGATCCGACTAACTGACCGACAGACACAGACGGTAGACCGACGATCCGACCAACTGACCGACAGACACCGACGGTGGACCGACATTCCAACCGACCGACCGACCGACCAAACTTAAAATACTCACAATGATTGCTGCCGGTGTAATGACACACCACATGGGAACATAGAAAAACCAAATGAACTTATATTGAGAGCCAATCATCATTTCCACGTCTCGCATAAAGTTTCGGACCCCTGAAATGTATATCAAAATATAGCAAATTAGCGGAGACCTAACATTTAAGACATTCACTGGCATACTACATTTGGTACTTATTCGTTTTATTTTGTTATTCAATTTGAAACTAGCCCTAAGTTACCAACTATAATTATCTCCACTATTGAAGACATACAATGTTTGCATATCGAATAAACTTCTATTTACTATATTATTAACAGTGTTTAATAAATAACACGTAAGTCTAAAATATATGTAAAATACATACTGATTTTTTTTATATACTTTGTTTCATTCTAAACGAAACAAATGTGTTGCAGTTATAAACTACGTGACTCTTTTTGTCATATGTCACCACGTAAATATGATGCCTTCAAAACATTTGCTAGAGTTATGCCCCTTTTCAAAAAGAAACGGAATTAAACGCCAACTTCTTCATATATTCATGAGTGTTTTTAATTTCTTAAGTGTATCATGTTGGTAAAACATATGTACGTTTCATTATTAGTGACGCTATGTGAAATTTGGTCCAAATCTCTTATTTTGAAACGAATGTTTGCTATTAACGTATTTATTCTACATAGATTGTGAAACAACTAACAAAATAAATATTGATTGATAATGTGTTAGTTTATATTTAAGAAATAAATTTCTCTGTTGCTTACCGTACACGTAGCAGATCGCTATCAGCTCGAAGAAGGCAACCAGCATGAGATTATAGGAGCCGGAATACCAGTCAAATAACGTCAGTACCAGTATCCCACCCTGTAAATATACAATGGCGTAATGATTATATGCACAGGCATGACACGGACACAATAGAGTATTATACGGAGGATACGAAAATACCCGATGTTTCCCGATTGAACACGGACAGTCTCCGTAGCTTTTATTGAAATTATAGACTCTAGAACGGAACCAACTCTCTCGCTTGTGTCCGTTACTGGGCGCAAGAATACAATTAAAGGCAGCGAATGGGGATCGAACCTTCCGATCGACCTACTTCCAACGGTAGGTTTATTGTCTAAATTTAAAGCAATTCAGTGACGTAGCTCCCAGTAAGCAATGTAAGCACGTGCCTACACTTTTTTTCGAGAAATTGAAAAAAAATAAAAATGCCAAAAAATAATATAAATTGGACCCCTAACGGGAGTAGACTATCAATTTGCATCCAAAACACCATTGAATATGATCAACATATTTAACATCATTTTATCGATTTATTTGGTTATGAAACAGTGTATTCAAGGTTAATATTAAGGATAACCAGGCCCCGTAAAAACATAAGGAATATGCGCCTTAATGCACCTACGGCGGTCTAGCTGAAAAAAGTTTCGGGGGAGCATGACCCGGACCCCCTACAACTGTGCCTACACATCGTTTTCAGCCAAGCTACGCCCCTGCATTTGCGTATTGGTTTCAAAAATGAAAAAAAAATATACTAACCTTGGTCGTCATGGGTATTCCCAATATGAATCCTATAACGCAGCAGACGAACGTAAACAGGGCTTTCCTCTTCCTGAGTACTCGTGGCCATACGTCCGTGGCGCCGCTGATCACCGTCTCCATCATGACAAACTGAGTGAAAAATGTCAAAATAAATAATTATCATATCATATACAAAAAAAAAAAACATACCAATAACAAATAGTGAATATCATGATGTCTGGACCTCCTGGACACCCTTTCAGAGGTTTAAGAGATCTGGAGAACATGAACAAATATTTTAAGGGATCTGGGGAACATTTACCAATTATTAAGGGATCTAGGGGACATTGGCCGTTACTTTCAGGGATCAAAGGCCTAATACTTTTGAGGAACTATGGCAAATAATTTTGGGGATCTGAGGAACAATGGCCATTACTTTAAGAGATCCAGGAAAAACAACCCCCGCCCCTGGGAGGGCTTCCTTTTGAAACCAAAGAATGTAACAAGGTTAAGAATATATATCATAAATGTAACATAATCTGTTTTTATCAAGTCTTTTTAATGGAGGGTATTGAAATATGAATCGCAGTATTTCTTTGAGTAGCCCAACTCTGAAAAGAGTGTTGAACGAACACAGCTCCCGTTGCTTGAGTCCGTCACATGACACTGAGTATTAAACTGTGAAGGAGGAAGGCGACAAGACTGCAATGGAGGTAGCAGATGAGGAACGACATGACTGTATTAATCAATGTATATTAACAGAAATGCTTGAGAGAAATTCTTTCAAATTATCTGTTATTATATAAGATGTATACCTGACTGTCCAACCCAAGCGTTAGCAACATGAAGAAGAATAAGAACGCCCATAAAGATGAAACTGGAAGTCGAGCGATGCCCTCTGGGTAAGCCACGAATGCAAGACCGGGTCCTACAATAGAAATAAGTATAAGCATAACACATATTTGTCGATTTACTGGGGAGTAATCATTTAACAGACTGAAGCTCTCGGCTGGTCTATGAAAAAAGCTCTTGGAAGCCAGCGCGCTGGTCTGTGTCAAAATGTAAATAGATATAGACTAACCAAACATATGACTCGGACACTCATATACAGATATTACCTAAAAGCGTCTTTTTTTCTTTTTGGATAGACTATATAAACTTAATATGATAAACTTTCCACAGAAAAAATATCAAAATAATAAAGTATACATAGAGTACGAATTTACTTCAGAGTTGATTAAACACAGCGTGTCTGCCTCAATGTGGACTATAAATTGCAGGGTATTAGCAAAGCCTCGGAGACGTGTTATTTTTTATTGATGCATTACCAGCAGCTATTATATCATAAAGTAAGATTGCTAAACAATTTAAGTCTCATTTACCAGTATTTTAATGGATTTTAACGCCACTTTCAATACACGAAACGTTATATATAATGAATGAATAGGGTTTTACGGCGTACCAACACATTTTAGGTTATTCGACGCCAACAGGAAGGAAGATTCCAGGTTCACTTTACATGTACATAAACAACAAATTAACATACAGATTAAAACAAATACATTAACAAATGAATATGCAGAATGAACCTAGAACCTTTATACCTGCAGAACTGCAGAGTTTCAGTAAATTCTATAGTATTACTCAATTTGTCGCTTCTTACGACATGCATAAGCCACAGAGATTCTATTCTTGCCATTACTCATAGCTCCCTGCAACCAGACAGGGGTTAATAATTTAACCACAATAGTGAATATGACAAAAAAATTATAAAATGAACGTGACACTAATTCGGAGGGTTCCTACCCCTCTGCAGAGATCGACAGTGATTCTATTCATAGCCGAAACCACACGGGCTGAAACGTTATAAAAATATAAATAGAATACCCAGCAGTTGATATTGGCGAAGAAAAACCTCAAAATCATTCTGAGTGGAACTACCATCCTTCCGCAATTAACTGACAAACTTTCTCACTTAATATTTTGGAGCAAGCGATGCTCGAACACATGACCTCAGCGGTGTGAGATAATATGTCATTAAACGACAAAATCTTGGGACTTCTCGCCCACGGAACACCTTATTTACTAGTATAGAAAGAGCATAGCTCTGCTTAACTTTGAACGAGTTATCAATTTACCTCTTTGAATACATTTAATTATTTTTTTTAATGGGGTTTAACGCCATTTTCAGCACATTTCAAGTTACATATGGCATATCTAGTTTTACTGGTGGGGTCAGGCTGAATCAGACTGAGTAGAATAACCGTCCTTCCACAGGTAACTTTCTCACATAATTTTTTGGAGCGAGCGGGACTCGAACCTACGACCTTAGCGGTGAGAGGTAAGTGATCTTGAGACGGCGCCTTAGACCACTCTGGCACGGAGTACCCTACATATTTAATTAAAAACATCCACTACTAGTAATCATTGATAAATCGGCCTCTCCTCTGTGGCCGAGTGGCCTAAGGCACTGTTGTTTAATGGCCACATTCCTCTCACACCTGAGGCCATGGGTCCGATCCAAGTTCGGTCAAAACTATTTATATGAAAAGGTCTGCCAGTAACTTGTTTAAGTCAGATTCATGGTTCAGATGAGGTCATCCTAGTACATGTATTTCATAGAGTGAAGACACTCGACGGACTGCCTGAAACATTATCGGTTACTATGGAAACATGCACCTACCACTGTCGGCCACGTCCTTAACATCCTGGTTCGTTTGATGGGCCATGAATCCGAGGAGAGAAAATATGGCAAACCCAGCAAATACACTGGTGCCACAGTTGATGAACGCGACAATGAGTGAATCTCTGAAATAAAGTTAAAACCAATCTTGTATATATATTATACACTGTTCATTTGAAATGAAATTAACTTGATCTACTATATTTATATATCAAAACGAATTTTAATAGACAATTTCCTTACCCATCTCCATCATAATATTACAGCTCATTCTTACATTATCATCAACTAAAGTCTCTTCCAAATAACTGACCAACTATATTTTCTTAATCACTCCCATGTGGCAGGCTTCTTTTATTTACTATGATCAGCACACATTTTGTATTTTCGTGACTCCTTGTGACTAATTAAGTTGCTCATTTCGTTTAAAGAATTTAATCATACTTGAAATAAGATCTTTAACAAACCCCGACAGCGACACCTATTGTTATTTGAACTAACACACAAACTTATAATTTAGTTTTCCGAATATGTTCGTTGCATTTTTTTCTCCTTAAACTGCAATCTCCAAAAGATGGACAGACCATAATATTATATTGCGTCTTACATGAGCAGGCGTAAAGAAAACAATCGAAAACTTACCTCCAGCAGTTGTTCTTGAACTTGTTGAAGCTGGACATGCACAGAAGACCGCCAAAGGCCGGCCCTAACGAGTAGAATATCTGCGTAGCAGCATCAGACCATACCTGCAGGTGAAAAGGTCATAGTGTTATAGTTTCAACAACTGTTTGCTTTTGCTTAACAAAATGTTGTTTGTTTGTTGTTGTTGTTTTTTCTGTAAGGTCGTATCGCACCGATGAGATACCTAACCCTATACAATGGTTACTTTGAAGTTGATTGTGGGCGCTGCCATATTGAAACGTCACAATCACGTGACAAAAAGAAACATTGGGCTCGCCCATAAGGAGGAAACCATCGTAACAAAACATTTTAAATAAATTAAGAAAAGTACTCTGAACTGATATGCTATTCGAACGTGCAACCCGCAGTTGATTTAAAAACCTCACCTGGTCGGGGTTTTTTTAAAATTTAAATTCAATGTGCCTTTTTCACTCAAACGCATTTTAATACAATCAAACAAACATATTCCATTCAAACACAAACTTACATCTTCATTCTCTATAATTGCCACCTCCTTTAAGCATAAGACCCTTTTTAGAGGGTTTAGCGCCATTTTCAGCACATTTCAGATAATATATGGCATATCCAGTTTTAATGGTGGATGGAGACCCCAGAATGAATCCGAATAGAACCACCGTCGTTCCTGCAGTAACTAGCAAACTTTTTCTAGGACAAGCGTGACTCGTACCTACGACCTTAGTGGTAAGAGGTAGGTGACCTGGAAACTTGGCGTTAGACCACTCGGTCACGGAGGACTCCTTAATATAGCCCTTACCGTCCTATAAATTTCAAAAACACTAGTTTTAAAAAAAAAACACTCTTTCTACTCTATATCTACTATTATCTAATGCTATCAACATTACATGTGTAGAGAAATGGATCAATAAAACTCTTTCTCGAGGGATTTTTTTTATTTATTTATTGAAATTGTCATTATTATGTGTTTAGCTGGAATACCTCAAAATAACAACATAATAGTAAACAGATGGGAAAAAGATAATAATGTAAATAATGTATTTCTTCTACATTAATGATTTTTAATGTTGTGAATCGCAAGACACCGCAGATATGGCACATCAATTTTTTTTATTGGCGGAAGACCTCAGAATCAATCCGAATAGAACCACCGTCCTTCCGCAATCGTCATTAATGGATAACTTGCAGAAAATATTGCTTTTACATCGAACTCTTCTATTTTGTCGTCAGTGCCTCACGGAAGATTTATACATATTTTTGTTATATTAATCAAAACAACACATACCTTGGGATTCTTTAATCTGTCCCATTCTGGAAAGATGTAGAACTCGATTCCTTCTTTGTAGCCTGGAAGGGTTAGACCCCTAACTAACAACACGACCAAGATTACGTAAGGGAACGTGGCCGTAAAGTAGACAACCTTATCGGGGGTAAACAAATATGTTACAGAACCACATACTGATAAATATCAAATATAGATAAAATGTATTACATATATATTTTTTTTCATTTGGAAAGACAAAATAACCCACCAGTATACATAATATAATACAATCTGAAATCATTTGTCAATGACACATTTGTTATGCATTATACATATATACCGTCCTGTTCATAAATAAACAAAAAATGCAAGCAATACTTCGTACAGTTATTAAAAACCATCATAGTAAAAGCATCCCTTTTTCTTTTACCGGCATTTCCAGCACATGGCAGTTTATACATGCATATGGCGTTTCCAGTTTTATAAGTGACAGAAGACCTCAAAATGAATCCCAAGCAGACCCGCGTCTTTACGCAAGTAACAGGCAAACGTTTTCACATAATAATCTTTTGGACCAAACTTGGCTTGAGTGGTCATTAGACGACAGCGATTAAAATAAATACTCAAATTTAGTCTATCCAAGAACGTGATATCTCCTCATCGGGAGAGCAGGGTACGTTATACAAAGTACTCAAATTGGGAGATTAATGAAATGGTTTATGTGACAAAAGTTGCCGGGTCCGGTTAGTTCAGTCGGTAACGCGTCTGACAATCAAATCAGGGGTGGGGAGTTCGAATCCCCGCCGGGTAAGTCTCAATGATGATTGAAGTATATTACGTCTCATTTTCATTGGTATCTCACTGCTAATTCAAGTGGGAAATTTATCAGTTTATTGCGGAGATGGTTGCTCTCAATCACTGCTTAACCTCCTAGGATCCCAGGAAAGAATGATTATATTAACTGATCGTTTTATAGCCCTCGATGGCAAAAATGACGCTAAATATCTATTCAGTGACAAAAGTTGAAAATATATTAACTGACCTTTCCTGAAGACTTGATGCCTTTCATCAAGCAGAAGAAGATGAGGACCCAGGCAAACAACAGACAAATGACATTCTTAAGGCTGATCCCGCCGATATCGTTGATCGTGTCGGACTCGTGCAGTCTCAGTACGAAACGTCTAAAACAGAGAACATATATTAAAGCTGGTAAAACAGCGATCCAACACAAAAAAAGAAAGGTCTTGAAGCATGAATGTATTTTTCTGACCCATAACTGATTCAAATGGAATAGTTACAATAGCGGATATCAATAAGTGCACATGTACGTTAAATTTTGCTTCCGTAAAACAATGGCACCTTATTAACGGAAAATACAACACAGAAACTGTATGTGCATGAATACAATGACAAAGATAACTTTTTAATGTGAACTTTGTAAATATAAAAGTCACCAAGCATTAACCATTAAAATTACTACGATTTTTGTTCAAAAGTTTGTACGTTCTTTTGATAAGTACTTTTGCAGGTGCCTCATATATTTCGATATGTATTTATGGTGAAAAGCTTTGCAACCTTTCAGCTAAAATAAAATAATGATCTGTTCTGCTCTGCTCTGTTCTGCTCTGCTCTGTTCTGCTCTGCTCTGTTCTGCTCTATTTTGTACAGGTGTACATTAAACGAACTATCAACTATCCCGAAGCTAAACTGCTTAAGATAATATGTTTAATAAACGGACAATTTTAGTTTGCTCTTTAAACTTACGTCCAGTATTCTTCACTTGGGGACACCAGCTTCATTTTGCAGTCTGAGAAATTTGTGTTTAATATATCGTATCCCAGGTCATATATAGACGGCACGGCTGAAAGGGCTGTTGTGAAATTTTGGTAAATCGTTTTATTTACACAGCTTTCTTCATACATTCCTGCAAAGGTATAAACACAGTATCGATAATAATTATGTCTCCTCTAAATACGTGCGTGCGTGTATGCATGCGTGCGCGTGTGTGTGTGGGGGGGGGGGGGGGGTGGGGTATGTACGCGTGCGTGTATGTGCGATCCTATGGATATGTTATATACGTATTGAACCCCAAATATCCGTTGTTCAACACTTTATAAACGTTATATGTATATCTAGCCAGAAATGATTTGCATTGATTAACTAAACAAGAGGGCCAAGATGGCACTATATCGCTCACCTGACTAACCTTAAGTCACCAAACTTAAGTAGATTATATAATACATGTACACTCAAATTTCCAGAAAAACGAGATGGGCGAGTAGTTAGAATTTTTATTTGTTTTGAAGATGTAACAGATGCGTAGAAAAGTTCAGACTTGGTAGAGGGTCACCCATGGTAAACATCGAAATCAAGTGAGTAGATTCTAACAAGAAGGCTTTTGAAGTTTTTACTATAGCTGCCTATATAGTAAACTAGCACCTCACTGTGGTGGTCATGTTTTTTAACAAATCACAACGGCTTGAACAAACTTGGTAAAGGGTCACCCAAAGAACATTTCTGTGAAATTGTTTTAAAATCGATCCAGTGGTTTCTGACAAAATGATTTTTAAATTTTTATTATAGTTTATATATCACCCAAGGAACATTTCTATGAAATTATTTTAAAAATGAGCCAGTAGTTTCTGACAAGAAAAATTTTTAAGTTTGTACTATAACTTATTTAGTAAACTAACCCCACTCCCTGGACGCCATGTTTTTTGACAAATCACTACGGTTTGAACAAACTTGGTGAAAGGTCCTCCAAGGAACATTTCTGTGAAATTATTTTAAAATCAAGCCAGTAGTTTCTGACAAGAAGATTTTTTAAGTTTTTAGTAATCAAAATTGCCCCGCCCCCTGGCGGCCATGTATTTGGACGAATCAAGATGATTTGAACAAACTTTGTAGAGGATCACCCAAGGAACATTTCTGTGAAATTATTTTAAAATCGAGCAAGTTGTTTCTGACAAGAAGATTTTTTAAGCTTTTACTAATTAAACTTGCCAAGCCCCTGGCGGCCATGTTTTTGACGAATCAAGATGGCTTGAACAGACTTGGTAGAGGGTCACCCAAGGAACATTCTGTGAAGTTATATCAAAATTGGCCCAGTGGTTTCTGACAAGAAGATTTTTTAAGTTTTTACTATAGCTTATATAGTAAAGTAACCCCGCACCCGGGCAGCCATGTTTTTTGAAGAATCAAGATGGCTTGAACAAACTTGGTAGAGGGTCACCGAAGGAACATTTCTGTGAAATATTTTTAAAATCAATCCAGTAGTTTTTGACAAGAAGATTTTTCAAGTTTTTACTAATTAAACTTGCCCCGCCCCCTAGCGGCCATGTTTTTTGACGAATCAAGATGACTTGAACAAACTTGGTAGAGGGTTATCCAAGGAACATTTCTGTGAAGTTATATCAAAATTGGTCCAATGGTTTCAGAGGAGAAGTTGTTAGAAGCTAAAAGTTAACGACGGACGACAGACGACGGACGACAGACGACGGACACCAGGCGATCAAAAAAGCTAAAAAAAAAAGAAGCTAAATAAGGAGCAGATATTCTGTGTATGAATTAAACATGCTGTATCAGTGTTACTAAATCCCATTAAGATATTTTGCAGAATCATAAGTCTTTTACTACATATCCACATGTATTGTTACACGATATAAGTTTAGAAGTTTCATATTTCAATGAATAGTTACTTCCCTTAGATTGCAAAAATTCAAATTTGCAACAACAACAACAACAACAACACACGCTCCAATTTTTCACAGTTGCATAATAAGAGTATGTCCACGATCAGTTTTACTTAACCCTGCTTGTTTAAAATATCAAGCAAAATTCAGATTTGAAGCACCAATATTCTGGACGGGCGGACGGACAAAAGAAACGGACGTGCACTTAATACCCCTTCAGCATTCTTCAGATGACAGGGCATGCAAATACGCAAGACCACGAGGTCATCCGTAAAATGTGTGTTAACTGTGCTCCGGCTCAGGTAGATGGCTAATTGCTGTGGCCATATTTTGAAACGGCATAGTCATTTATATAAAAAATGGACATAACTCATGCAAAAAATACAACTTTATGTAAGTAAAAAAAAATGTTGGGTGGCTGCAATTTTGAGTGAGAAGGTAGGTAGGAGCCGACATATATTATTTAAAGAACGGTCACAACCGCATGCATAACGAACAAAGCATGGAGTAGGATTACCATACCCCGTCTGGTCCTAAGGGGGCTATAACAAATACACGACTGTCGTCTTAAATGGGCTGAACGACTGGGCGCAGTTGTTGGTGTCGTGCGTATTAACAGCGTTATGTAAAACAGCACACGTTAACTTACTGTTTAGTTCATACACCTTTGTTGTTTCGTTCGTCATTGAGTCGAAATCTGGGTAGGCTTCCTGGCGGCAATATTTTGTGTTCCAGTTGTTGTCGCAGTCCACCCATGGCACATCGCCGTCCAGGTTGACGAAGGAGACAAACATGTAGTAGATGGAATACATGATGATGACGTTATAGTAGATACAGACCATACCGCTGATCAGCACCATACCCCACCCGATACCTGTAATACAGTCAGAACAATACACGTGATACAGCCAGAACAATATATGCAATACAGCCAGAACAATACATGTGATACAGCCAGAACAATATAATTATGTAATACAGTCAGAACAATATATGTAATACAGTCAGAACAATACACGTGATACAGTCAGAACATAACATGTTATAACAATAACGATAACAGTAACCATAATGATATAATGATAATGATAATTATATAATGACAATAACAAGACCTGTCGGTGGACAGACCGCTCAATTTGCCGACTGCCTGTTTATAAAACAATAGCTATCGAGTGACTGAGCACCGGGCAATATTATAAAGAATGTCTCAGAGATTCATTTTTTTACTGAGATAAGAACAGGCTAAAATACTTAAATAGATTTGTTATTATGAATATAATAAGGAAATAAAATCAAACAAAAATACAAGTAAATGTTATGACATTTGTCAGTTTGAACCTAACATACGGATCATTTTTCAACTGACTGGGGTTTTACGGCGTACCAACACATAGGTTTTTCGACGCCAACAGGAACAAAGATTCCAGCTTCACTCTACATTTACAAAAGCAACACATTAACATACAGATAAAAAAAAGATCAACAAATGAATATGCAGAATGAACCTAGAACCTTGATATCTGCAGAACTGCAGTGTTTCAGCAAATTATTTCGTATTACTCAGATTGTCGCTTCTTACAACATGCATGAGCCACAGTGAACCTATTCTTGCCCTCAATCATATGACCCCCGGGAACCACACAGAGGTTGGCAATTTAACCACAATAATGAACATGACAAAAAATGATAAAATGAACATGACACCCATTCGGAGGTTTCCTACCCCTGTGCAGAGATCTATTCTTTTTTTTTCAACTGAATCCCAAGAATATTATCTGAGATATAAGCTTTTTGGAACACTTTTAAATTAGTTTAAAATACACATGGAACACTGGCATCTGATACCGGTATTTTAGTTTACCTTACAATTTTCATTGTTTGCTTTTTTATATGTTTGTGTATGTTGTAGATAGCCCATAAAGTTGCTTTATCATTGATATACCAGACATTGTAAATGTAGACATCCATTTATTTCAACATTTTATTGTTGTTATTTGCGTGTCGTTTACGCGTGCATACCTTTAACTGCATGCACTCATGTCTAACATCTAAAATACCCTTAGTGTTTTGTGTGTGTGTGTGTTTTTACCATGATAGTTAGACAGTCTTTGTTGGTTATTTGCGTATTATATACGGTGAGAAAAGATAAAAGGCTTTGTATGATACGGCTAGAGAAATTGAATTAATAAGAGCAAAGCATACAAATATTGATGTAAAACTTGCGTTTAAGAATATAAATGTGTTTTGAATATAAAGTATACAGATTTCATCAATTTATTCCTTTTACAGTATTTTTTATATTAACGTTAGTTTTTCGGTATACAAAACATCATTTCAAATTCTGTTATGGAGTATATGAATAAACATCTAAGGGTACTTAACCTAAAACAGTATGTAAATGAGTTAAAACGCCTAACGTTGCTAATGACAATTTTAACCATGGACTTTGTAGGGTGTAAAATTCTTCAATGCATGAACTGTGCAATACCTCGTTAATCCATACACCTACAAAGTGTGTGCATTCTTGTCATTATATTATTTACATATTTACTTACTTGTATACGTGGGACAGAAATAAATGGAATGTTACAGATACTCAGTAACCATACGAATATAATCTATGGATAGCTTATAGTCGTATAATTATGATTTAATAAATTACAAGAATGTTTGCTCGAAAACGAAATGAAAGTAACCGGATTGTGTTTACGTTCGGTTGAAGGCCATATCTTGGTCCTCCGTGACCGAGTGGTTTAAGACGCTGTAGATTAGTGGTCGCTTACCTCTCATCGGCGGGTTCGAAGGTTCGAACCCAGTTGTAGTATTTGATGGGACAAAATAGTTAACTTAAGTATAAAGGGATCAATATTATGCCCTAAATCAGAACCAAGTTCCCGCGAGTGTCCTTAAAGGTAGTGAAGGCTCGTGCAAGTTTCAAATGTTGATGTCAGTAATGGAGACGTGCTCTTGCCTTAAAACTTCAACAAAATGTTATAAGAAAAAAAGAGGTTACTTTAGTAAGTCTGCTGAAGTTGTCGCATTTGCCTCTCTCAATTGAAAATATTAATAAATAACTTACCATAGAAGAGTGGGGACACTTTCCAAACCGTGATAGGTCCTTCGGATGCAAACTGTCCAAGGGACAACTCGAAAAAAAACAGCGGGAGACCAGCAATAAGCAACATAATACAGTACGGTACCAGAAACGCTCCTGCAAATACAGAAAGTTGATCAAATGAAAGGCTACCAAGACATGCAAGATTTGCTCTTTTATTAGTGAATTTATTAAACGAGTTGTAAAAGTATATTATGCCAGGCTCCGCCGATATTATTTTGCCAACAAATTTATCGATTCATTAATAATGAGCATGGCTATAATATATTTTTATCACGTGCTTTAGACAGGAAAATCGTACATTTAACTTTTTTCGGATCACCTGTTTAAGCAACGTGAAAAAACAGGCATATTAGTATCTTGTCAGTCATCGCATTGCGAAACGCCAAACTTAAAAATATACTTTCCGGTAAATCGGAACGAACTATGCCATTGTATGATATATGTGATAAATCTAAGGTTTATGTGGTACTTCTAAGATATATGTGGTACTTCTAAGTTATATGTAATAAATCTAAGATATACGTGATTAAACTATGACATACGAATATGTAATACAAAGTAACAAAAATGCTAGCTTCTCCATATAAGTGAAACTGCACATGTGTGTGCAGCCATTTTTGAAATTAATGTTTCTGGGGATTTAGCAACATTCGACGAGAACATATTCCGACTCTGATCAATTATTTATTTGAAACGAACAGACCTTAAATGCTAAGATTTAATAATAACATTGTAACCCAGCTTTAGAAACATGTACAACATTTTATTGCGGTAGTAAAGTGGATACAGTGTTGACAGTTCACACCAGAGGGCATCGGTTCGATCCAAATTTGATGGTTCCTCAAAACAACCCTCATTTTCCTCTGAATATAATATTATCATTTCAGGGTCGTTTATTTAAAAAATAAAGGTTTTGAGTCTGACCAACTCAAACAAGCTGAAATTATATCAACTATAACTCACCGCCTCCATTTCTGTAGCATAGATACGGAAATCGCCACACGTTACCCAGTCCCACAGCGTACCCAATGCACGAGAGCATGAAGTCCAAACGTCCACCCCATGTTTCTCGGGCAAGTTCCTGAAATATAAATTCATATTTATACAATGCATATATTTATGTGACTGTATTGTTGTTGTTTTTTTGTTTTTGTTTTTTAAATGAAGAAGACCATTTTACCGATATGGTTTGCTGGCCTTTTTAATTTTTTCCAGAATAAAAGGTGGGAGTCAATATGATAGGACTACTTGGGAGCATTCGTTACTGTTCGACTGTTATCGGTAATCTCCGTCTAAATTGTTGTTTTCAATGAAACAGTCATCAAAACTTGTATTCCTGTGAAATTTCACAATAATAGTTGAAAAAAGAGTATCAAGGCAATTGTCTTAAAAAACAACATATTTATCAAAATGTTGAGATTGATTGAGTTGTTCGCGTCATTTTTATGCTATCAAGGGGTAATAGACGATCAGTTAACGTAACCACTGTTTCCTGGGATCCTGAAAGGCTAACTAGTTCTCGTGCACATCTCCGTAACTGATAACTTTCCCACTTGAATCAGTGGTGAGAGACGAATGACAATGAGACACAATGCCGTATATCAGTCATCACGGAAACTGTTGCCGGGCAGAGATTCGAATTCACGACCCCTGGATTGGTAGTCAGGTGTGTAACCGACTGAGATAATCGGGCCCGGCCTAAGTATTAAGATAGTTTTGATTTCCTGTTATATATTCTGTTCAAAATGAAACAAGTCAATACAACGCAATATGGCTCAGGGTACCATAAAAATCGGAGACTATCTTTATCCTATGTTTTACTTTACATAGCGGTATAGTTTTGTTTATGCACTGGGAGATAAATGGAAATTGTCAGCCCAGATACAAGCTATAGAGTTGTGTGGGTTTTTTTCATCAATATGAAATATGAATCCTTTAAGAAATGTAATAGCAGTGTGCAACATGGTGACGATAACGATATAGGCGACAGTGATTCGTGCACATCAAAAGGAATGTCACTTACATGATATTAATAACCTCAAACTTGCTTTAACATGCTCAGGTATTTAGAGACATTGTCATCGTGTTGTTACTTATGTTACGTGTGCTTACTTGTACGCGGTACAAGCTGAAAATAATCGTTTAGTCGTTATTATGCCATTGTTTGCTTGCTGTCCTCCGGCCAAGATATATCTATGTAGGCCGGTATTACCTTATTGTTTTTTTAGTGCGAAACGAGTGTTTATAAATAAAAAAATGATTTCTATCCTTTGTTTAGAAATATTAATTCCTTTTTTTCAATGCGCATACAAACAAATCAATCGATTTCAATGCAAGTATGGATTAGCACGTATATAGTCTTACAAAGATTTAATTCGTAATCTCCAATACTGTCGAAGTCAATAAAACTATTTGGGTAGCTATTGTTTGTTATTTTGAATTCGATTTTATAAATACAGCAAATAAATTATGTTTTATGAATGGCCTTACTAGCATTGCAACCGTGCGTACACATAAAAGTTATCATTATATATGACGCAGGTTTAGACGCTTATAACCTACTGACATGAATGTAATAAATTCGGATAATTTCAAAAAGGTCTGGCTCACCAATATATACATACTACATAATATTATACCGGGCCCAGTTGTCACAAAACATCTCAACCTGTGCATGCACTCAACCTCACTTTATTTTTAATTTATTCGTTTTCATCAGTTTCGATACCACCGTCATTATGCACCAAACAGTTGTAACCCAGGCCAGAACAAAGTATGGAATTTGACGTTCTGTCTGCAGAGTCTAGGTGAGGCTCTGGCCTACAGGGACAGTGTTGCTAAAAGCATTGCTAAAACCCTTTCCCCCGAGTACCAAGTTATTGTTTTACTGTTGTTGGCTCTCATGTTGTCTGTCAATTCTCGCGACATTTTATTGCCCATGGTAGAATATGGACATTACTACACAATAGCCGATATTCCACGGCAAGAGACACCGCTGTTATCCCAGATCTTTTTTGGTGTGAAGGGAGTTTAACGCCATTTTCGACACGTTTAAGATCATATATGGCATATCCAGCGTTATTGGCGGAGGAAGACCTCAGAATGAATCCGAGTAGAACCACCGTCATTCCGCAAATAAATGACATTCTTTCTCACATAAAGTTTATTTTTTGAGTGAGCGAGACTCGAACCTATGACCTTAGCGGTGAGAGGCAAGTGATCTTGTGGCGTGGCTAATTTTTGTGTGGAGTGAAACTCCCGCACAGCCACGGCACTGCGAGTACGTTGGTGCTGTAAGCCCTGTACTTTAGCCCCGCAGTCCTCCGCAATGCCCTGGTCTGCGGCGAGTCAGGTAACAAGTGGTCGCTGCAATACGTTGATATGCATAATATTTGTCTTAATCGAATATATATAAAAAATACGTCAAAAGGGAAGCCATATTAATATTATATATAAATTAAATTAAAAGTCAAGTCTAGCCTCCGGGACTTTACCAAGACATTACAAACTATCAACAAATATGTTACACCCATGTTGATCAGCATAAAAAGGTCACTGAAAATTTCAGCTTAAACTGAGACGTTTTATAAATACAGGACAAGCGACCACCACCTCATCCTCTCCCGAATAAAAGGGGGGAATTTGGGATCTTGTATTGATTACATTGCAGCGATATACTAGTTATACATTACAAATGACTTTTATAGTTTTTTATTGCTTTTTTTTTAACTTTTTTATTTTTAAATGGTGTTTTAGCCCTCTTTGTGGTATTTTGCTTTAAACGTACATGTAATTATATCAAATAAAGCGAACACAATTAGAACAATGCGTAATTTACAACTCCGCCCATTTCAAACCCATTTACATGCAAATATTGTAATGCAAATATTAAATCGCATTTATTTTAAAGTTTTCTTTTCACATGTCACGCTTTGTATATATATATATATTATATAGCTCCTTGGCATGTGTCGATCTACTTAACCAATCGAGAGTTTCATAATACGCTGCAGGTGAATACACTTAATACACCTTAGCCTACATGTAATTGAATAGTAACCAGGTAATACACAACAGATGCAATGGCCTGTAACGCGACCGGTTTACAGATACACCATAAAACTGCAAATAAATTACAATCGTTATTTAAAACCGAAAAATAAGGCCGTAAATAGAAAAAATAATTTCTTTGGTGATTCACTACCCAGGATCAAACAAATACACTGAAAGAAAAAGAAAGTATACATTTTGGTTTTTAGAATTATTTCATTATTGGCTAAGTTTATTCATGTGATGGAAAATGAATTGATTTTTTTCTTATTGTTTTGCTTTGAAATTAATTGAATGTTTGTTTTTTGATTCAACAATATGATGAAATATAATTATATAAAATTTATATGCAATACATTTATTGTTGACCTGTCGACGTTTATAGGTATGTATACTTTCTTTTTCCTTTCACTGTAGATAAAAAGTATGGAGGTTATTTTGTTTGTTCGAACAGTAAGCGTCCCTTTTATGCTATCGAGGGCTATCAGACTCTCAGTTAACCTAACCACTCTTTCATGTGATCCTAGAAGGTAATGGGATGCAATAACGTATGTCAATAACCATAGAGATCGTAGCCAGCGGAGATTCGAACTCACAACCCATGGATACGGTGGTGTTGTTTTTTTATAAGTTTAATATTTCATTGGCTAAATAGGCAAAAAACAGTTAGGTCCTTTTGCATGGGTAAGCATTCAAAGACACAATAAACTATTTTTTATTTCATTTCTGGTCTAGTGCAGATAGCACGCACAGGACATCCTTGGAGACCGTCAAACAAGTGTATGTGCGAATCAAACACTTGGGGTTATATATCACGTTACCCTGCATGAGGTAGTGTATCTGTTCAATTATATCTCTAAAGAAAGAACACGAAGCTCTCTTAAAGAAGGTCCTATAGAAAACTGTTTTTAATGTAAATACGAAACGATTGCATAGCGTTCAATTACAGTTTATTTCCATGGTCATATGGAGTGGTTGGTAGGTGTAATGATAAAAAACATCACGTCTTCAGTTGCGTTTTTAAACACACCACGCAACTCTGTAACAGGTAAAGCATGGTGTTTCGACAAATAGATACATGACTCTATTGACTACATTATAGATCATATGTAGAATTCAGTTTTGATAGTTGAATAATCAATACAGCAGATGCATGCGTCAATTACATTATAAATGTATTGGTTTTAATGGTTGAATAATGATTACATCATATGTGTGTGTGTCACATTCATTAGATCAGTTTAAATGGTTGATTATATTCAAGATATCGGATGCATGAATCAAATATACATTTGTTCATATACGTCTCACACACCTATTGATTTCTACAACTTCTCGGACATTGCACACATTACAAATTGTTCTAAGAGCGTCTTCGTTTCCATAGAGATTCCGCTGTTGGTTCAAATATGCAGGAAAAAACACGGGGTTGACCAGATTGCTATTTCACTATTTCGATGGTTCAATGACACCCCTTCATTTTTGACAATGCTGCCAATTTGTTGCAGAGTATCACTACGCATCTTTAAGCCGTTATATCTTCATTCAACAGTAGCCAATGTCATCCAAAGTTGACAGAGCTCATAAAAATGTTCCAATGTTCTCATAGGTACAAAGTATGACAATTTTAAGCATTTTCAACTTGACAAAAATGATGCCCAACCGATTTACACAGCTTTAATTTCTTGGGCGTAACAATCTTGCTACCGTCACTAAGGGCGAGGGGGGGGGGGTAATTGGTAAGTGGGACATATAGTGAGTCTGCTAATGAATACACTAGATACATGCATTAAATTCTAACTAGTCACAATCATTGTTAGTCGCATAGCGAGACCGGTTTTAATGGTTGAGCATTAATGAATACGCATGATGCATGCATTAAATACACCACAGGTATATGGAAACCGGTTTAAGTGAATATATTTGATGCCTGTATCGAATACTATACACGTACTGCTCATATATTGGGGCAATTGTTCAGGGTTGCTTAATAAAGCGCATGCATGCAGCCAATTATGAAAATATAGGTCGTATAATGTGGAGACCAATTTTACTTTTTATAGAAGGGATTTGCCAAACGTATGCAGGATCTGACGCATTATTAAATGTGTACATAGTCAGTTTTCAGCCGTCTTTCATGCCCAAAGGCGTGGCCCAGCTGATGTCGACGTAATCAAGTTTTGCAGTTTTTATCACCTTACGCAGCAGTGACTACTTATTATTCGTCGAAGTTCTTTTTTTTTTAAATATGTTTTTATATATGTATTGCTTGCTAATAAATTAAGACGGTATATAAACGTGGATACACATTTGATTTGGCTATAACGAACGCACCAGCCTAACAAATGAGCTAGATATTAATTTTTAAATTAAATTCCTTAAATAACTTTAAATAAATATGCATTATTCATTATTTCTTTCAGTAAAGTCCGTTTGCTCTGCCAGTATATTAGAATTCAATGTATATTCAGAATTGAATGTGTTTAACGTTTATAACTCTGTGTGGATATCCATTTCATTTTAGGATTATATCAACTTGCTATTGAATCTACGCTCTACTGTACAATTCATCTCACGTGACATACATAAAACGATCAATAAAACGCTTCTATTACTGTAAATATTTAAAGGAGACCATCTTTAACAGTATACGTTCATTTTATCAAGTGCACAAATATTTGATTATAACCGACATGGTTTTCAATAAAGTTCAAAATCATTTTTCAACACAAAACAAAGGTGTCTAGTAATGCATTAATGGGAACACTTTTGAATTGGGTTTAACGTCATTTTAATTGAAAATATTAAAATTTAATACTGTGTTAACTTGTCAACAATTTCACATATATTGAACAAAATTGCAAAGGGGAGTGGGGTAGGGGGTAAATCTAATGTTGCCAAAACTTGTGGCCTGACCCCATTTCACATGTATATATGAAATAAAGTATGTTCAAACTTAACGTCATTTCAGGTTGCATGTATATACGGCATATCCGGTTTTGTTGCAAGAGTCAATCTACGCAGCAGAATCACAGTCCTACCGCAAATAATTGACGCAGTTTCTCACTTGCATAAGGCTTTAAGACCGAGTGGGACTTTTACTTATGATCTCAGCGAGGGGGGGATGGGGATGGGGATGGGGAAGAGAGAGAAATGAAGTGATCGCAAGACAATGGCGCTGTAAACCACGAGACAGACCTTCTTAAAAAGTTGATGGTATAAAAGGAATGTTTGACAGTATTGAAATGGGACTTATGTTTGATTATTTAAACTATTGAAGTTGAACGCTTTCATTATTTCATCTATAAGACAACGTTTATCTTATATATTTTAGTTTATATTAGCCCGGGTCTGGTTAGCTCAGCTGGTAGCGCGTCTGGCTATTAATCTATGGGTTGTATTTCGTATCCCCGCCCGACCACAGTCTCCGTGATGATTTATATACAACATTCAGTCTCGTTATCATTCTTCTCTCACCGCTAATTCAAGTGGGAACGTCATCAGTTACTTGTGGGGATAGGGTGTGCTCGAGTACTGGTTAACCTTCCAGGATCCCAGGAAGCAGTGGGTAGGTTAACGGATCGTCTGTTAGCCCTCGATGGCATAAAAATGACGCTAAACATTCAATCAATCATTCAATAGTTTATAATTATCATTGTGGTTTTCATATATATATATTTGAATAATCTTGACTATATATATATATATGCATATCTCTATTATTTATGATTGTCACCCTATTTGCGCGAACAAAATGACATATTTATTTGTCGACATGCCCTAAAAAATCATTCATGTATCAATTCTCTTGAAATATATGGATCTACATGTAACTAAGGTCTTCAAATATATATTTCTAGCTTTGAACTAAGAACCATTTATCCATCCATGTATATAAGTATATTGTCTAGCCAAAGCCCCAATATTTTGTCTACCCAATGACCTAAATGTTTTGTCTATCCAAGTACCTGAATGTTTTGTCTAGCCAAGGCCCTTAATGTTTTGTCTAGCAAAGGCCCTTAATGGTTTGTCTATCAAATGACCTTAATGTTTTGTCTATCCAAGGACCTTAATGTTTTGTCTATCCAATGTCCTTAATGTTTTGTCTATACAAGGACTTTAATGTTTTGTCTATCCAAGGACCTTAATGTTTTGTCTATCCAAGGACCTTAATGTTTTGTCTATCCAAGGACCTTAATGTTTTGTCTATCCAAGGACCTAAATGTTTTATCTATCAAATGACCTAAATGTTTTGTCTATCCAAGGACCTTAATGTTTTGTCTATCCAATAACCTTAATGTTTTGTCTATCAAATGACCTAAATGTTTTGTCTATCCAATAACCTTAATGTTTTGTCTATCCAAGGACCTTAATGTTTTGTCTATACAAGGACCTTGATGTTTTGTCTATCCAATGACCTAAATGTTTTGTCTATCCAATAACCTTAATGTTTTGTCTATCCAAGGACCTTAATGTTTTGTCAATCCAAGGACCTTAATGTTTTGTCTATCCAATGACCTAAATGTTTTGTCTATCCAAGTACCTAAATGTTTTGTCTAGCCAAGGCCCTTAATGTTTTGTCTAGCAAAGGCCCTTAATGGTTTGTCTATCAAATGACCTAAATGTTTTGTCTATCCAAGGACCTTAATGTTTTGTCTATCCAATAACCTTAATGTTTTGTCTATCAAATGACCTAAATGTTTTGTCTATCCAATAACCTTAATGTTTTGTCTATCCAAGGACCTTAATGTTTTGTCTATACAAGGACCTTGATGTTTTGTCTATCCAATGACCTAAATGTTTTGTCTATCCAAGGACCTTAATGTTTTGTCTGTCCAATGTCCTTAATGTTTTGTCTGTCCAAGGACCTTAATGTTTTGTCTAGCCAAGAACCTTAATGTTTTGTCTATCCAATAACCTTAATGTTTTGTCTATCCAAGGACCTTAATGTTTTGTCAATCCAAGGACCTTAATGTTTTGTCTATCTAAGGACCTTATTGTTTTGTCTATCCAAGGACCTTAATGTTTTGTCTATCCAAGGACCTTAATGTTTTGTCTGTCCAATGTCCTTAATGTTTTGTCTATCCAAGGACCTTAATGTTTTGTCTAGCCAAAAACCTTAATGTTTTGTCTATCCAATAACCTTAATGTTTTGTCTATCCAAGGACCTTAATGTTTTGTCAATCCAAGGACCTTAATGTTTTGTCTATCCAATAACCTTAATGTTTTGTCTATCCAAGGACCTTAATGTTTTGTCTATCCAATGACCTAAATGTTTTGTCTATCCAAGTACCTAAATGTTTTGTCTAGCCAAGGCCCTTAATGTTTTGTCTAGCAAAGGCCCTTAATGGTTTGTCTATCAAATGACCTAAATGTTTTGTCTATCCAAGGACCTTAATGTTTTGTCTATCCAATGTCCTTAATGTTTTGTCTATACAAGGACTTTAATGTTTTGTCTATCCAAGGACCTTAATGTTTTGTCTATCCAAGGACCTTAATGTTTTGTCTATCCAAGGACCTAAATGTTTTATCTATCAAATGACCTAAATGTTTTGTCTATCCAAGGACCTTAATGTTTTGTCTATCCAATAACCTTAATGTTTTGTCTATCAAATGACCTAAATGTTTTGTCTATCCAATGACCTTAATGTTTTGTCTATCCAAGGACCTTAATGTTTTGTCTATACAAGGACCTTGATGTTTTGTCTATCCAATGACCTAAATGTTTTGTCTATCCAAGGACCTTAATGTTTTGTCTGTCCAATGTCCTTAATGTTTTGTCTATCCAAGGACCTTAATGTTTTGTCTAGCCAAGAACTTTAATGTTTTGTCTATCCAATAACCTTAATGTTTTGTCTATCCAAGGACCTTAATGTTTTGTCAATCCAAGGACCTTAATGTTTTGTCTATCCAATGACCTAAATGTTTTGTCTATCCAAGTACCTAAATGTTTTGTCTAGCCAAGGCCCTTAATGTTTTGTCTAGCAAAGGCCCTTAATGTTTTGTCTATCAAATGACCTTAATGTTTTGTCTATCCAAGGACCTTAATGTTTTGTCTATCCAATGTCCTTAATGTTTTGTCTATACAAGGACTTTAATGTTTTGTCTATCCAAGGACCTTAATGTTTTGTCTATCCAAGGACCTTAATGTTTTGTCTATCCAAGGACCTTAATGTTTTGTCTATCCAAGGACCTAAATGTTTTATCTATCAAATGACCTAAATGTTTTGTCTATCCAAGGACCTTAATGTTTTGTCTATCCAATAACCTGAATGTTTTGTCTATCAAATGACCTAAATGTTTTGTCTATCCAATAACCTTAATGTTTTGTCTATCCAAGGACCTTAATGTTTTGTCTATACAAGGACCTTGATGTTTTGTCTATCCAATGACCTAAATGTTTTGTCTATCCAAGGACCTTAATGTTTTGTCTGTCCAATGTCCTTAATGTTTTGTCTATCCAAGGACCTTAATGTTTTGTCTAGCCAAGAACCTTAATGTTTTGTCTATCCAATAACCTTAATGTTTTGTCTATCCAAGGACCTTAATGTTTTGTCTATCCAAGGACCTTAATGTTTTGTCTATCCAAGGACCTTATTGTTTTGTCTATCCAAGGACCTTAATGTTTTGTCTATCCAAGGACCTTAATGTTTTGTCTATCCAAGGACCTTAATGTTTTGTCTATCCAATAACCTTAATGTTTTGTCTATCCAAGGACCTTAATGTTTTGTCTATCCAAGGACCTTAATGTTTTGTCTATCCAATAACCTTAATGTTTTGTCTATCCAAGGACCTTAATGTTTTGTCAATCCAAGGACCTTAATGTTTTGTCTATCCAAGGACCTTAATGTTTTATCAATCCAAGGACCTTAATGTTTTGTCAATCCAAGGACCTTAATGTTTTGTCTATCCAAGGACCTTAATGGTTTGTCTATCCAAGGACCTTAATGTTTTGTCAATCCAAGGACCTTAATGTTTTGTCAATCCAAGGACCTAAATGTTTTGTCAATCCAAGGCCTGCATTACAGCAGTTAGGATTTTAGATTCAGAGTTCGATTATATAACCCACAATATTGGTGAATGAGCAGTATGTTGAAACATTTGCATTTTACAAAGACCATAAATATTACATATGCATGTACAAACATATTAAAAGGTCTTTATATGTTTCAAGAGTAATCGTGTAAACATGTTTGATATATTATCGCTTGATTTTTATGGCAATATGTGAGATTTTTTTTTACTTTCATGGTTCTGGATTTATGACCGTTTACACTATTTATACGAAGTCTTGGTTTAAACATATTTTATTGATATTTTAAGATGTAGGTTATAGACTTTATAATAAAGCTTACAAAAACCCAAAAGGATTCTAACAAAAGCAAATGTATAAAGATTCTATCCAAACATTTCATTTATTATACGAAAGGTGTGTGAATAAAAGGTATTGACATATGTGTAAAATACCCACCGGGGCTGGATATAATACGTTATATATTAACAAAGAGGAATGAAGCCTTTAAATCATTCAAAGGTCAAAATGTCAAAGTGTTACATCGGAAAGAAACAAATATGTAGAACGGCAGTAACATTACTGACAAAACGCCTACTTGACCTCCAAACAACCCCGGTAAGTCACTGCCTCAGTGGTTCATTACACTAATATTGCTTTGTTTGAGCGATGACTTTTCTATATAAGTACTTGGTTTAATTATGAAAACATTTTGGTGGTCATTCAAACGCATCTAATTGTTAGATTATTTTAAACAAATATAGCGAATAAAAGAAAAACTGGGGTTCTACGGCTTACCAACACAAAACGTTTATTTACATGATACAAACAGGTTCGAACATAGCTAGTGTCTCAGTACATTCCTATTCAAGGATGAATACATTTACAAGCGCTTGGACTAAAAAAACACATCAATGAATGAATATGTAGATTGAACATTGATATATGTAGCATTTCGGCAATTTAAAACGTCTAATCCTCAATTTATGTTTTTAATCCTTAATTTATATGAACAAATCCAGAAGTTTACACTATGACGTCATGCATGAGATATGGTGACGTATTCATGTCATAATTAATGTAGCACCCTAGCCCCAGTATCACTGAATGTCCCAACTTTAGAATTTTCTCCAAACACTTTTTGGAATTGCTATGAATCCAATTGCATTGACCATTCTGTGGGTTATTCTTTACCCATTATAAGTAACGATTTGTTATGATTTCAATTGTTTGCGGTCATTTAATGTGTCATGCTTTCATAATTTATATTCATTGAGAAAAATTGATAATTTTATGCTGAGAAAAAGTAGCCTCAGGAGCTCTGTATAGTGCTTACACAAGACCGCGTAATATAAATGTACCGTCACGCAGCTGAATTTACAAAAGACGGAATATTCGTCGGTAACTGTGCCTGTCCCTGGTTTTAAACAGCAATTTTGTCATTTAATTTGTGGGGTCAACCGATTCGTCTTTTTCAAAACATCAATCGTGCTGTTGGCTCTCAAAATAAAACTTTGTCAAACTACTTTTACTACCACCCGCAGGATAGAGATCGCTGACCTGTGTAGCACAAATATGTATATGCAAATTGAACTTAATTTGATTCGTGTTTCTTCTGTTAAAATTCGTCTTCTCAGCCTTTAATTTTGAAGAGTTATGTAGTTAAATATCGAAAGGCGAAGTAGTCTCGTTTATATTTTGTGGTGGGGGGGATGGGGGGGGGGCGGGGGGCGGGGGGATGGGGAGGGTGTTAGAATTTTCAGAATTTGGCGTTTGTCGACTTTTTTGCATTTGTAAATTCGTACATCCATTGTACGTGGTGATATATATTTCGATTCAGTACATTAGGTAAATTGCAACTGGGATCGAATGATAAGCAATTGTGCTGCTATCAATCCGGGACGTCAAAATACATGTTTACGGCGTCATATAAATGTTAAGTCGCAGAGAAAAAAAATACATATTCACCTTGGAAAATACTTGTAGTTGTATAGTATACCAAAGTATACCACTGATTTTGAAAATAATTTAAAAATAGATTCCCCATTAACTACTATATTTGTAACTCTGTTTCGGTTGATGGAAAAATAGGACCACTGTCGCCCATGCTTGTAGAAGGAGGCGACACTTAGAAAACTATGCTAAAACTTTGCAGTTCTGGTACGTGTCAATGTCCTATGTTTGTCAGTATATTCATATGTTTATTATTTGTTGTTGTTTTCAGTCTATGTTTATTTGTTGATTTTGTACACACAGAGTCAGTCGGCAATCTTCCTCCTGTTGACCGTCGTAATATAAATGGTCTGTGTAGGAAAACCATAAAACACAATGTATTCTTTCATCCTTCGATCGTTCCGCTCCGGTCGGCAAACAAAACCAAGTTTATGTGATTACCATTGTCCCTCAACGACTCGGTGGCCATTGTAATGGTGGGAAGTAATTTCATTTCGATATAAATATTGTAACAAGTATTGTTTAACGTGCTGCGTGACCTTTTGGCCGAATGTAAAATACCGTGAAATTAGTGCAGCTTCAACGCTTCTCGAATGGTGTTCTTTCGTTTATGGAGATGTTTTTAGTCGACCCGTTACACGTGTGTATGTGTTTAGATGCGGGTAACAACTGCCGTCATTCAGTGTTCATGTTGTTGTTGTTGTTGTTGTTGTTGTTGTTGTGTTAAGCGTCGCTTTCAACAATTTTTCAGTCATATCGCGACGGCGTCTACTTGAGACAGTATTCTAAGCGCTGTCACACTGGAGTATCATGCCGCAGACACATGTTATGATACCCCACCCAGTCACATTATACTGACACCGGACCGACCAGACCTGGAGCTCTCCTCTAAATGCTGAGCGTCAAGTGAGGAAGCTTCCATAGTACCATTTTTAAAGTCTTTGGTATGACCCGGCCGGGGATTGAACCCACGGGCTTCCGCATGCGAGACGGACGCTCTACCACTAGACCACGCCGCGGTCTACGACATTATTGAACATTTATTTCTGATAAAACGATTTTCCTTTCCTTTCAATGGGAGTTTTTTTTAATCCTTTCTTTCGTTATTTTTTCTTTTTTTTTTTTTTTTTTATGTGTTGCAACGCTTGCATTTTATTTGAAGTGCAGACTTTTTAGATATGCAATTTATTTCAATGATAAAGGCACAACATTTAATTGTATGTTGGAAATGGGTATGGATATACCCCGATAAAAAGCAGTTAATCAAGGGCTAAATATATGAGCACAATGTTTTCTAAATGCCCGAGGACGTTCTGGACTCACACCAATATTAACTCCCTTGAATACTTCGGACCTACAGATGGAGGTAGAAATAAAACTGTATTCTTTTTGGGGGGATCTTTATATTGTAATAACTTATTTTTCCTACCTAGTGTTAAATGGTCAGTTTTTTAGAAATCGCATCTGAAAATTTGATGCTGATACCAGATTCCTAGGCAATTGTGTGTCATTTTAGAATTGTTGGTTCGAACCGCATTGTGGACGAAATGTTATTACTCTGGAAATTGATAGGTATCACAAAACCATTGAATTAAAAAAAACCTGGTCAATGTATTGTTGTTTTTCATTATAATTGCAGATCTTGAACAAATACAGAATTTGAGCCCAGGCACATGCTGCAGTTTTTGTTGGGATGTGTGTGGGGGGGGGGGGGGGGGGGGGTCACTGTGTTTTGGACATAAACGTTACAATGAAGCCCTATGGGAAATGTATAGTGCGGGACGTACATGGGTAAAACAAATGTCAGCACACCGGCAAATGTCGCGTGAAACTCATAATAACGTGACGTCGCACAAGCCAAACAGGGTCGTCAAACCAATGAAATGCAAACTGGTGTTTTTTTAGCGCCGCCCAGCTGCAAATGTTGAAATAAAATGCATTAAATATAGTTTATTTAGACCCCCGCTAAGACGTTGATTGGTGAACTATATAAATGTATACGGTAAACTGTTCGTGTATGGTGAAATATTAGTTGGGACTCGTCCTTTTAGCGGATGAATAAATAAATTGAGTGTTTGCGGTGTGCCATCAGAAAAAAATGTATATAGGGCCACAACAGGAAGGAACATTCCAGTTTAACTCTCTGTGTGCAAAAAACTATATAATAGTGGGTCATGTTAATAAAAGTGTATCAATACAGTTTAATAAATCTGCGGTACGGGCTGAGCCTTATGCCTCGAGATCTCGAGGCCGGCAATGTGCCGCCTTGTATGCCGGAAACTATGACCCTCGTCTCGCCATAACCCATGTAGCATTTGGGAACCACAGATGGTTGCTAATTTAACCACAACGTTAAATATGACAAAAAATTATAAAACAAACATTACATCGTTGAATAGTGTATTCAGACCGCCGATGTAGAGACGAGTCCTCAGAATCCCACGAGTTTGAAGAAAAAAAGGGGATGACCTATGGAAAGCCGATCTGTCTTTGGTATAACCTGATATGTGACCGAGGACAATACCTTCAGTATGCAAGGATGATGCTATATACAACCCAGTGACCTATCCTAATGCTATTAAGTCACTGATACTATCAAAACACTGCTTTGGTATTCGGCCGAAAAACAAACAACAAACGTCATCGTCTTAGTATCATACATGAAATACACGTCGATTTCCTATCCCAATTTCTTATCTACATTGAATAATTATTATAAAACTATTGTCTTTGCTTGTCTGTACGTAAGTGTGGTCATTGAACGATCTGCATGACGTGTTAATTAACAGTGAGTTCAATTCAATAAAAGTTGCTAGCTGATTATCGGCATAACAAAGAAAGTGTCATCTACACAATTACATTCATGACACGCGTGCTTGCATAGCTGGGGCTAATTAATTTAAATGTCTTTACACCTTAAGACTCACGAATGAATATTTCATCAGCAGGCGCCATTATCTGATTATGTAAGAAAAAATATAAAATTTTAAATACTATTCGACAGGGAGGGGTGTCCATTGTTTGCTATTCGACAGGAAGGGGTGTCCATTGTTTGCTTTTCGACAGGGAGGGGTGTCCATTATTTGCTTTTAAAGATGACATCCATAAAACATGATGTTGCGTATGTGTGTTTACCTACGCAAAAACTGATACAAGTGTTAACTCATCTAGATATAGGGAACAGAAGGAGGGTCTTACAACAGTATACGTATATTTAGGTATAGTACCATCATTGGAAACATCGTATAATGGCGGATATAAATAATCTTTTTTTCTTCTTTTAAAATGCACTTTCCTTATAGTAATGCTTTTTTGTTTGAATGGCAATATTGATGTATTTTGAACATTTTAAAGCAAATGTCATTTTTGAATTGTGAATTAAGAAATAAAATAATGCTTGGAAATTGAGGTATGAATACAAGATTTAGCAATGCTTTCACTTGTTGACAATAAATAAAATGTAAGTTTCACTTCTTTCATTTGGGTCTCTCTCTATCAATGACAAGTGTCCAAACTTTATTATTTACTATAGAATAAAGAACAAAAATCAATGTTTGGGTTACACCTTTAAAGCGAATCAAATATGGGGTCATGGATCTTCTCTAAAAATCCACTAGAACACGGTATGCAGTTGCTCTAATAGAGGTTGTGGTGTCATGAAGTACAGTTGTGTGTCTATGAAGTACAGTTGTGTGTCTATGAAGTACAGTTGTGTGTCTATGAAGTACAGGGGGGTGGGGTTCAAAATCATGTTTTCATTGAAAATGCTTTGGAAAATTATCAATGTTTATGTAAGAAAAGAAAATAAAACGAGAAATTAACTTAATGGTCAAATTATTACTACAGCATTACATTATATCACCAAAATGAAAGTTACCTTGTATTTATAGTTTTTCATGTTTTCTGTGCTAAAAATATATGGCTGGACTCGTAAAGAAAGGTTCCCACTATGAGTTTGAGTTGGAGGACCGTATGCACGAGTTTAAATTTCACCAGAAAGAGGCAATAATGCGCAGACGCGAATAAAGGGACAACGCGGACATTTCTATCACTAGGTCAAAACGGATGCCAGTATCTTAAGTCAAGCCTATAACAAAGGTATTTTCATTTACGCCTCAATTCATTTAGCGGTCATAAAAATACGCTGTCTTGACACCTAGAAGGATCATAATTATGCCCATCTACACAAGTTCAATTTGATATCAATTTATTTCATTAAATTGAACTTGTGAAATATGATAACTTCCATGACGAAAATTTTGGAATGAAAATATTCCCATTCATAGTAAAAGTTTTACGTATGTTAGTTATCGTGACGGAAAGCTTCTTTGATTCGATACATTACGCTTCCTTGGTATTTTATAGTATGTTTACTAGGGCTTAAGTCATCAGAAGTTATCTTTGCGATTATATTTGGAGACGCATATAAGAGTTTTTTTTCTGCTCAGTGTGGACAAAATGGAAGTAGACTTCCGAAATCATGTTTTCATACCCCAATTTCCAAGCATCAATTTTTAATTTTCTAGTTTCACAATTCAAACATGACAATGCTGTCAAAATGTTCAAAATACATCAATAATGCCATTCAAATAAAAAGAAATGAGCATTTAATAAGGAAAATGCACTTTTAAAGAAGAAAAAAACGAAGATTATTTATAACCGCCATTATGCGACCACCCCACGGAAGCACCTCCCTTTTCCAATGGCTAGAGAAATGTAAAATTTCAGCAGTGGCCCATTTACGCATTGCGTCACACTTACAGTACATATTAACGGTTTAACCCCCGTGTATATCATACGACTAGGTAACATACTAGCACGATTTCCACGTGTAATAGTGATATTAACATCCTACAATGTTTGAAAACCACACAGTGACTAGAATACTGACTACACTGAGTTAGATCGTACATTAACGTATCATTCAGAAGGTGAATGTGTTTATCCATAATGGCAGTTAATTCTCATGAAGGAAATATGGCGTTTTGATATTCGTAGCATTGTGCAGATGCGTAGATATTTTCGTTATTCTTCCTTTCTGTGGGATTCGAGATATTGAAGATGAATATCATTTCATCGTTAAATGTTCATGTTTTGATTCTGTCAGGCGGAAATATATCGAACGTTATTACTACGAAAATTCAAGTATGTTTAAATTCATAGAACTTTTAAAGAGAACTGATATTGCTACAATAACAAAACTTCCCAAACATCTAAAAGCCGCATTTATACTGCTTGTTTCACTTTCTTATAACACTTAGTTCATCCTCTATATATTTCATTTGTTTAGATAGTATATATTTGGAAATATTATACTTAGACACGTGACAACAGTTTTTGAAATGTTTTTATTTAACAGAAATGTAATAAATATATATATATATATGTTCTATTATATGTTTGTATTGTATGATGATGTACTTCTGTGCAAATCAATAAAATATATGATATGTTCTGTTCTGTAATTGCTGTTGAAATTCTTAAAATGCCACGTGAAAACTATTAAAAAAGTATCATACAATAAAATTGAAAATTGTGCATAATATACATATTTGACGCTGCAACAAAAAGGCTATACTGCAAGGTACTTATCTTTTTTTGTCCCACGGATAACAACGATAATGCTTACTCAACTTAAAAAGAAACTGAATAAAAGTTTGACACGCCGTCTCTGTCAATGTCTAACATATTTATCGATAACGTATATGCTGAAGTTTGAAATTTTCCATAGAATAAGACAATAAGACTTACAACGATTCATTTTTCGAGAAATTGCTTAAAACCTATGCAATTCCGACTGGTTTTATAATCATATTTTGGCGACCATCTTGGATTTGTGACCAAACGACCCAACCGCCGTTAGTAAGATATGAATTTTCGGACTCAGTATGGAATTTACCTCTCAGTAGAAACAAGTCTCAAATCTTTTGAACATAAAACGTATATAAACACCCCCTATCTTTGGGACTAAATATATACTTGAGAATGTATTGTGTGACTCGAAATGTATGTATTCCGATTTTGTCGTAAATATAAACATTGTTTTGTTTAAGTCAGCGCAATAACAATTGCTGTACAGTAGGTACATTGGTACGATCTGTAGGTAACGACAATAGGCCAAATCTTACACATAACGTCAGTCTATACGTAAATATATCTTCTTTTTTCTAAAAAAAAAACATATTAACAAAACTAAAATTAAAGGGTACCGCACGTCAGAATATAAATGGCTATTTATCGTTAAATAGACATGTAAATAACACAAAAATCAACAAATTTTAATTGTACGAAATTTATCAAATGAGAAAAATGACATTAAATATCATGATTTCAAGCGTTTCCTAAATGCTATGGGCGCCGCCATTTTGTAGCTCTTTTGTGATGGAGGTATTCGGTGACGTCATAACTGCACTTCCGTTCTAGTTATCGCGCAAATTGTATTGTGTCGTTAGTGACTGCTCTCTACTGAAACTCTTATGTATATACACTAATATACGTAATCAGTTTATATACAGATATACAGTGCATTAGTGAACATCGAAGGTAGACAATTAAACGCGAAAACGATTCTGAATTGAAGGACTTAACCCATTAAACATTGTTTTCTCCAGCGGAATAAGTGGGTGGAGTAATGCGATATGTTTTGTGGGCAGCGTTGTTTTTAGTTTTCCTAATATGTGATTTCACATTGCTTCAGTGTCAAGCTTCTGGTGACATCACGTGCAAAACGCCTTAATACTTTGGGGTAGGACTTAAGATTGCAGAATGAAGCGTACCAATGCCTTGGCGTACTATTACCCAAGCATACAATTTCTGATGATTTCAGTACGAAGATGACCATATGCGACATACATATAGACTTAGTGTATATTATCCAGTGGGAAGCTCTTTAAAATGTGCTAATAACATATAGCTCAGCTGATTTCTGAAATTTAATTTGTAATTTTATATTCTCTTCCAAAATATTGCGAAATTGATATCATATAGCAAACTTTCACAATCTTATAATTGCAGGCTGTTTAAACAGGTGTGATAATCCAATTAACAATAAAAACAAGAGGTAAATGCCAAAACATAAGGTGTGAAAACGACATGGTATCTAAAAGTTATTATTAAAATACAAATTAAGGCCAATTAATTGTGACAGGCCCGATTAGCTCAGTCAGTTACGTGTCTAACTATCAATCCAGGTGTCTCGAGTTCGAATCCCCACCCGGCGACAGTCTCTGTGATGACTGACATACAACATTGTGTCTCAATATCATTTGTCTCTCACTGCTGATTCGAGTGGAAAAATTATCAGTTACTTGCGGTTGCTGGGTGTGCTCGAGTACTGGTTAACTTTTGCAGGAAACAGTGGTTAGGTTAACTGAACATCTGTACAGTAAACCCTCGATGGCAAAAAAATGATGCCAAATATTTAGTCAACCATTAATTGTTCATAAACTCATTTTATTAATTTTATAATTAAAAGGCAATTTAGTTTATTGATATATGGCTTTTTCACAGTCAACTAGGTCATTATTCTTCAATAGACATTTGAACTACCTCTACTTCGTAATGAAAAAAGATAAAGTAAAACCTTTATTTGTTCATTAATACATGAAAAGTTTTTTTTACTGTTAAAATAGTGTTCTGGTATACAGTTTATGAAAAATATTCATAAAATCATATAACATAATTTTTTTACTTGTAAGTTTGCATTGATATTGAAACCCTTATTAACTGAAAATGTTTAAATTAGTAATAAGGCATAATACTATGTGATATAACATCCTGTCATAAAGCCTGGGGTCATTAAACCTGGGGTGATTACGCTTATTAGGGTACAATATGCACACTGTGGCAGGGTATTTCTCATTACCACATGGTGTGAATTATGAAAGCTCAGCAGGGTGCCAGTAGCTGGACAGTAACATACACTTTGTGCAATATGCCTGTAGACATTATATTCCATATGACACTCCCTATAAGGAGACACATTCATATATGTTCAGAGAACTGGTAGAATAGATAATCATCATATATCAAATTGGGAAGTAACACCATTTGAATAACCAAAAGACAGTGCCAGTTATGTAAAACAACCCCCCCCCCCCCACCCCCAACTCATTCATGCTTCATCTAAATTTACTAAAAAGGGTATGAAATCAAAATTTTATCAGCCATTTCTCAGTTCGCAACTATGGCCGCACCAGCTAAACACGATAAGAAATGAGATATAATATTATTTCTTATTCTCTCTTAGACAGGTAAACATATGTAACAAAACATTTTCCCTTAAATTCCATTCTTGGTCTAATTAGTGTTTTTTTTTTTGGATAATGTATTGACTGAGTAGCAAACAGTATATACCCTGATAGTACAGCATGAATGTGCAGGCTCGCCTGGATCTACATCAAAACATCAATACTGACGGCAATAATTACTTTTTTTATCAAGCTAAGGGTAATTTTACTATTTTGAAAAATTCAATCATCAATGTCAGGCTACATGATAAGATGTCAGAGTCGTGATTGATGGGTTTCGGGTTTGATCTCTGGTTCATGATCGGTGTGACTGTTTAACAGTTATCATCTTTTTGGGTGAAAACTTCATAAGACATTGCTGTGACATATCTGTATTATTTCTGTGATACATTCTAAATCTTCTAAATTTCCAATAGTGTGGTCATTGCATCTGCAGCACGTATTTTCGTCAGACGAAAGCATCATACACAGTTTTCGCAGCTGCAAAAATCTTTCACATGTGTGAACAACTGTGCCGTCTCACTATTTCTCTCGTCTTCTAATTAATTTAACTCTGCTTCTGAAATTTCTGGTTCAAAGTTGTAGGCCACAAGTCCTTCCCCGTTACTAAAATCCATTTTATTATTCTTGCTAGTACTTTTGCCGGTGATTATAATTGCACGTTTCTATATCTGCTGTTGTGTATAAATCAATTATGTTTTAAACCGGAAGTGCAGTTATGACGTCACGCAGGTATCCAAAATGGCGACGTCCACCACAAAGTCGATGTGCGAAAATGACAGTTACAAAACGAGCTGATATATCTTTATGGACTCGAACTTATGCATGATAATACTATTAATAGAAAGCTGAACTCATAGCTATTCATATTATCCTGTTTTATACACAGGGTTGCGTTCCCCTTTAAAGAAAAATGATTTACTGTTATCCGGGAATTGAAGAACATTCAGGCGAACTAATCGAACGTGTAACCCGCTAGACGGCGCCCAGATGACCTGTGTTGCTCAGATACATAGGCTTGTATACCATAGAAGGTATATATTATATTAACTCAATATATCATAAATTGTAGCTTTTTCCACATTTCCTAGAAACTTAATGTTACTTCACATAACTGTATATATATTTGTAAATGTTATGTAGTTTATTAATTTTAACAAGCATACACTTCATGTTGTTTCGATGCGTGCGTGCATGCACATTGTGCATGTGTTTATTCTAGTTTCATAGGCGATTCCTGGATTTTTTTACCAGGGGATTATGGAGCGGCATACCAGATTTTTTTAAATTTCAGTAACGGGATCCAGAAAGCCGGCACGCCCCCACCCCATCTCCTAGATCTGGTAGTGAAACAGTTTTGTAAAATTAAATGTATATCTACTCTCTTTTGATATAATTTATAATCTAAACGAGTCATATGTTTTGACTGAATTGATTGTTTTTTGTTTTTTTTATATTTCCAGCAGCCATGTACTTTGTGTATACCACTGACTTCCAACTGTGAGTACATATCTTGTGAAACTAAATGTGTTCTTGGCACATGTGTATGTCCTCTCAAATTAATTGACGCGAACGCGTGCAAAGCCGCAGTTAAAACCGTATGTGCGTATGGCGAACAGCGACTTAGTATGCGTCTTCAGGTATTTAAGTGAGAGTTGCCCAGGGCGGTACACTGACAATTAACATATGCGTATACACATAGTATTATTCATATTTTCGTATAAAAAGACGGAAAAATACCGTCATCAAAAGTTTAATGGCAAACGATGGAGTACCTTAAAGTCAACATGACAGGGTGTTCATAAATTTAACGAGCTTGACTCGACATATATACCCACTGTGTTACCACTAGGCGGCGCTTAAGCACTGATCTGCGTCCCAACGCATGGATTATATCGAACTTTTCCCGTAACATTATCAGTAATACCGCAATGAAGTCTTTTTCCTCCGAAACATTCAAACATTCAATTGACCCTGCTAATGTGGTTTGATGAGTCCATATGAAGTTGTCGCCTGTTGTGTGGTACCGGCCACGATGAGCATTATTTCCGGTACGAAAGCGGTTCAGAACGAAGTTTATTTGTTTGTTAAAATTCATAAACTGTATAATATTTTGAAAAGTATATCTTTATTTAAAATAGTTACCTGAAATTTATCTATGTTTATTTAAATGGAATGTGAAATGAGGGACATTTTGTGAGCATATTTCTATTAAAATAGTGCATGTCTTCTTACCAACCAGTGCTGTAATTACAATAATTAACTAACCAAAATTGGTTTGGTTCCTAAACACACAGATCAGCTAGAGCCAGTGACGTCAACATGGGAATTACATTGCAAATATACCTGTCATTATATCTGTTTTAATAATGGAACCACATAATGATAGAGCGAATATGGTTCAACGCCATTTTCAAAACATTAACGGTTATATATGGCTTCCGGTCGGGTTGATGCTGGTACCCAGGATTGAACTTAGGTACGGAAATATTTTCCACACATGGCCAACAGTCCGTTTTGAAAGGACAAAATTCCTCCCTCCCTTCCTCCCTCCCGCCCTAACAAAAACAAACAATCAAACAAACACCTCCAAAAATCCTTAACAGGACATTCAACCTTTCTTTATTGTAATTTTAGCTGACATTTCATTACTTAAATATCCCATCCAGTACAAATAGAGCAGTGGGGGGATATGAAGGGTGGGGGGGAGGGTCGTAGATTACAACGCTGATGCGGCAAAATTGGAATCATGAGACCATTATGACAGGGTTGTGACATATATGCAGTCAGAAACTATATTATATACAATAAACATTACACGCAGTGTCTGAAAAGTGTAATAAAGTAAATAAAAATGACAACTGACCTTAACATTAAATTTCGTAATAACGTCAAGTATAGTGTGAGTGTCTTAGTTAATCTATGGCTTGCAGGAATCTACTGAAGCCATGGCAACAGAAGATTCTTAACGAGCACTTTACAGTTATATGACTCTCGGACATAGAGAGAATGTTAAGCAGTCAGTTGAGGCGGACAGTTGATTGTAGTGCTGTGCGTGAGATGTTCTTTCGGAGTATAGAGTCGTCGCTTTCTGGGTCGTAAGGTCAATGTCAATGTCAACCAAAGCGGGGCGGTAGTCTAATGGATAGAGTGTTGGTCGCTTACGCCAGAGGTTGCGGGTTCGATCCCCAGCTCGACCCGATGCCTCTCATAAAAAAACACTCAGTACTGGTTCTACCCAGGAAGCGGACTCGAAAGCGCTCCATATAAGCTCAGAGCTTTCATCGCAATCGAGCTAAAATAAATTGGTATGCACTCAACTATTGTCAACCAGTCTGTTTTGTATTTTGTAGACATACGTGAAACTTACATTGATGCATATTTACTCCAGAGTTGACAAGCATGTCACCAACATGACCGATGTTATGTCACCTATATGTCTATTTAGTTGCTGTTCTTTTTACCATTTCGATTTTAAGTGTATTATACTAGTTGGGTAGATTCCAAATTGAAGAGGAACACGAATTAAAACCTGGACAAACGTTAGCATTGGTTTCCCTTGGGACAAACTGGCAGGTTCCGTCGTAGAAATCCAAGCTACCTCGTTAGTTATATTTTGAATATGCGGCGTCCAGTCTTATGTGCCTAGTACGAGTTTGCTTTCACCTGGTCGAGCTTCTGTCGATGTAAGAGTTCATTGTAATTAATGAGTGTCCGGTCGCTGTCGTGTTTGAGTGACATTTAGAAACAATCAGCTTCGTGAGCTATGGTTGCTCCCATATATCACGGTGGCGAACCCACGTGTCTTTATGCTATGGTGTGGTGAAAACTATCGGAGGAAAAGTACCCGCTTCAGACAACATTTTTGCAGATAACTTTTTCAATATGCAATGAACATTTACGAAACAAAGATGAACGTCGTCTCCGTACAGATGCGAACCACCAGTGATATCAAGCAGTCAAAGAAAAACACGTGTTATTTGCAAAACGTGCAGCGGCATAGTTTTTGTATATTGCACCGCTCCATGCTATAATTGTCTCAACTGAGCACAAACAGCCGTTGCACGTTTTTTGCATAAAATGCAACTTTTGCATGATCACTTTATATAACCGGTGGTTCATCTCTAAACAGAGGCGACGTTCGTCTAATTTCGCGAAATTTCATGATGCGATTTAAGTTAAACGGCAGGTTGACCCCCTTACATCGCATTGGTCAATGTGTAACTTGGCCAAGCACACCACAATAGCGTATGTCTGTTTGTGTGTCTTATCATACATAGTGATATGTCATGAATTGAACTAACTGTGTGTTTACAAGTACGTCTGCTTTTGAAACCTTGTTGCGAGTCAACAAGTATGTATGCTATTTAACGAGGTAATGCAGAGATATTGCGTTTCAGCAATTGATAAAAAACCTTATTGTCGAGGTCGATACAATAAATGTAGATTAATGTTTACAGCGGCAGTCTATAAATCAAGGGCTCTTAAAAATGTAAACTGTAATTCTCGTTTTCATTTACAATTCAACAATCTCCTTCTTTTCTTTTCTTTTTTTTTTTTTTTTGGTTCACTACTCAAAAATCATAAAGTTTAAACATGAAATTCGTAAATGATCGCAAGCATAATTTACTGTAATTACGGATATCCATATCGTATAATTTGCATAATTTTGTATAAATTAAATACATGTTCCTCTTCTGAACTTGAAATTTCGACTGAAGTTTACCAAAAAACAGGCCTACACATTTGTCACAAAATATACGCACTTTTATATATACGTTAGTCATGCAGGTTGCGTTGTTTGACAATAAAAGTTCGTATTTTATGGCACATCTTAACGTTATTCAGCGTTGCAGGACCGATTAAATCATTCAAAACTACAATGGTGAAACCTATACTTGTCTAGCTTATTGTGTATTAAAATGTATTAAATCAATTTGTTTTTGTTGTTTGTTTTTTTTTTTTGTGTGTGTGTGTGTGTGTGTGTGTGGTGTGTGTGTGTGTGTGTGTGTGGGGGGGGGGTAATATAACTTTTATAGCCACAAGGAAGTTCATCGAGCAACAAGTATCTAGTTTCACACAGTAAAAAGAAACAAAAAATAATTTCGTAACAATGCTTTCGTATATCAAAATCTGTAAAGATTCATGATGCACTCTATATATACTTATACTGTATTATGCATCGTCATCCATGGCCGGAAAAATGCATAAGTATAGCAGCCCATTTATAGCTTTTCGCAAGAGGGCATTTACCACTTTCCATCTAACTACTCGTGAACATGAAGTTATTATAGATACTCATGGACATATGTCCATAAGCTTTCATGAACCAATGTCTATATGTACATGGTGACGATCCTGAACATAAACTTGTTATTACTACTCATAAACATATTTTCATAAGCTTTCAATCACTTAGTCCCATATTACTACTTTACATAAACCTGAGTCGTGTTATAGCTTACTCATGGACCTATTGTATAAGCGTTCACGAACCATTATCTATTGAACTATATATGAGTATACATTTGTCAGAGTTTCTCATGCCAGTCATATTTTCCTAAAATATTTTTCAATTCAATTCATTTTATCGATACACATTATCTTTTTCGGGAAAACACACCCGTATAGAAATTCATTAACCCTTTACTCCATAGATACGCGTTTTCCCGCACCAATCACAGAAAGCCTTTGAAAACAGTGCAGGAAGAGTTCACTACCTGCACTGTTTTCCACTATGTCAGTTAACATATGATAATTCACACAGTAATTCAAAAGCCTTCTATATTAGGTGTCCAAAGGCGTCTACCGGTATATGAAGTAAAGGGTTAACCGGAGAATCACTAAGCTTACGAATATGCGGGCACTGGTTTAAATCTCTACTTAATACTAGTTCGAGTACCTTTAACTCGTGAAATGTGTACATATTTTTTTAACCAATCATAACTCTTTAAATTTAATGAAAATGGTTAACTGAAAATGCGACTCAGAAATTTTCAGTCACCCACTGGGCTCGTGTGCCCATTTGATCTCTGCAACCTCCAATTACGGTAAATACTATATGACTCTTCACATTTACTGTCTTATCCGGATGTGTGTATGAATGGAACTTTTGTAACGACCCGTGTTTCGGTAATTCCCGAACATACACACACTCGTGAGTAAATGCTATGTTGCGTAGTATGAAGTTTTTGGAAAACTCCCTTAGAAACACACGAATATGATTTTATGTATATTTTATCATTGCAATGTCGCAATAAGAATAAGCCAAAAGGCTTTTATTATAAACATTTTAACAAATTCTACTCAAAACGTGGGGACTGGGAGGTGTTTCTGCAAAGTGGCTCCGGAAATTCTCTTGACAAATTAATTTATTAACACGGGGCTGGGATCTACATATTTCATTGGATGCGGGTTTCTTTTTATTATTTTTTTACTAAACTATCTATCGTTGTTAACGTTTTTGAAAATCATCTGCTGAGCCCGGACACGCTATCTCTTATACTGCGTATACACATCGCGCGCCTCACGCGATATTTCTTTTGCCTTAGTGCATACTTTTATACAAAGAATACACTTTTTGTAATTATTTCGTTTATTACCAACTACGCATATAGTAAACTTCGATCTACTTCGCCACGCCCTATATATCGTCTATATACCATAAACAAATGACATGCTGAAAACAATCTTAGCGACAACTGAGTAAACAGTCATACAAGATCAAACTTAAATTCAACAAAATGCAATTATGAAGCCACCGTTTTGCCCTATATTTAAATGCATAACCTGCTTATTAATACGCATGCGTAAGATCCGGAGCACAGTGCTAATCAGTTATTTGTACATAGTATGTCAGCTATCAAATTTCTTTTTTTCTTCTTTTTTTTAATGTAAAGCAAATATGACAAGTCACGCTGTCTCTGATTAGTCTAATGTGAATGGTCGATTCTTTTATTGGTAAAAGGATAACATAAAATATATGCGGATAAATTTACATTAAAACAAATAATATGTGCAAACGATTAAGGCAAATCTACTTGAATTATCCAGTTCTTATAGAAATAAAAATATCATGTTTTTATGGGTACAATTTAATGAAATATTTTTCATATAAAATATGTAAATGATTATTTTAAACATAAATCCTCGTGACCTTAGAGCTGAGTACCCATTCTATAAGCGATTAAAACACCGGAGTCAATACGGACATGTACCGGTAAAGCTTCGGTAAGTTTAATCCACTGTGAGGACGTGGGTCATTTGTCCAATGTTGTGTTCAATTAACCAAATAAAACTAAATTCCCAGCATTTTTTTGGCCAAACCGGAATACGATAAATATTTGACAGTATTTAATCACCGTAAATCTCGACTCGTTGTTCACAAATACGAAGTAACGCATGCGATGGAACAGTGCATGATTCATGATATAATTGTTTTTGTTTTAACCAAGAATTTGATAATAATAATAATAATAATAATAATAATAATAATAATAATAATAATAATAATAATAATAATAATAATAATAATGACGATGATGATGATGATAATATTGATAATGATAATGATAGTAATAATTAAAACAAAATAATAATAACCATTATTATGATAATAAATAATAAAATGCAATTCATTTATTCTATGTACTTAATACTATCTTAAAAGAGTATATATATATAGCTGTCGTTTCATTTTCAAAACTATAATAAAATCCAAAATAACTGACCTTCTCGCCCATTGTTTAGAAAATCACTATTTATGTCCAAAAATGTGTTAATTCTGAAATCGACTTAATATGGTTAATAACACACTCCTTTTCTCTTCAACTGGTCGACCCACTGCCTTCCTGCGTACCGTTGCTCGAAGTATACACCCTAGCAAAGCCGATCGCGGGCGGTTTAACAGATTGGTTCCGTTACATTGCACATCACTGACTATTCAACAGGTTTGGACTTTTTGTACACTATGTGTCTCTTTGAAATACTTTAAATAAATTCTTAAAACTAACAAGAAATGTAGATCTAGTGGTGTAAACACTTTATGTTAAACGTTACAATGAAGGTGTCTGCCTACCTGTATAGGCGTACATTAACTACGTCATTTCAAATGAAATGCAGCGGTTGGTTGTCCCCTTTCATTTGATTAACTTCATGTAAACAAAAACAAACGCATTTTATTATCTTGACGTGACAATAGACGCAGGATCGTATAGGTATGGTCCGCCCGCATAAATAAATTACATGCAATATATTACAAAAATAAAATAAGAAGGGCATGGGCGTAGGCGCATTTCAATTATTGGACGAGGGAGGGGGTAACCTAAGGAGAGAGAGTATGAGTGTATGAGGATGTACTTCCAGGCCCCAATCAACATTTCAAAACTGACATAAAGTGGATAATGATTTTTTTCTATATAAATCAATTAGATGTACAGTTTATAAAAATACAAAAAAAAGTATTTCCATTTTTCTATAAATGGACATGCCAAACAAATACTTAATCTGTGGACTATGTCATGACCCGGAATGCCATTGTTTTTTTTTATATATATTATACCAGTTTGTTTACGTGTGAGGGTTGAGTTACAACTTGTCGACAACACAATCCGTTTTAATATAGTATGCCTCTTTTGCGATTCTTCTTTAATACATTTTATTTTGACGCAGTATTGATTTTAAGCCGATAAACCATCAGGCCAAATATTGTTTACTTGTTTTACATATGTTTTGTGAGGTAAAATGTTGTGTGTCAGGAGGACAAAATTATTGCTAAATAAGCAGGTAGATGTTAGTTTGATATTTACGTTTCATCAAGATAAGGATAAGCTTTCAAAGTGAATACCGAATTATGTTGTTGTTGTTGTTGTTGTTGTTGTTGTTGTTGTTTTTGTATGGTGTTTAGCGTCGATTTCAACAATTTTCCAGTCATATCGCGACGGTGTCTACTTGAGACAGTATTCTAAGTGCTGTCACACTGGAGTATCATGTCACAGACACATGGTATGATACCCCACCCAGTCACATTATACTGACACCGGGCCGACCAGACCTGGAACTCTCCTCTAAATGCTGAGCGTCAAGAGAGGAAGCTTCTAGAACCATTTTTAAAGTTTTTGGTATGACCCGGTCGGGGGGTCGAACCCACGACCTTCCACATGCGAGGAGGACGATCTACCACTAGACCACGCTGCGGTCCCAAATGATAAATAATGAATTTACTTCAATGTTAGCCCTTAATAACACACTTTAAATAAACAAACCCAGAATCGTGGGGGTTGTAGGTTCGATCCACCGCCACTGCTAGGCGTGGTGTCCTTAAGAAAGACATTTTATCCGCATGTGCTTTATAGTGGTTCTACCTAGGTAGACCTCCAGCGTGATTTGTTGTAATAACTTGTTTTACAAACGAGGTTAAATAATTAATAAGTTTAAAAGAAGCCATTAAAAATCTTAAATGTGAACAGAAATTTACATCAGAATAATGCAATTAAAGACGATTGCTACAGTTTCATCATTTTTTTTCTAACCAATAGATGTTGTTGAAACTTTCAGGGTTGTTAGATAATTACAAATGTTATACAAAAATGAAATAAAAACAGTATGTCACCAGGCTTCTTTTTATTATTTTGACCCTTTAAGATGTACACTTCCTATGCTCGGAGAAGAAAATACCATGAAATATGAAAAATCCCAAAAAATGAAAATAATACATAGTCATAACATGAATTCTACACTAAATACATGTGAATACAAATAGTTTCCAGAAATAAACAACAAATTACATACAAATAGTTTCTTCTTGGAAAAAAATAACATGTTGAGCAATTTTTTTTCTCAAATTATCTCCCCTTTTTTTTAAATTGAAAAAAAAAAATTCTCACCAATAGAATTTGGTTAAAATTGCATGAATTATTGATCAAACATTGTTCTATAATATAACATCTTAAAAACAATAGCTCACCATGCTTATTTTTGAAAAAAAATGAAATTGACCTTCTACATGGCAAAGCAATTATTTTCAGTTTTCTTAATTTTCATGTTTTGCCAATCAATAAATTATTACTTCTTTTGCTCTTATTATAAAAACATTCATTTCAGGTTTGTGATTTAATATGTAACTTGCAATAAAAATTTGTCCAAATTATCCGAAAATACATCAAACGGTGCAACCGGTGCGCACGTAAAATCATAACGTTGTGAAAAACGGAAACTACCGCAATCGCCTTTAAGGTGATGTACATATATGTATGCGGATTTGTCGAATTGTTTAATCTCCTACTACTGAATGATTTACAGCAAAACTGTTTGTTGAGCTGATATCTATGGATCTCTCCCCCATCCCATCCCACCCCACCCCACCTCACCCACAAACACCACCCTTCATCCCTTTTAAAAAATCAAAATCCCGATTTCTGTAATCCTTTTTTTCAATTTCATCAAAATTAGGTGACGAGGGTCTTTAAAACGAAAAAAATATATATTTCAATGCTGTATTGTTATGAAATGCACGATTGTATTAATATATTAATATATTAATATATTAATTATTCTTATTATGATATATTTTGATAATTAGTTCTGTTTTTGTGATACAGTTTTCCTATTATATGCATGCGCTGTTTATGTATTTTTATATATGTTTAGTTTAAACCAATGATATGTCATTGTTTTACAATATCACACTATCCCCTAAATCACCTTACATGACAGGATGCACGTCTATATCAAATGTGAGTTTTAGTGACTGCTGTAAGTCACCGGATTATGTTGTAATATGTTTTCTGTTCTTAATAAATGATACAGGGATATCCAATTTAAGTCTGTTAGGGTCCTATACATTATTTGATAATAATTTTATAGAATAAGAATATAGAATTGTTAATAAATAAATACAATACAATTTATTGTGGTTGAACTTGCTATATGACAAAATTTGTGAAAAGCAAAAATTCAGTAATTTAAATTACAGTTTTTTTGCTGCAATGTAACAAGTAAGTTTATTTTATGTATGTGTTTTCTTTATTATATGAGAATAATGTTACATATGATATTGCACAGTAGATTTGTATGTGTTTGGTTAAGGATTGTATATTAAGAATAATCTTAAATATTGATCTGAATTTCAACTGAACACATAAAACTCTAATCCTGTTTACAAAATAGACTGTAATATTATCGCTTAGACCCCCTGTGCATTCTCACTGTAATGCTTATTTTGTAACTCAACTCATTTCAGCTTAATTAATCTCAATATTTTTTGTAACCCGCATTTACATTACATGCGAAGAGATAGTAGAATATATTGTACCCTGTAATAATTATATTGTTATTTTGTGATCAGTGACTTAATTACATGTTTATATATCTCTGCGGTGTCTAACGACAGCGCTTGGTATTGAAAGATAGCATGTTTGTGTTTAGTGTGTGTGTGTGTGAGTGGGTGTGTAGGCATAAACGACACTCGTGTCCATGTAAATTCGCAAATACCTAATATATTGTTAGCACACTTGACCATGCTGGAATGTACACGCACCATATCTAAATATAGAACCTTTCGGTGTAAAAAAAAACCTGTTACTAGTCAGGTTCGGCAAACTGATTTAGATGTGTGTTTGTAACAAAGGATAGAGCTGAATATTAAAAAATATATATTTTCTCCGTTAATTATGTGTCAGTAGTGTATGTATATCAATTTATTGAGTGGATATGTATACATTAGGCATGTATATATGCGTACGTGCGTACGTATGTGCATATGTGCATGCGGACGTGTGTACGTATGTGCGTATGTGCATGCGGACGTGTGGACGTGTGGACGTGCGTGTTTACGGTCGTACGTGCGTACGTGCGCATGTACATGTGTGCGTGCGTGTTTACGTTTGTACGTGCGTAGGTGCGTATGTATGTACGGACGAACGTGCGTATGTGCTTATGTAGGCATGTACGTGTGTGCGTGTTTATGTATGTACGTATGTATTTGCGTATGTATGTGTACACGTAAGCATGTATGTACATATGTACGTGTGTACGTGTGTACGTATGTATGTATGTGTGTGCGTATGTATGTATGAACGTACGTGCGGGCGTATATGTGTATATATGTGCGTATATACAGATGTGCGTGCGTATGCACTTATGTAGGTACGTATGTGTGTGTGTGTGTATGTATGTACGAAGGTTTTTCCGTATGTACGTGCACATGTGTGCATGTGTGTGCGTATGTACGTACGTATGTATGTATGTGTATATTTATGCACGCATGCATTGGCATGTACAACCGGTTAACTATTTTGCTATGAACAGAGAGGTAACTTAAATTTAGTAAAGCCAGAACGTAAGAACTGAAAACTATATTATAAGGGTGTTGTTTTCTGTTTTTCTCATGTCAGTAACATAGTATATTTCCTTAACTATGTTTTTCTTAAATTAGCTGCCACTATAATGCTGTTTCCATGCGCATATAGAACGATATTGAGAAGAAAGGGATATACTGATCTTATGATGGCCATAAATGCATCTCATTCTCTGTATTATCCTAAATGAGCACCTTGAATTTCGTTTTTCGTTTCAAGGACTCTCAAATAGGATATTACGTGTAGATCTAAACACAGCATCTTAAATATGCCATTGAGATGCACCAGACATATTGATCTTACGATGGTTATAAACGCATCTCAGTCTCTTTGTTATCCTAAATGAGCACCTTGAATTTCGTTTTTCGCTTCAAGGACTCTTAAATAGGATATTACGTGTAGATCTAAACATAGCATCTTAAATATGTCATTGATATGCACCTGGATATATTGATCTTACGATGGTCATAAACGCATCTCAGTCTCTTTGTTATCCTAAATGAGCACCTTGAATTTTGTTTTTGTTTCAAGGATTCTTAAATAGAATATAACATGTAGATCTAAAAATTGGAAACATGAATGCAGGCTATCTTGTTTATTACTATCGAGTTTGGTTTCCTAAAAACTTACAAATTTTCAAACTATGAATTTGATTGAAACAAAAAAATATGGTAAAAAAGACTTATACTAAGATATAGATGGTCGTACTTTTGTTTTTCAAAATGAGCCTTTTTGTTTTTTTTTGTTTTTTGTTTTGGTGTTGTTATTTTTGTGACTTCAAACATGTCACCATTCCACAGCTTTTTGCTGCTGTTAAAGATACAGAATATTAGTACAATGTTTAAACAAATAATACTTCAAAACCTTGGAGGGGAAAACTACCAAGTTCTTACTCTATTTAATGTCGCTCTTCATGTCTGTTTAATGGAGTTATATATATTGTTAGTCTGGTTGTCTCTGGTCAGGAGAGATGGGATATATTGCTATTTGGTTAGTTTTATAAATTATCATGACAGATAAAATTACATTTGTGTCCATGAATGTACAGGGTCTTGCTGATAAAAACAAGAGAACAGATACATTTAATTTTCTTAAAGAAAAAAAATACTCTATCTATTTTTTACAAGACACGCATTTTACAGATAAAGCAATTAATTACATATGTATTCTGTGGGGCTATGAATGTTATTTTAGCAATTTTACTAGCCAGTCTAGAGGAGTTGCCATTTTTTTAAATAATAATTTTGAATTTAATATTCACTCCTAAGAAACGGATCAAAATGGAAACAAACTCATATTGGAAACAACTATAACAAATCAAAAAATTACTCTCATTAATATTTATGGTCCTAATAAAGACGAGCCCGACTTCTATAATCAAATTAAAAATAATATTTTAGCTAAAGATTCTTCTTATATTATAGCAGGAGATTTCAACCTGGTTTTGAATCCAGATATAGATTGTTTTGACTATATACATTTAAATAATCCAAATGCTCGAAATACTGTATTAGAATTAATGGCGGAATGTAATTTAATTGATTGCTGGCGGGATCAAAATTTAGAAGAAAAAAAAGAATATACATGGTTCAAAAAGAATACGCAAAAGAAAGCTAGATTAGATTATTTTTTAATTTCTGAACCTCTTATGACTGACATTGATAAAGTTACAATTAAACCAGGTTACAGAACAGATCATTCGTTAATATTATTAACATTTGAATTTGGAAAGTTTAAAAAAGGTAAATCGTATTGGAAAATGAACAACTCATTATTAAAAGATACAAAATATGTTGAAGAAATAAAAAATACAATTAGAATGGTGAAATCTCAATATGTGAAAGAAACTCATTTCGCAGACATACATACTATTGCAAACAAAGATATAGAATTTAGCATAAATTATCAATTATTTTTTGAAGTACTTCTTTTAGAAATCAGAGGAAAATCTATTTCATACTCATCTTTCAAGAAAAAAAAACAAATTAAAAGGGAGGAAAATTTATATATAGAAATAGAAGAACTAGAAAAAAACAATATACTAGACCATACCGCTATTGAATAAAAAAGAAAAGAACTTTACGATATAAGAGAGAAAAAAATGGATGGGAATAAAATTCGATCACGAGCAAAGTGGGTACAGGAAGGAGAAAAAAATTCTAAATTCTTTTGTAATTTAGAAAACAGAAATTTTATTTCGAAATCAATGATAAACATTAGAACTAGTAATGGTCAAATTATTAACTCGCAAAAAGAAATACTTAAAGAAACACAATTATTTTATAAAAAATTGTACTCATATAATGAAACCACCAACATAGATTTAAAGACTGTCCTCTCAAACGTTAATGTCCCTGTACTAAATGAAAATTTAAAATCTTCACTCGAAGGCCCCGTTACTTACCAAGAAGTGTTGCATTGTCTGAAAAACATGCAGAATAATAAAAGTCCAGGTCTAGATGGTTTTACTGTTGAGTTTTTTAAGTTTTTCTGGTATGATATAGGGGATTTCATAATTCGTGCTATAAACGAAGGTATTATCAAGGGTGAACTGTCCATTTCCCAAAGACAAGGAGTCATTACATGTTTACCAAAAGGAAATAAAGATAAACAACTTTTAAAAAACTGGCGTCCAATATCTCTTTTAAATGTGTCATACAAACTGGCATCAGCAAGTATAGCACAAAGGATAAAACATGTTTTACCACATATTATTAATGAAGATCAAACAGGTTTTTTATCTGGCAGATATATAGGTGAAAATATTAGATTATTGTATGACCTTAAGTTTTATGTTGAAAAACAACATTTACCTGGAATGCTTCTTTTAATCGATTTTGAGAAAGCATTTGATTCCGTTAGTTGGTCTTTTATTTTCTCAGTTCTAGAGTTTTTTAATTTTGGCACTTCAATTAAAAAATGGATAAAGTTATTTTATACAAATGTTGAATCATGTGTAGTTGTTAATGGGCATTTATCTGAGTGGTTTTATCCACAACGCGGTTGTAGACAAGGTGATCCATTATCCCCGTACAATTTCATCATATGTGCAGAGATCCTTGCTGTCCTGATTCGAACCAACCCTGATATAAAAGGAATACAAATTGGCAATACAGAATTTTTGATTTCACAATATGCTGATGATACTTCACTCATGTTGGATGGGTCTGAGAAATCTTTATTAAACGCTCTTAAGGTATTAAAATTTTATGCAGAGATCTCCGGCCTTAATGTGAATGTCGAAAAAACAAAAGCAGTCTGGATAGGTTCAATGAAAACAAGTGACTTAAAGATATGTGAACAATGGAATCTATCTTGGGTTAATGAGTTTACGGTATTGGGAATACACTTTTCTGTTGATTTAGATAAAATTGTTAACATAAACTATGAAGATAAAATACAACAGATTAAACAACTTTTAATAAATTGGTCAAAGAGAATCCTTACCCCAATAGGAAAAATTACAGTTTTAAAAAGTCTCGCGATATCGAAAATAAATAATTTAATTTTAACATTACCGAATCCAAAAGATAATCAAATAAAAGAATTAAATTCATTATTTTTTAAATTTTTATGGAAAGGGAAACCTGATAAAGTCAAACGTTCGGTAGTTTGCCAGTCGTACTTGAAAGGAGGTTTAAAAATGGTTAACTTAGAATTATTTATTTCCTCTCTAAAACTGACATGGATAAGACGTTTATTAACAACTGACAAAAAATATTTGGATATTTTTAAAACAATGTATCCGTTTATATTAAACTTCACCGCATTTGGTTCAGATTTTATTAACAACCACATCAATAGAATTCATAATCACTTTTGGAAAGATATTTTCATGTCATACAAAAAGTTTTCATCAAACATCGAACCTACTACATGGTCTGGTTTACAAAGTTCATACATTTGGTACAACCCTAATCTTAAGGTCGGAGGCTCGAGCATTTTTTATAAGCATTGGTTTTCTAAAGGAATAATAGTTATAAATGACCTAATGAATAGCGATGGCAATTTGTATACCATTAGAGAATTCATCAACAAGTATAATATTAATACAAATTTTCTTGAATTTGAAGGACTTATTGCATCAGCAAGACAATACATAAATAAATTTAAGTGTCAACACTTAGCCAGTAATTGCAAGAACCCTATATGTCCACTTCCAGTCTTGACTATTGTTAAAGATAAAAAGGGTTGTAGAGCAATATATAAATCTTTTTTTTCAGAAAATAGTGAACCTTTTTCAAAATGTAAGTGGGAAGAGGAGTTAGATATAAGAATTAATTTAAGATGGTCAAAATATTATGCTCTACCATTTAGTTTCACTACAGATACGAATTTACAATGGTTTCAATATAGAATCAACCATAAAATATTGGGTACAAACTCACTCCTGAAGAAAATGAATATCGCTGTTTCAGAAATGTGTACATTCTGTCAGACAGAAATTGAAACCATAAAACATCTATTTATAGACTGTGCAACATCAAAACAATTTATGTCTAGTCTTGTTGACTATATCAAAGAAAAGAACAGTGCTATTATTACAAACTGGTCAATTACTGATATTTTATTTGGAAACAAAGAGTTTGACCCAGTGTTGAATAAATTATTATTGATAACAAAAAAAATCATCTTCAACCATAAATTAAATAAAAAAGAACTCTGTTTAACAAACTTTAAACATTATATTCGAAATCTTTATAACACAGAAAGATATATAGCAAAAGTAAACTTTAATTTGGTAGGATTTGATGCTCTTTGGGAGGTCTATAAACCTCTTGTAATCTAAGATACATTATTGATTTCCCTCCGGGTTTTTGTGGTTAAATTGCTTTAAATATTTATACAATCAAGTACAGCAGACTTGATCATTCCAATCTTTTTTTCATACAATTATTATTATTATTATAAAAAAATGCTACTATTTAGTATTTAAAGAACATGAATAAAAACAAGCAGTTTTATCAGTCTCAGATGATTTTAATGTCTATAAATAAGTAAATGTTACATAATTCTTTAAATTGGAAATATATAATGTTACATAGTCATTCTTCGAGATAATATATAGTGTACAAATATGTAACATACAACATATATGTATATGTTGAATACTTCAATGAAGTTATCTTATTTTGTATACAACGCACGGAGAGCGGATTTCTGTTTTACCAGTATTTTCTTTGGTTTACCGTTTTAACAGATTGTAGAATGCTGATTCAACTTTTAAAAATAAAGTAAAAGTAACGCAGTTTTTTTGTTTTTGTTTGTTTGTTGTTGTTTTTTTTTTTAATCCAGTGCAAACCATCACGGTTACATAAATTTCTTTAATCTTAAGTTTATTATTGATACTTCTACGAATACCCGAGTGTGTTGATGAAACATAAGCCTGTTCTCTGTTGTTGGTGTTTTTTTTTAAGGTTTTTGTTTGCTAGGATTTTTTCTTTTCACAAACAGACTAAAGAGCAAACTTTCCTTGTAAATAAATTAAAAAAAATGTTAGTGCAAAATGAAACAATATGGTATATATAGTCATTGTATAACTTATTTGATATCAATAACAAAATATATATATATAAAGAATGGGAGTTAACAAACTCACTAAAAGACTTGGAAAGTTTGGCCTTAATTTTACAAATGTGAAATTGTTGAATTCTGCATATTTTATATTATAATGTGTTTCTTTACATCTGGTATTGTTAAACTGTTACAATGAAATAAAAAATTACAAAAAAAAAAAATATATTAATATGTATACCATTTTTAGAGATAAGATAGGTTTTAACCAAACGTTAAAATAACACTGGCTTTATTGTTATGGTTAAACAGATATCTTACATACAGATGACGTTTAGTATTTTATCCTGATAGACTGTTATGGTGGCAAGGGTGATTGGCAATCTTTTGGCACGCATAATGGCATTGGCAATTCACAAAAATCAATCTATCGATTACTTATAACATTTTTTTTATAAATCAAGGTCCCAGACGATTTTTGTAGATATACGTATACCGGTTTCAAAAGGAACACAAGTTCAGAATATTCTATTTTGGTTTGCTGTATATCTTTAAATCATAGCCATTATAGTTCAGAACTCCAGGTCTGCGTTCAGTTCGATCAAACGTTTGCTTACTCTATTTAATTTATATTTTTTTGACAATGACTCAACCATTCGGAACTTATATAGAAGGATAAGAAACTTCCATCTCTCTATCAAATGTTTATACTGTAGCATGTGAAATATTAATAATATGGCCATTTAATCCTTCAAATTTCTTTAAAAGGCTGATTTCTTTTACATAAAGTGTAAAGTGCATGTAACCTTAGATTTGTTATACTGTTTTATTCATGTAAAATGATCTGGAATTTAAGATAGTACAGTTTGAAGTAAAATTTCAAGTACTTTCCTTGATTTTTCAGTTGCAAGATACAAACTTTGTAATAATAAGTACTTCAACAATTTTAAACACAATTTGGTGGGAATGATCTCGTGTTTTGTTAGAGAAATACATTGTGCGAATTTTGATTTGAATTTCTGAAATGAATGGAAGTAAATATATATAAGAAAGATATTTGAAAACGAGAGCTTTTTCGTGAATACGCGAGCGTTCATAGCATCACAATCAGGTGCGTATCCTTCTCTACATAAGTCCTTATTTTAGGCAATATTCAAAAGTGAATGGAGTAATCATATTTACTTTCATGTATTGATATGTTGAGAATCTATCATTGGTTTAATCGCTAAAGTACGAGGTGTTTTCTATTATAGTACCTACTTTGAAGTTCTAATTTTCTGACAAGAAACATCCTTAAAGTTTGTAACTGGATTCTGTTATGTTTTGACTGTTCCCTACTCAAGTTGTTTTGTATGTTTGAATGTTTTAGCGTCATTTTTATGACATCGAGTTCTAACAGACAATCAGTTAAACTAACCACTCTCTCCTAGAATCCTCGAAGATTAACCAGTACGCGAGCACCTCCATCTTCGCAAGTAACTATTGTATATAACGGTTACGGACTTCATAATGGAACAATGATTCAATCAAATGATTTCTCTCTTATGAAAAAATAGTGTATCCTTAAATTTAAATCGTGTTTTTTTCTGTTCACCAAGAATCAACCGATTGTTTTCTATATATTGATCGTTTAATGGAGATAATAGCGGGGAATCCCTAGGAAATACAAAGAAACGTGGCCTGTTTCTTATATTCGTTAAACACTATGGTCATAACAACGCTCTGAAGATTGCAAAACTACTGTAGGGTACATGGTCACGATGTTGCGATATCACGATGCAAACAAAAGATGTGATGCGGACACCGACACCAACACCAACAAAACATAAACAAAAAACAACAACAACAACAGCAACAGCAAAAATAAAAAATACAGCAGTAGCAACAACAAACATCAAGTAAATATTTGCATACAAATAAAATCATTCATAGCTAATCAAAGAAATCCAGAAATCACTTCATGACTGGACATTCAATTAATTTAACTCTTCAATATTCGAGGTAATTATGGTCAGGATGAGTTTCAAGTTACAAAACATAAGACGTATAGACTGCATTGATAGCTTTTTATAAAGAAATGCGTAATATATTAAAATACATGGTAGCACATTGTGTTCCTTTTGAGAGAGCTAATATACAGTGATGTCTCTTAAGTCACTGGTATATAGTAACAATCGCCAAACTATTGTGCTATCTTGACTTTGAAAATATCAATAAGTTTTATATTGGATTTTCAATAGCACGATCGACTGTTTCCAAAAGATTGTGAGATACCACACAGGCAAATCACAGCAATCGCAATTATGTAATTACATGATTTGCGCATATTCTGTAATACCTTATAAATGGACTTATACTGGTGTCGCTCCGAAACTAATAGTGTGCCAAAATATGTACTATTTATATATAGTCACAATGAATCGCAGAAGTATTACAAAGAAGGGGTGGATGTTATTACAGATTTGTTATTTGATAAAATATCACCTTGCTCAACCAAAATCATTAACGAACCTTACACCCCAGCCCGATTTTAGTCCGTAATTAAGTCACTCCTACGCCCCACGCCGCGTAAACAATGAATCAAAATTCTGATTCACGGGTGCTGGGATGTGTGACATTGCATAGGCAGATCCACGAAGGTCAGTCATGAACTTTATTTTACGTTCACGCGACTCCCACTTAAAATAAGTGGGGAAGAAGTCAGTGACTTGCAGCGATTGTGCGTGTCTAGCAATAGTTTGGCTAGCTGCGTAGAATATCCTAATAACGACAATGATAATAAGGTGCGCTGGCTATATAATTATGAAATACTTGATCTGAGACACTTACTAATCTCGTCTATTTCAGATATCCTACGTGATTCACGGTTTGTACTTATACGTATGTGGTTGAAACAGAATGCGGTGTAAATCCATTTAGATAATTATATTTACGTGAGTGCACATCACTGAACATCACATCCATACTGAACCGTTGCGGTAATGGACCATAACAGCTGCTCAAACTGATATTTAAGTATCTCAAATTAAATGAACACACGGCAAAGTTAAAATCGAATCTTACTCGTGTAATATATTCAGACGATTGGACGTACATAGGCAAGATAAGAGATCCAAACTTCGCTTTACATCATGGAATATTTGCACTTATTTGGCTCTCTACGTGCAAAATATAAATGAGTTGGTACCACTGGATCGAAGTCATGGTATATCGATTACCATTAGACCAACGTTTTGTGTACAACTAACCAATCAGTGGCGTAGCTTTCTAAAGGCACTGTAGGCACGTACCTACACCTTTTTTCCCCTGAGAAATCGAAAAAATAGAAATTCCAAAAAAATGCAATTAAATCGGAACCATATGCTACTTCATTTTTACCTTTATGAAGTGAACAAATCTTTAAATATTACATTTATTTGGTTATAAAACAGTGATTTCAATGTTAATATTAAGAATAACCAGGCCCCTAAAAATATACGTAAAAACACACCTGCAACAGTTAAGCTGACTTTTTTTCATAGGATCACGTTACCGGACTAGTGCGACATAGGGCACGTCTCTAAGGAGCCTTTTAATGTTTATTATTTTGCGTCTCCCGTTATGAACAGCAGATCGGATATTCAAATTATAAAAAAGCTGTTCATTCACGCCTTATTTAATCAGACCAGTCCTCGGAACCCCAACAACTGTGCCTACACATCATTTTCAGCCAAGCTACGCCCCTGACCTTGTATATTCAGAACTATCAGAAGTTAACCATCCCGTCAGGCACGGAGCTCTGAGACGTACGCCATGCGGGTGTCAGTAAATATGCCTTTGAGCAACTAGAAGTTAGTTCTATATTTGTCTTTCGTTATATGATATTCAAATTCAATCTCTTGTAACAAATACACTGATATTCGACATTCATTGAAAATAATGAATATCGAAAAACAAAGAACTGGACATTCGACATTCAATGAAAAAAGTTTGAAAGTCGAATATCAAATACCTCGAGATTTGTAATTTACCATAAAAACTCGCCGACGGTCTGAATATCGAAAAACAAAGAACTAGACATTCGACATTCACTGAAAAATGTTTGAAAGTCTAATACCAAATGTCTCGAGATTCGTTATTCACAAACCAAAACTCGTCTGATTGTCGAATTTCAAAAAAAACTGACATTCGACATTCACTAAAAAATGGCTGAAAGCCGAATATCAAATATCTCGAGATAGGTTATTTATAAAAATCCTCATATAATTATCGAATTTAAAAAAAAAATTACATTCGACATTGATTGAAAAATATTTGAAAGTCGAATATCAGTTGCCTCGAAATTTGTTATTCAAAACAAAACTCATTTGAATGTCGAAACTTCTCAATAATTAAGATCGAGTTAATAATCAAAATATTTTGTAGACTGTTTTAACAAACAAGAGCGACACAATTTTGAAAATTGAAGCAATTCTATTGGCTGTCAAATAAGATTAAACTCTAAAATTTTATGAAGGGTTTCTTTATTCTTGTACCAAAATTTGAACGAGGAACGTTAGCGAAATTGTGAATACAGTCAGTGTCTCAAAACTTTCGGAACAGCCCTTGTAAGAACGATTTAAAGAAATAGTTGATTACAAATTATATAAGATGTGTGATGTCGATTATCTGACATTTTTACTTTTACTTTACTTAACTGGATTATTCCCTTTGCCATCAGGTAAGGAACTCCAATACTTCTTGAGCCGTTTGCCGCATATTTTGAGTAAATATTGTGTCAGCCTTTTCTAGTAATATATTTTCTTTGACACTCGCATATTATAGATCATTTTGGTGTAATGGATTTTAACACTTTGATATTTGCAAATAGTTTGTATATAATGGTATTAAATGACTAACAATCAGGGCATATTAAATGGAAACTAAGTATATATACAATTCAAGACTGACTATGGATTAAATATATCTAGAGAATATGTTCGCAATTTTCATATTGAATGAATATTAACACAGTTTATTCTAATGTTTTATTAAAGTATTTTAAATCATTTTTGTTGATTAACGGCTCGTAGAATAATTCGTGTCAAAACAAGTTACATTTTTAACAACATATACAGTTCTTTAAATAATTACAAGAGACGGCGGATTTGTATAAGTGTATGTTTTGGCAGGTGTTGACATTAAGTAAATCTCCTGAACGAGAACATCAAGGGCTTTCGTTTTAGCACCTTTTGTTATAACAATGATTGCTATTTAAATTTACGTTGATTGTGAATAACTTAATTAATCGTTTTGTCTGGTTATACCGACATAAATAAATAATTATTGGTTTTCCAATTGTCAAAAGTTGATTAAGATTATTGTAAATAAAGAAAAGAAAATAGAAGTTGGACTTATAGGTTATTTCACATAATCACCTATAATATATAACCAATCAGACAAAACACTACAGCGTAACACGTTCACCGACGGTGCTGAGATCATGCTTGATGGAAGCTTATTACACTTATCAAAACGATTAGCAAAAAAAACTGTTAACGAACGTCAGTACGAGCGTACGAGCGTAATGTTTTTCATGTGATGACCACAAGTAGGAGTTTCACAAAATGAGAAATATTGTGAAATATCAGTTCTGTACAAATTATTTATGAACTTGTAAGTTTCACACATCACTTTACAAAATACTCTGCTGTGTGAACCGTGTTGTTAGAAAGTCTGCGGTATCGATATTCAATCTCAGAGCTAACTGCTCAAAACTAATCGTATAAGACTTTGAGTATATATTGTGATAAATTTCACCAGACTATTCAATCAAACAAATGCATAATAGTCTACTGACCTACGAAAACAAGCCCAGTAATGTGTGAATGTGTATCAGCTAAAGTATGTTTATCTCAGATACGTTGTGTTCGAGATTTGTGAAACAACGAACTTCTGAATGGCACGAAAAACATAGCAATGCACATGAAAACCTATGTTGCTTGTGGGTCAAATTGATTAAAGAAACAATCACAGCCTCCTTGCCATCCCGCCATATCCCCCACCCCCACCCTCCCCTTCCCTCACACACATATTTAATCTCGCTGCAATAGATGCTTTGAGTAGGAGAGAGGCTCATTTAATTATGTATATGATAATAATTTTATTGGAGTCGAATAATTATCTAAACAATCAACATTTTACACACTTCAAATATTCTACAAAAAACTGTTCGCGCCGTACAAAAGCGTTTAAACTGAATTATATCTCTTAACCCTTTACTTCATATAGACGCCTTTGGACACCTCTAATATAGACGCCTTTGGACACCTCTAATATAGACGCCTTTCGAGACCTACTGTAGAAAGCTTTTGGATTATTGGGTGAATTATGTTTATATTACCTGACCGAGTGGAAAACAGTGCAGGAAGTGTTCAGATTGCTTGTCACGAGCAATCTGAACTCTTCCTGCACTGTTTTCAAAGGCCTTCTGTGATTTGTGCGGAAAAAACGCGTATCTATGGAGTAAAGGGTTAAATAAAAGCTAAAATCTGCGCTTGCCTGGTATAACGTTTACAAATCGAGATATCTGCGTTTGCCTGGTATAAGGTTTACAAATGGACATATCTGCGTTTGCCTGGTATAAGGTTTACAAATGGACATATCTGCGTTTGCCTGGTACTTGGTTTACAAATGGACATGCCTGCGTTTGCCTGGTACTTGGTTTACAAAGAGAGCCACCTGTGTTTGCCTGGTACTTGGTTTACAGAAGGAGGCATCTGTGTTTGCCTGGTACTTGGTTTACAGAGAGAGACACCTGTGTTTGTCTGGTACTTGGTTTACAATGAGAGACACCTGTGTTTGTCTGGTACTTGATTTACAGAGGGAGACATCTGTGTTTGCCGGGTACTTGGTTTACAGAGGGAGACATCGGTGTTTGCAGAGGGAGACACCTGTGTTTGCCTGTGTTTGCCTGGTACTTGGTTTACAGAGGGAGACACTTGTGTTTGCCTGGTAATTGGTTTACAAATGAAGACATCTGTGTTTGCCTGGTACTTGGTTTACAAAGAGAGGCATCTGTGTTTGCCTGGTACTTGGTTTACAAATAGAGACATCTGTGTTTGCCTGGCAATTGGTTTACAAAGGGAGACATCTGTGTTTGCCTTGTAATTGATTTACAAATGGACATATTTGTGTTTGCCTGGTACTTGGTTTACAATGAGAGACACCTGTGTTTGTCTGGTACTTGGCTTACAGAGGGAGACATCTATGTTTGCCGGGTACTTGGTTTACAGAGGAAGGCATCTGTGTTTGCCTGGTACTTGGTTTATAAAGAGAGACACCTGTGTTTGCCTGGTACTTGGTTTACAGAGGGAGACACTTGTGTTTGCCTGGTACTTGGTTTACAAAGAGAGAACTCTGTGTTTGCCTGGTAATTGGTTTACAAATGAAGACATCTGTGTTTGCCTGGTACTTGGTTTATAAAGAGAGATATTTGTGTTTGCCTGGTACTTGGTTTACAAAATGAGACATCTGTGTTTGCCTGGTAATTGTTTTACAAATGGGGACATCTGTATTTGCCTGGTAATTGGTTTACAAATGGAGACATCTGTGTTTGCCTGGTACTTGGTTTACAAAGAGAGACACCTATGTCTGTCTGGTACTTGGTTTACAGAGGGAGACATCTGTGTTTACCTGGTACTTAGTTTAAAGAGAGAGGCACCTATGTTTGACTGGTACTTGGTTTACAGAGAGAGACACCTGTGTTTGCTTGGTACTTGGTTTACAGAGGGAGACACCTGTGTTTGCCTGGTTCTTGGTTTACAGAGAGAGACACCTGTGTTTGCTCGGTACTTGGTTTACAGAGAGAGACACCTGTGTTAACCTGGTACTTGGTTAATAAAGAGAGACACCTGTGTTTGCCTGTGTTTGCCTTGTACTTGGTTTACAAAGAGAGACATCTATGTTTGCCTGGTACTTGGTTTTAAAAAGGGAAACATCTGTGTTTGTCTGGTACTTGGTTTACACAGAGAGACATCTGTGTTTGCCTTATACTATTTTTATAAAGAGAGACATCTGTGTTTGCTTGGTACTCGGTTTACAAAGAAAGACATCTGTGTTTGCCTGGTACTTGGTTTACACAGAGAGACATCTGTGTTTATCAGGTACTTGGGTTACAAAGAGGGACATCTGTGTTTGCCTGGTACTTGGTTTACAATTCATCTTTGTTTGCCTGGTAATTGGTTTACAAAAGGAGACATCTGTGTTTGCCTGGTAATTGCTTTACAAAGAGAGACATCTGTGTTTGCTTGGTACTCAGTTTACAAAGAGAAACATCTGTGTTTGCTTGGTACTCGGTTTACAAAGAGAGACATCTGTGTTTACCTGATACTTGAATTACAAAAGGGGATATCAGTGTTTACTTGGTACTTGGTTTACTAAGGGAGACATCTGTGTTTTCCTGGTACTTGGTTTACAAAGGGCGACATCTGTGTTTACCTGGCACTTGGTTTAAAAATGGAAACATCTTTGTTTGCCTGGTATTTGGTTTACAAAGGGAGATATCTGTGTTTGCCTGGCATTTGGTTTACAAATGGAAACATCTGTGTTTACCTGGCACTTGGTTTACAAAGGGAGATATCTGTGTTTGCCTAGCATTTGGTTTACAAATGGAAACATCTGTGCTTGCCTGGCATTTGGTTTACAAAGAGAGATATCTGTGTTTGCCATGCACTTGGTTTACAGAGAAAGACACCTGTGTTTGCTTAATACTTGGTTTACAAATGGAGGCATCTGTGTTAGCCTGGTACTTGCCTTACAAAAGGAGATCACTGTTAGCCTGGTACTCGTACTCGGTCTACAAAGTGAGATGTAACAATAAATGGTTCAAAATGGAATTATTTAGTTGATATCATGAAGTTATTTTAGGAAACTAAAAATGTGTATTCATTTTTATCGTCTGGTAACTTTCCATTCACGCTCAGTAGACCTATTCTTTATGTACTTAAAGTTTGTTATCTATGCACAGTCGACCTGGCGATTGCTCTGTTTATTGTTTGCTAACAAATAAGTTGTACAGACTATATCCGTATAAATAACAAATCTCATATTTTTTAAGCTGTATATCACAACTGTAGGTGCACTGGTAAATCTTCCTTCGATATATTGTGTTGGTCATTCAATGCTTGATTATTTGATAATAAGGTTAATCAGTGCTTCTTTATCAGTCCATGTCTCACTCCGCTGTTAAATTTCACATGTGGCACCATTGTAACGTAAGTGTCCACAACACAGTAAAACATTGAAATCTTCACTATGTGTCTGGTCTTAAGTTCTTCACTGGTTCAAATAAGAAAAAGCACACCTTAGCCAGTTATTTTTTTAAAGCAATGTTGTTGTTTTTAACACCTGTTTTAAGAGTAATACTATGTCGAAATTCTGCCCACGATGCAATTCGACCCCTAAAATAAAAACATGACACAGAGTTAGCTAGACAACCGGTATCAGCAGCATCTGCTGTGGTGATTTCTAAAATATCGACCATTTAACACGAGTTACTAATGATAGATAAGTCACTTAAATATAAAATCCATGGGAAAATTGGAACTTAGTTTTACTACTACCGCCTTCATATATAGGTAAGAAGTATTCAAGGGGAATAATGCAATGAGTCCTTTATAAGATGAGATTGTCGTCGGCGTCGTCGTGTAATTTTTTTGTTTAACGTCTCACACCATTTTCAAAATTTTCCATAAGGTTCCATTGTTACATTAACGTCTCACACCACTACTACATTTCCCATAAGGCTCTATTGTAACATTAACGTCTCACACAACTACTACATTTCCCATAGGGCTCCATTGTAACATTAACGTTTCACACCACTACTACATTTCCCATAGGGCTCCATTGTAACATTAACGTCTCACACCACTACTACATTTCCCATAGGGCTCCATTGTAACATTAACGTCTCACACCACAATTACATTTCCCATAAGGCTCCATTGTAACATTAACGTCTCACACTACTACTTCATTTCCCATAGGGCTCCATTGTAACATTTATGTTTCACACCACTACTACATTTCCCATAGGGCTCCATTGCAACAATAACGTCTCACACCACTACTACATTTCCCATGCGGCTCCATTGTAACATTAACGTCTTACACCACTACTACATTTCCCATAAGGCTCCATTGTAACATTTATGCCTAACACCACTACTACATTTCCCATACGGCTCCATTGTAACATTTATGTCTCACACCACTACTACATTTTCCATAGGGCTCCCTTGTAACATTTATGTCTCACACCACTTCTACATTTTCCATAGAGCTCCATTGTAACATTAACGTCTCACACCACTACTGCATTTCCCAGAGGGCTCCATTGTAACATTAACGTTTTACACCACTACTACATTTCCCATAGGGCTCCATTGTAACATTAACGTCTCACACCACTACTACATTTCCCATAGGGCTCCATTGTAACATTAACGTCTCACACCACTACTACATTTCCCATAGGGCTCCATTGTAACATTAATGTCTCACACGATTATTAAATTTCCCATAGGGCTCCATTGTAACATTAACGTCTCACACCACTACTGCATTTCCTATAGGGCTCCATTGTAACATTAACGTCCCACACCACCACAGCATTTCCCATAGGGCTCCATTGTAACATTTATGTCTCACACCACTATTACATTCCCCATAGGGCTCCATTGTAACATGTATGTCTCACACCACTACTGCATTTCCCATAGGGCTGCATTGTAACATTAACGTCTCACACCACTTCAACATTTCCCACAGGGCTCCAGTGTAACATTAACGTCTCACACCACTACTACATTTCCCACAGGGCTCCATTGTAACATTAACGTCTCACACCACTACTACATTTCCTATAGGGTTCCATTGTAACATTAACGTCTCACACCACTATTACATTTCCCATAGGGCTCCATTGTAACATTAACGTTTCACATCACTACTACATTTCCCATAGGGCTCCATTTTAACTTTTGTCTCACACCACTGTAATGGTGTGAGTCCTGTTGTCGTCGTCGTCGTTGTCGTTTGTCACTGTCGTCTCACAACACTCTTACATTTCCCGTAGGGCTCCATTGTAACATATATGTCCAAAACGCAGTGAAAAAAGTCTGCAGCATGTGTCTGGGCTCAAATCCTTCACTCGTCTGGCTCAAGATTTACAGTTATAAAGGAAAAAAGCATAACTTCACCAGTTAATTTTTAAATTCAATGGTTTTCCGATACCTATCAATTTTCTGAAAAATAATATGTAAACTATTCGCCCCAAGGCGGTTCGAACCAAAAATACTAAAATGACATTGAATTGCCTAGAAATCTAGTATCAGCGTCAAAAATTCGGTGGTGATTTCTAAAATACTGACCATTTCACACATGGTAGAAAAAATACATCACTGCAATACAAAGCCCTGTAAAAAGAAGAAAAATAGAACTAATGTATAATTTCTACCTCCTTCATCTGTTCGGAGTTCTCAAGGGAGATAATACTGGTGTGTGCGTCCTTGTCGTCTCACACCACTATTACATTTCCCATAGGGCTCCATTGTAACATTTATGTCCAAAACAGAGTGAAAAATTAAATTCTGCAGCATGTGTCTGGGCTCAAATTCTTCATTGGTTCAAGATATGCAATTATAAAGAAAAAAAAGTATACCTTGACCAGGTTGGTTTTTTTAAATTCAATGCTTTTGTGAGACCTATCAATTTCCAGAATAACGATATGTCATCTATTCGCCCTAGATGCGGTTCGAACCAACAATTCTGAAATGACACAGAATTGTCCAGAAAGCTGGTATCAGCATCAAATTTTTTAGTGGTGATTTCTAAAATACTGACCATTTAACTCATGCTAGCAAAAAACAAAACACTGCAGTACAAAGCCCTGAAAAAAGAAGAAAAAGAGAACTAAAGTTTTATTTCTACCTCCTTCATCTGTAGGTCCGGAGTACTCAAGGGAGATAATAGTGGTGTGAGTCCTGAAGAGGACTTTTTTTTTAAATTTAAGATTCTAAATTTTCATATTATGTAACAATACTCAATACAAGTTCAATAAAGCTAAATGCATCCCCATATCTGAACTAGTTCTGAAATAAAATAAGTTTTAGTGACCCATGGTTTCAGTCAAAATGCTGCCATTTCATGTAAAAAAGCAAGAATTCACAACCCTACAGTCTAAATTTCATGATAACTTGACCAATTGTATCTAAAAAGTTCTGAAACTTTCACAACTACATGGTAAAATGAAAAGGTGTCTGAAAATGGGAAGAAAAACAGACATCTTGATTACAAAAAAAATGATATTGTGGAACAAAACTTATTAAACTTAACATATTTTAGATAAAATTTCAATATCAGAATGATATGGCAGCAACACAAGCAAACAATTCAAGCTATTTTCATGCTAAAGTACTCCATTACCCTGTCTACACATCAATTCAAATATAAGAAGGGCAACACAGGCTCAATAGATAATGCATACATGACATTCAATGTAAAATTCTGCATATCTATAGCATTTTCTATAAAAATGGAGTACAAGCAAAAACTTCGCCAAATTCAATGATTAGACGCAGAATTTAATGCGACGACAACCGAAAACAACCGAAGTTAACCGTAAACTGGCCGCTTGGCAAGATTGCAACTACTGCCTTTTCATAGTTAAACAATAAAAATTAGTACAAACTCCCGTTCCACTGTAAATATGCAATTTATTTCATTTTGCAAACAATTCTATTTTTGTATTCAGAAATAAGTGGGTGGGGTAATAAATTAATGTAAATATCAGCTTAAAATTTACAATCTGAGCAATAAGCATGCCCACTGGAATTCAGTGTGATCTTGCAGATACTTCAACCTGAATTAAGGGTTGGTAGTTCTACAGAAATATGGCAAAACCACACATGATGGAGAGAGTGTCACAAATGGGATCTGTCTATGAGGACAGGTGTTCATGAAATATGAGACTGGACACTGCTCATAAACCTAAACTTAGGGCAAGGAAACACCAAAATGACCATCTACAGAGTAAACCAGCATTCTGCCATGCATTAGACATGATGTATCTCTCTTTTTGTTTCCACATTTAACAGAATACTCAATCATACATGGATAACATGAATATCAAGAAATTGACATATATACAAAGTTTGGTCAATGTGTGTAATCTCTATCATAAATGCATGAAAAAAAATGCAAATCTGCACCATCAGTTATATTGAAATGTTTAAAAACTCAGATTGTGTTCAACTATTCATAACATGTCCAAATTATAGTTTAATACCTTCTATTTAAAGAAATCAGGATTCCTCAACACTGCAACATGCAGATCTATCAGTTTCTGTTAACGTCTCACACCACTATTACATTTCCCATAGGGCTCCATTGTAACATTTATGTCCAAAACAGAGTGAAAAATTAAATTCTGCAGCATGTGTCTGGGCTCAAATTCTTCATTGGTTCAAGATATGCAATTATAAAGAAAAAAAAGTATACCTTGACCAGGTTGGTTTTTTTTAAATTCAATGCTTTTGTGAGACCTATCAATTTCCAGAATAACGATATGTCATCTATTCGCCCTAGATGCGGTTCGAACCAACAATTCTGAAATGACACAGAATTGTCCAGAAAGCTGGTATCAGCATCAAATTTTTTAGTGGTGATTTCTAAAATACTGACCATTTAACTCATGCTAGCAAAAAACAAAACACTGCAGTACAAAGCCCTGAAAAAAGAAGAAAAAGAGAACTAAAGTTTTATTTCTACCTCCTTCATCTGTAGGTCCGGAGTACTCAATTCAGGACTCACACCACTATTATCTCCCTTGAGTACTCCGGACCTACAGATGAAGGAGGTAGAAATAAAACTTTAGTTCTCTTTTTCTTCTTTTTTCAGGGCTTTGTACTGCAATGTTTTGTTTTTTGCTAGCATGAGTTAAATGGTCAGTATTTTAGAAATCACCACTGAAAATTTGATGCTGATACCAGCTTTCTGGACAATTCTGTGTCATTTCAGAATTGTTGGTTCGAACCGCATCTAGGGCGAATAGTTGACATATCATTACTCTGGAAATTGATAGGTCTCACAAAAGCATTGAATTTAAAAAAAACCAACCTGGTCAAGGTATACTTTTTTTTCTTTATAATTGCATATCTTGAACCAGTGAAGAATTTGAGCCCAGACACATGCTGCAGAATTTAATTTTTCACTCTGTTTTGGACATAAATGTTACAATGGAGCCCTATGGGAAATGTAATAGTGGTGTGAGACGTCAAGGGAGATAATAGTGGTGTGAGTCCTTGTCGGTGTCGTTGTCGTCTTCGTCGTCGTCGTCGTCGTCGTCGTCGTCGTTGTCGTTGTCGTTGTCGTTGTCGTTGTCGTTGTTGTTGTTGTTGTAGCGTAACATTTATTTCTTCAAGATATCAATCAGTCATTTGTAGTGGTGCATTTAGATTGATAAAAACACAAAAAATCGGTGTTCCAAACAAAAGGTAATTTCCCGTTTTAATACATAAACTATTTTCATATGCGCCAATAACACGCAAATTTCCCTTTTTACTACAGTTTTAACTATATATCACATGGCCTGTTTATATACCGCATTTTATATGTAAATACACTCGATTCCGGGGTAATATATATTTTCCCACAAAGTTTCAAGCGAAATTTCGCAATCAAGAAAGAAAGTGAGTAGGTGGTCGAGTGCGTGCGAGCGTGCGTGCGTGCGTGAGTGCGTGCGTGCGTGCGTGCGTGCGTGCGTGCGTGCGTGCGTGAGTGAGTGAGTGAGTGAGTGAGTGAGTGAGTGAGTGAGTGAGTGAGTGAGTGAGTGAGTGAGTGAGTGAGTGAGTGAGTGAGTGAGTGAGTGAGTGAGTGAGTGAGTGAGTGAGTGAGTGAGTGAGTGAGTGAGTGAGTGAGTGAGTGAGTGAGTGAGTGAGTGAGTGAGTGAGTGAGTGAGTGAGTGAGTGAGTGAGTGATTTTGTATATCGCATGACCAAATCGATGTAGCTTATGATAATGCTGTCAAGAGCTCGTCCTGCGCTTTTTATGCTAGAGCTTCACAGTTAATATCAATTTTTTTTTTCTTTCTCATTGATATTAACACCTTAATATTAGTAAATTTATATGCTGTTTGTAAAATACCACGGCCCAGTTTCTCTAATAAAAATCAACTTGAGATATTCCTTTTTGAAATGTTATAACCTCATTTACATTGGTCATTTTGCATGTTATCATTTACTAATAAGTTAAAATATGTTCCAACTTCACTTATGTGTGGCCATTCAACGGGTATTTAGTTTAGAGATGCAGAGACATTGAGAATTTTGAGTTGAGGAAAACGTTAGCTTGGGATGTTTAGTGAAACCGTCCATAGTTTATCATTTTATACCGACAAGTATTTTTGTATGCATAGTTTTGAGTCATGCTTAGTGTACAAATACTTTTTCTAAGATATAAACATGGTGTAATAGAAAAAAATCCCTCATCCTCTGGGAAATCACCGAAACTACTTTGTCACCATCGTTAACATACTCGGCCAATTTCGACCTCCTTCGGCATTATTCGATTTAGGGAAATGTGCGAGATTTTAAGATTGTACTTTGTATATAATAGTACAGCATAGCGAATTACAGTTCAATATATGAACAATGCTCAGCCATTTTCCATCTGCGTTCGAAATAAACTCAGAGACAGCAGGACACCATTTTAAAACATTTACATCACGCTGTTAACGTAGTATTATTTACTAATTTATTATTATTTTAATTTTTTTTTTTTATTTTAACTCGAGGAAAGCTCAGAGCTTCAATGAACCGCGCTCGAGTCCGCGTCCTGGGTAGAACCAGTACTGAGTGTTTTAAGAGGTGTTACTTCAAGCTGGGGATCGAACCCGCAACATTTGGCGTGAGCGGCCAACGCTCTATCCACTACACTACCACTGCAATACCACATTTTGTCAAGTTCAATCAAATTGATATTTATAAAAAAAAATGTACAAGTTGTTTTTTAATTTATTTGAACTAAAACGTGCATTCAAAAAACATAACTTAATGGGGTTTTTTTTGCTTCAGCAATCACATTTACGACACCTTTGATCAATCATTTCGAAATGAGATTACACCGTGATATGTTGATAATTGTTTTTATTGTCGACATTGCCTCATTATCATACGTCTCTCGTCGATGATGTAAATGGGAAGTTGCTACGGGATGGGTTCGCTCGTGTACTAGTTAACACGCCAGGGCTTCGTTTCATAAAATAACTTACGATAAAAATCGACGTAAGTCAATTTGTCAATATCTCCGTTGTGTGTTCAAATTTTGATTGACATTTAAAATGATTGTATTTTCAGAAAATATATAACTTTCTGCATGATGTGAGCCAATTTGGCTTCATTTGGATGGAAATTAAAAATATCATGAATAACTGATGGTTTACTTTTACGACGATTTTTGTTGTAATTTTTTTTTGTGATCCCAGAAATGTATGCGTTGTTCAAGGTCTCACTTAAAAATTACCCCCTTTACATGACGGTAGCTCACATCCAAGAAATTAATGCTGTGTAAGGCAGTTGGGCATTTGTTTTGTTGAAAATGCAAAAAAAAAGTTGTATTTTATTGTACAAATGAAAACATTGGAACATTTTACGATTTCTGCCAAGTTTGGAGGACACTGAGTATTTTTTGATGAAGCTATAACATTTTAAAGATGCGTAGTGATACACTGCAAGAAATGGACAGAATTGTCTAGAATGAACGGGTGTCATCAAATCATCGATATTGTGAAAAAGCAACCTGGTCAACTCCATGTTTTTTCCTCCATATTTGGACCAACAGAACCAGTCTATCTATGGGAACAAGGCACTTTTAGAACCATTGGTAATGTGTCCAGTGTTCCAGAAGTGCAGGTCTCTAGAGAACAGTGCAGAATTAAATGTTGTGTGAGACGTTAATTGATCGTCTATAAGCCATCGTTGGCATATAAATGACACTTGATATCCAAACAAACACATTATTTAAGTATTTGACAAGATTTTGAACACACTTGTGCCTAAGCATCTAAATTATATCAATGTTGAACAATTAGATCAATAATAATTTTAAAATCCTATCAGCAAACCTACACAAACATGGAAATGGTGGTTAGGGACCATATACTTAAGTAAAAGTAGCATCAAACCAAATTTATGTAAATGAGAAATAATCTGTAAATACCCGGCCGTTTATTCCTACCTACAAGACACTTAAACATTATGTTCACATTATTTTGATAGTAAATACATGTAATACACATACACAAAATAGTACTATACTGTCATCACTATGTCGTGTATACATATATACATTTTATGGTCTAGGATAGAAGTATATCGCAGATGTTGATAATTTCAAACAATGCTTGTTTGTTTGAATGTTAAGCATCTTTGTTATGCCATTTAGGGCTAGCAGACGATCAATTAACCTAACCACTCTTTCCTTGGATCCCGGAAGGTTTACCAATACTTGAGCACACCCCCATCTCCGCATGTAACCGATAACGTTCCCACTGCTTGAATCAGAGATGAGAGGCGATTGACAACTTGACGCAATGTCGTATATCAGTCATCACGGCATCTGTGGCTGTGGAGGAATTCGAACTCACAACCCCTGGATTAATAGTAAGACGAGCTTCAATCTGAACTAACCGAGCCGAGCAAGTTCAAACAAACATGCATATACATCAATTTATATATTTGCAAGATTTGTAAAATGTGCGCAGTCATTATTGATCGAAATAAACGTTGCATTGTCATTTATTTCAGCAAAACAATGTGTATCATAAACTCTTATAAAGATACTTTTTATTTATTACGTCACTGATGATATTAAGAGGTTATTATTATTTATTTTCGCTGGTAAAGACGTGCTTTTACGCAAAAGAGCATGTACGCAGTCTGTTCAACACCGGGGCCAATATGGATCGTACCGGGGCAATATTGGCCTCGGTGTTCATCCCTTTCATTAATTTCATTCATTCATTTCATTAATGTCTTAACATATCGTGTATCAGCCGACGGATCAGATCAGCAATGACCTGATTAACACTGACTTCTCGTTGATTTTTTTCTTTTATTTACAATAATTATATGTTAATACAATTTATACATTAATATTTACAGACTTGAAATAAATGATAAGGCTTATTCTACAAATACTGTTTATGATTAAAATCAATTGAATTGACGTAGCGCGTGTTCTTTAGTTCTCACTTCACAGTTGAATTTTGTTCAATGTTCTATAAAAAAATACGGTCTAGGATTTCCATGGTAACAACAGAATACCACATCGTATTTGTTTTTCATAGCAGGAATGTATACCAGGATAAAAATACAAAATAACTGGTAGGTTGACTAGCTTGTTTGTTTTTTTAAAGACGTTGCAGTGACATTCTGAGATTTTTTGAAAAAAGTAGTCCTCAAATGCTCATAAATACATGCATATGTTGAAATCCTATATAAAAGTCACGTTCTTAACACCAGTGATGTCTAATTGCAGAATATGCTATGTCAGCGTTTGCTCTACTCATCTGCAGCAATAAATCACAGCCACTATGAGACATTTTGAAAATATTTAAATACCAAATTACATAGGCCGTTTTTAAAACGTAAGAATCATGTTACCGTGGGGGGGAATAATGGGCACTAAATACTAAATACTTGTTATTGTCATTGTCATTGTCGTTGGCATTGGCGTTGTCGTTGTCGTTGTCGCTGTCGCTGTCGCTGTCGCCGTCACCGTCGCCGTCGCCGTCGTCGTCGCCGTCGCCGTCGTCGTCGCCGTCGTCGTCGTCGTCGTCGTCGTCGTCGTCGTCGTCGTCGTCGTCGTCGTCGTCGTCGTCGTCGTTATCGTTATCGTTATCGTTATCCCTATCGTTATCGTTATTGTTATTGTTATTGTAACCGTAACCTTGATCGTTACCGTTATCGTTTTCGGTATCGTTATCGATATCGGTATCCGTATCGGCATCGGCATCGGTATCGGTATCGGTATCGGTATCGGTATCGGTATCGGTATCGGTATTGTTTAATCAAGTATATATGTATAAAATAAAAGTGTCAATCGAGTTTTGTATATACTATGTTGTATGGAGTTAAGCATCGCTGTAAACCATTTATAAGTCATATCACTTCATTATCAATAACCTCAATACCATACTGAATATTTGAATGATAAGACATACACTTTTTCTCTTAAAAATTCATAAAATATGAAATAAATTATAAAGTACAATATTTTTGCAATCTACTTCCGACTGCACCCAATTTGCACGTGACTTATGCAAGGTCATAGGCCATGAACGTTAAAAAAAGTTCATTTTTTAAATGATCTTATTTTCAAAAAAAATAACGAATAAAACAAATGATGTTCTTATTATTTGTTTTTATGAAAACTGAATTTCAAACATGAAGCTATTCGAATTTTATCTTGCACTCTGGACCTAAAATACCGAAAAATATCATAAAATATTCAAGTCATGGCATGCAACGTGTATCAATTTCAATTAATTTGTAAAACTGAAAAACTGTTGAAAGCGACACTAAACACCATACAGCAACACCAATAATTACGTTGTAAAGTTAAAAAAATTCCGGGTTTTTTTTTCACGTGATCCCCCAACCTATTCTCAGGCCATGAAATCAATTTACAACATGATGTTTTGAATGAATGTATGATTTCCACGTAATTGTCCACGGAAGGGTTGTCAATATGTCTATTAAAATGTATTTAAATGTATTTGCTTACCGAATTGCTATACGGGTAATTTCCTCTTATGTGGGAAAATGAACCCATGGGTACATGCAACTGGCGCTTAATATTTTAACGAACAGACTATGGGGGAACTGCAATCCACCATTAGACGCTAAATTGGAAAGATTTAGAAAAATACGAATTCTTGATTAAATCAGATGCAGTTTTAAGAAGGTGCGAGCGGGATAGATTTGTATTTCTATATTGAGACACCTCCCTCAAAAAAGCTTTAAGTAGCGTGCGGGTGGAGTAGATTTGTATTACTGTATTGAGATACCTCTCTCAGAATAGCTTCAAATAAGTGCGGGTGGAGTAGATTTGTATTACTGTATTGAGATACCTCTCTCAGAATAGCTTCAAATAAGTGCGGGAAGGGTAGTTTTGTGTTACTGTATTGAGATACCTCTCTCAGAACAGCTTCAAATAAGTGCGGGTGGGGTAGATTTGTGTTACTGTATTGAGATACCTCTCTCAGAACAGCTTCAAATAAGTGCGGGTGGGGTAGATTTGTGTTACTGTATTGAGATACCTCTCTCAGAATAGCTTCAAATAAGTGCGGGAAGGGTAGATTTGTGTTACTGTATTGAGATACCTCTCTCAGAATAGCTTCAAATAAGTGCGGGAAGGGTAGATTTGTGTTACTGTACTGAGATACCTCTCTCAGAATAGCTTCAAATAAGTGCGGGAAGGGTAGTTTTGTGTTACTGTATTGAGATACCTCTCTCAGAATAGCTTCAAATAAGTGCGGGAAGGGTAGATTTGTGTTACTGTATTGAGATACCTCTCTCAGAATAGCTTCAAATAAGTGCGGGAAGGGTAGATTTGTGTTACTGTATTGAGATACCTCTCTCAGAACAGCTTCAAATAAGTGCGGGTGGGGTAGATTTGTGTTACTGTATTGAGATACCTCTCTCAGAATAGCTTCAAATAAGTGCAGGAAGGGTAGATTTGTGTTACTGTATTGAGATACCTCTCTCAGAATAGCTTCAAATAAGTGCGGGTGGGGTAGATTTGTGTTACTGTATTGAGATACCTCTCTCAGAATAGCTTCAAATAAGTGCGGGTGGGGTAGATTTGTGTTACTGTATTGAGATACCTCTCTCAGAATAGCTTCAAATAAGTGCAGGAAGGGTAGATTTGTGTTACTGTATTGAGATACCTCTCTCAGAATAGCTTCAAATAAGTGCGGGAAGGGTAGTTTTGTGTTACTGTATTGAGATACCTCTCTCAGAATAGCTTCAAATAAGTGCGGGAAGGGTAGATTTGTGTTACTGTATTGAGATACGTCTCTCAGAATAGCTTCAAATAAGTGCGGGAAGGGTAGATTTGTGTTACTGTATTGAGATACCTCTCTCAGAACAGCTTCAAATAAGTGCGGGTGGGGTAGATTTGTGTTACTGTATTGAGATACCTCTCTCAGAATAGCTTCAAATAAGTGCGGGAAGGGTAGATTTGTGTTACTGTATTGAGATACCTCTCTCAGAATAGCTTCAAATAAGTGCGGGTGGGGTAGATTTGTGTTACTGTATTGAGATACCTCTCTCAGAATAGCTTCAAATAAGTGCAGGAAGGGTAGATTTGTGTTACTGTATTGAGATACCTCTCTCAGAATAGCTTCAAAATAGGGCGGATGGGGTAGATTTGTGTTACTGTATTGAGATACCTCTCTCAGAATAGCTTCAAATAAGTGCGGGTGGGGTAGATTTGTATTTCTGTATTGAGATACCTCTCTCAGAATAGCTTCAAATAAGTGCGGGTGGGGTAGATTTGTATTTCTGTATTGAGATACCTCTCTCAGAATAGCTTCAAATAAGTGCGGGTGGGGTAGATTTGTATTTCTGTATTGAGACACTTCCTTCTGAATAACTTTAAGTAGCGTGCAAGTGAGATAGATTTGTGTTTTGTATTGAAGTGTCACAAAAACACAAATGTAGCATTAAGCAGCGTGCTGGTGCGGAAGTGTATTGTTGAGACACCTCCTTCAGAATGGCTTTAAGTAGTGTGCGGCTGGGGTAGATTTGTATTTCTGTATTGAGACACCTCCATCAGATGTAGCTTTAAGTAGCGTTCGGGTGGGGTAGATTTGTGTTTCTGTATTGAGACACCTCTCTCAGATGTAGCTTTAAGTAGCGTGCGGGTGGGATAGATTTGTATTTCTGTATTGAGACACCTCCCTGAGAAGTAGCTTTAAGTAGGTGCGGGTGGATAGATTTGTATTTCTGTATTGAAACACCTCTCTCAGATGTAGCTCTAAGTAGATGCCGATGGGGTAGATTTGTATTTCTGTATTGAAACACCTCTCTCAGATGTAGCTCTAAGTAGCGTTCGGGTGGGGTAGATTTGTGTTTCTGTATTGATACACCTCTCTCAGATGTAGCTTTAAGTAGCGTGCAGGTTTGGTAGATTTGTGTTTTGTATTGATACACCTCTCTCAGATGTAGCTCTAAGTAGCGTTCGGATGGGGTAGATTTATGTTTCTGTATTGATACACCTCTCTCAGATGTAGCTTTAAGTAGATGCCGATGGGGTAGATTTGTATTTCTGTATTGAAACACCTCTCTCAGATGTAGCTTTAAGTAGCGTTCGGGTGGGGTAGATTTGTGTTTCTGTATTGATACACCTCTCTCAGATGTAGCTTTAAGTAGCGTGCAGGTTGGGTAGATTTGTGTTTTGTATTGATACACCTCTCTCAGGTGTAGCTTTAAGTAGCGTGCGGGTGGGGTAGATTTGTGTTTTGTATTGATACACCTCTCTCAGATGTAGCTCTAAGTAGCGTTCGGGTGGGGTAGATTTATGTTTCTGTATTGATACACCTCTCTCAGATGTAGCTTTAAGTAGATGCCGATGGGATAGATTTGTATTTCTGTATTGAAACACCTCTCTCAGATGTAGCTTTAAGTAGCGTTCGGATGGGGTAGATTTGTGTTTCTGTATTGATACACCTCTCTCAGATGTAGCTTTAAGTAGCGTGCAGGTTGGGTAGATTTGTGTTTTGTATTGATACACCTCTCTCAGGTGTAGCTTTAAGTAGCGTGCGGGTGGGGTAGATTTGTGTTTTGTATTGATACACCTCTCTCAGGTGTAGCTTTAAGTAGCGTGCGGGTTGGGTAGATTTGTGTTTCTGTATTGATACAACTCTCTCAGATGTAGCTTTAAGTAGCGTGCAGGTGGGGTAGATTTGTGTTTTGTATTGATACACCTCTCTCAGATGTAGCTTTAAGTAGCGTTCGGGTGGGGTAGATTTGTGTTTCTGTATTGATACACCTCTCTCAGGTGTAGCTTTAAGTAGCGTTCGGGTGGGGTAGATTTGTGTTTTTGTATTGATACACCTCTCTCAGATGTAACTTTAAGTAGCGTGCGGGTGGGGTAGATTTGTGTTTCTGTATTGATACACCTCTTTCAGATGTAGCTTTAAGTAGCGTGCGGGTGGGGTAGATTTGTGTTTCTGTATTGAGACAACTCCATCAGATGTAGCTTTAAGTAGCGTGCGGGTGGGGTAGATTTGTATTTCTGTATTGAGACACCTCTCTGAGATGTAGCTTTAAGTAGCGTGCGGGTGGGGTAAATTTGTATTTCTGTATTGAGACACCTCCCTGAGAAGTAGCTTTAAGTAGGTGCGGGTGTGTAGATTTGTATTTCTGTATTGAAACACCTCTCTCAGATGAAGCTTTAAATAGATGCAGATGGGGTAGATTTGTGTTTCTGTATTGATACACCTCTTTAAGATGTAGCTTTAAGTAGCGTGCGAGTGGGTAGATTTGTGTTTCTGTATTGAGACACCTCCATCAGATGGTGCTTTAAGTAGCGTGCGGGTGGGGTAGATTTGTGTTTCTGTATTGAGACACCTCTCTCAGATGTAGCTTTAAGTAGGTGCGGGTGGGGTAGATTTGTATTTCTGTATTGAGACACCTCCCTGAGAAGTAGCTTTAAGTTGGTGCGGGTGGGTAGATTTGTACTTCTGTATTGAAACACCTCTCTCAGATGTAGCTTTAAGTAGATGCAGATGGGGTAGATTTGTGTTTCTGTATTGTTACACCTCTCTCTCAGATGTAGCTTTAAGTAGCGTTCGGGTGGGTTAGATTTGTATTTCTGTATTGAGACACCTCCCTGAGAAGTAGCTTTAAGTAGGTGCGGGTGGGTAGATTTGTATTTCTGTATTGAAACACCTCTCTCAGATGTAGCTTTAAGTAGATGCAGATGGGGTAGATTTGTGTTTCTGTATTGTTACACCTCTCTCTCAGATGTAGCTTTAAGTAGCGTGCAGTTGGGGTAGATTTGTATTTCTGTATTGAGACACCTCCTTAAGAAATAGTTTGAAATAGCGTGCGGGAGAGGTAAATTTATATTACTGTATTGCTACACTTTCTTCAGAATAGCTTTAAGTAGGTGCGGGTGGGGTAGATTTGTGTTTCTTTTTTGAGACACCTCTCTCAGATGTAGCTTTAAGTAGCGTGCGGACGGGGTAGATTTGTGTTTCTGTATTGAGACACCTCCTTCAGAATAGCTTTAAGTAGGTGCGGTTGGGGTAGACTTGTATTTCTCGATTGAGACACCACTCGCAGATGTAGCTTTAAGTAACGTGCGGGTGGGGTATACATATATTTGTATTTCAGTATTGAGACACCTCATTCAGAAGAAGCCTTAAATAGTGTGCGAGAGGTGTAAATTTCTATTACTGTATTGAGACACCTCCTTCAGTTTAGCTTTAAGTAGCGTGCAGGTTGGGAAGATTTGTATTTCTGTACTGGGACGCCTCCTTCAGAATAGCTTTAAGTAGGTGCGGGTGCGGTAGACTTATATTACTGTATTGAGACACCTCCTTCAGAATAGCTTTAAATAACGTGATGTAGCTTTAAGTTGGTGCGGGTGGGGTAGGTTTGTATTTCTGTATTGAGCTAACTCTCTCAGATGTAGCTTAAAGTCGGTGTGGATGGGGTAGATTGATATTTCTGTATTGATACACCTCCTTCAGAATAGCTTTAAGTATCGTGCGGGAGGGGTAGATTTGTATTACTGTATTGAGACACCTCCCTCAGAATAGCTTTAAGTAGGTGCGGATGGGGTATATTTGTTTTTCTGTACTGAGACACCTCTCTCAGACTAGCTTTAAGAAGCGTGTGGGTGAGGTAAGTGTGTATTTCTGTACTGAGACGCCTCCTTCAGCATAGCTTTAAATAGTGTGCGTGTGGGGTAGATTTGTATTATTGTATTGAGACATCTCCTTCAGAAGTAGCTTGAAATAGGTGCGTGTGGGGTAGATTTGTATCGCTGTATTGAGACACCTCCTTCAGAATAGCTTTAAATAGCGTGCGCGTTGGGTATATTTGTATTACTGTATTGAGACACATCCCTCATAAGTAGCTTTAAGTAGCTGCGGTTGGGGTATATTTGTATTACTGTTCTGAGACACGTCCCTCATAAGTAGCTTTAAGTAGCTTCGGTTGGGGTATATTTGTATTACTGTTCTGAGACACGTCCCTCATAAGTAGCTTTAAGTAGCTGCGGTAGGGGTATATTTGTATTGCTGTTCTGAGACACGTCCCATCATAAGTAGCTTTAAGTAGCTGCGGTTGGGGTATATTTGTATTACTGTTTTGAGACACATCCCTCATAAGTAGCTTTAAGTAGCTGCGGTTGGGGTTTATTTGTTTTACTGTTTTGAGACACATCCCTCATAAGTAGCTTTAAGTAGCTGCGGTTGGGGTATATTTGTATTACTGTTTTGAGACACATCCCTCATAAGTAGCTTTAAGTAGCTGCGGTTGGGGTATATTTGTATTACTGTTTTGAGACACCTCCTTCAGAATAGCTTTAAATAACGTGCGTGAGGGGTAGATTTATATTTCTGTATTGAGACACCTACTTCAGAATAGCTTTAAATAGAGTGCAGGTGGTGTAGATTTGTATAACTGTATTGAGACACCTCCTTCAGAATAGCTTTAAATAGCATGCGTGTTGGTTAGATTTGTATTTCTGTATTGAGACACCTTCTTCAGAATAGTTTTAAATAACGTGCGGGTAGGGGTAGATTTGTATTTCTGTATTGAGACACCTCCTTCAGAATAGCTTTAAGTAGCGTGCGGGTGGTGTAGATTTGAACTACTGTATTGAGACACCTTTCTCAGAAGTAGCTGTAAGTAGCGTGTTGGTGGGGTAGAATTATATCACGGTGTAATGGTCCACGACTGTTGTAACTTTAGATACTAGTATGTTTATTTGTATTGTGTTTTTATCACTATAGCAGTTTTTATTGTGGTCATGTCAATTATTTCATTGAATGCTGCATCCTCTATTAGACACGTGTACAATGTACTGAAAGCTTTGTTTGTTTGTGTGGTGTTGACCGTCGCTTTCAATATGTTTCAGTTATATAGCGACGTTGTCTGCCCGAGACAGTAGTGTAAGCGCTTATACTGACACCGGGCCGACCAGATTTAAAACTATCCTCAAGCCAGGACGCTTCTAGAACCATTTTCAAGTATTGGTATGATCCGACCGGGAATCGAACCCACGACCTTCTGCATGCGAGGCGGACACTCTACCTCTAAACCACCGCTGCGATATTGAACTAAAAATATGATGAAACGCCGGGTGGATTTCAGAGTCACATAGTCAGTAATGCGACTGTAAGCGAATTCATAGTTCAAGAATGTTTATGTTTATGTATTTCAATAATGATTTTATCAATAATCAATTGTTTGTTTGTTTGTTTGTTTGTTTGTTTGTTTGTTTGTTTGTTTGTTTGTTTGTTTGTTTGTTTGTTTGTTTGTTTGTTTGTTTGTTTGTTTGTTTGTTTGTTTGTTTGTTTGTTTGTTTGTTTGTTTGTTTGTTTAACTATTTACCATCAGTTTTATGCTATCGATGCCTAACAGACGGTCAGTTAAACTAACCACTCTTTCCTGGGATCCTGGAAGGTTAACCCATCTCCGCAAGTAACTGATAACTTTCCCACTTGAATTCGCAGTGAGAAACGATCGCAGTGTCGTGCATCAATCAGGAAGGAGACGGTTTCCGGGGGATATTCGAACGCAAGGTCTTATTAGCAAAACTAAATCAGCCTTTTGCTGGAGATTGTTCTGTTGTCGCGCGTCAACTTTCCTTCAACTTTAGTTTTTGTTTTAGTTTATTAACAATGTTCCACATGCCCCTGTCTCGATCGTATCTCTAAACAGTATTGGTATTTGTTTGCAACTGTCTTAAGTATACATTACTTTATCAATGATTTATAAAAGGACACTTGTTTACAAGAAAGCATTAAACCCCATCAATTTTCGGAGTTTGTGAAATTGTATCAGAAGACTATCTCACCGTCGTATCTTTCTATTTTTCCTCGCAGGCACGCATGTTTCTGCTCCATTTAAAAAGGTAAAATACCGATAAACTAAAGTAGGTTTGATATCGCGTATTTCGTCTTACCTTACAAATAACCTTCTCAGCCATTAATAGTAAAGAGTTACACCTTAACTAGTCTTTATCATATGCGACATTTGCTTTTCTAAAAGACAAACATCTTGATAAGTTCGGCCGAAAATAAAAATCAATTTTATTTAGCGAAAATCGAATAACGTTTTTGATTCGTTCATTCAAATTGGAGTACCTCGGAGATTTCCATAGTATTTCAAAAGAGCATCGTTTGACTGTTTATTTCTATATTCAATATTTTTGTATTATTAGATATTTTCTATGACAATGATCTTTAACAAGAAAGCTGCCATGACTTCCGTCCAAATAAATATGTTTAAATTCTATTATAATATCACCATCGCGGAGGTGTGTTTATTTAAGCCAATCAGTTCCTACTTCCAAACCAAAGCGTTTCTTGTAAAAACGTTTGTCTTTTAGAAAAGCAAGCGTCGCATATGATCAAAACTACACCTAAACGTAACATTTCCGGCCATCAATTTTTAAGAGTTCACAATTAAATACCGAAAAACGAAAACGAATGTCAAAACTGCTGAAAATGTCACATAGAGGAGCAAACGAATGTTCTGGGTGTATACCGTCCTTCTTATGCACGGAAGGTCGTGGATTCGATCCCCGGTCGGGTCAAACCAAAGGCTTGGAAAATTGGTACTAGAAACTTCCTGGATTGGTGCTCAGCATTTAGAAGATAGTTCTAGGTCTTGTATAAGGATAGTTTAATGTGACTTGGTGTGTTATCATGATATGTGTCTGCGGCACTTCAGTGTAACAGCGCTTTGAATACTGTTTCAAGAAGTCACCGTCGTGATATGACTGGAAACGTGTTGAAAGTGACTCTGAACACTACGGTATCCACTTGGGGCCATCGCGGCATGTGCGTGTGCGTGTGCGTGTTAGAATACTAACGTACGGTTAAATTAAATGCTTAGTACTGGTTCTCTTCAGCATGATTTGCCGAAGCTATAAGAACTTGGGGTTTTCACAGTCGATGTAAAATTAATAACATACATAGCTTATATCCGTAATGAATGGAAAATTCCATTATACTTTCTTTTTTACAGGTGGGGCTGCTTATCGGATCCAAACAGGTAAACAAGATGTATAGGTCGATAAACGTGCACTTAGAGTTAACATGGTATTATAGTAAATCATGCCACTTGTGGAAAATTTGTTTACTTCCATACACTTTTATCAGCATAGCGCATTTTTTTTTGCTATTCTTGTATTGTATTGCATGTTTGTAACGTTAGACCAGTGGAAGAAGTTTGAATGTAGTCAATAGCTCCTGATAAAACGATAGTTTGGACGCCTAGCATTTGAAAAATTTGTATCACGTTCCCTAGCTTTATTCTATATTAACGTTCAGTACCATTGCAGAACTTGCCAATGTTTAGGTTTGCTTACAAATACCAAGCATGCAAACCGTTACATTGTAAAGGTAACTCGATACTATGAACTTGAAACTGATTTGTATCACCTAAGATCAGCAGAAGCAGCAGCAGCAGCAGTAGTAGTAGTAGTAGCAGTAGTAGAAGTTGTTGTTGTTGTTGCTTTTCAAGTAGTAGAAGTAGTTGTAGTAGTGGATGTGGTAGTAGAAGTAGCAGAAGCAGTAGCAGTAGTAGCAGAAGCAGTAGCAATAGCAGTAGTAGTAATAGCAGTAGCGGTAGTATTAGTAGTAGTAGAAGTAGTAGTAGTGGTAGTAGTAGAAGTAGTGATAGTAGTAGTAGTAGTAGTAATAGTAGTAGTAGTAGTAGTAGTAGTAGTAGTAGTAGTAGTAGTAGTAGTAGTAGCAGCAGTAGTAGTAGTAGCAGAAGCAGTAGTAGCAGTAGCAATAGCAGTAGTAGTAGTAGCAGTAGTAGTAGAAGTAGTAGTGAAAGTATAAGTAGTAGTAGTAGTAATAGTACTAGTAGTAATAGTACTAGTAGTAATAGTAGTAGTAGTAGTAGTAGTAATAGTAGTAGTAGTAGTAGTAGTAGTAGTAGTAGTAGTAGTAGTAGTAAAAGAAGTTGTAGTAGTAGTTGTTGTTGTAGTTGTAGTTGTAGTAGAAGAAGCAGTAGTAGTAGTACTAGTAGTAGTAGAAGTAGTAGTAGTAGTAGAAGAAGAAGAAGCAGTAGCAGTAGTAGTAGTAGTAGTAATAGTAGTAGTAGTAGTAGTAGTAGTAATAGTAGTTGCGGTAGTACTAGTAGTAGTAGTAATAGTAGTAGAAGAAGTAGCAGTAGTAGTAGTAGTAGTAGTAGTAGTAGTAGTAGTAGTAGTAGTAGTTGTAGTAGTAGTAGTAGTAGTTGTAGTAGAAGAAGCAGTAGCAGTAGAAGAAGTAGTAGTAGTAGTAGTAGTAGTAGTAGTAGTAGTAGCAGAAGCAGTAGCAAAAGTAGTACTAGTAGTAGTAGAAGTAGTAGTAGTAGTAGTAGAAGAAGCAGTAGCAGTAGTAGTAGTAGTAGTAGTAATAGTAGTAGTAGTAGTAGTAGTAGTAGAAGTAGTAGAAGTAGTAGTAGTAATAGTAGAAGAAGCAGTAGCAGTAGTAGTAGTAGTAGTAATAGTAGTAGTAGTAGTAGTAGTAGAAGTAGTAGAAGTAGTAGTAGTAGTTGTTGTAGTTGTAGTTGTAGTTGTAGAAGTAGCAGTAGTAGTAGTAGTAGTAGTAGTAGTAGTAGTAGTAGTAGTAGTAATAGTAGTAGTAGTAGTAGTAATAGTAGTAGTAGTAGTAGTTGTTGTAGTAGTAGTAGTAGTAGTTGTAGTAGAAGAAGCAGTAGCAGTAGTAGAAGTAGTAGTAGTAGTAGTAGTAGTAGTAGTAGTAGCAGAAGCAGTAGCAGAAGTAGTACTAGTAGTAGTAGTAGTAGTTGTAGTAGTAGTATTAGTAGTAGTTGTAGTAGTAGAAGCAGTAGCAGTAGTAGTAGTAGTAGTAGTAGTAGTAGTAGAAGTAGTAGTAGTAGTAGTAGTAGTAGTAGTAGTAGTAGTAGTAGTAGTAGTAGTAGTAGTAGTAGTAGTAGTAGTAGTAGTAGTAGTTGTTGTAGTAGTAGTAGAAGTTGTAGTTGTAGTTGTAGTAGAAGAAGCAGTACCAGCAGCAGTAGTAGTAGTAGCAGTAGTTGTAGTAGAAGAAGCAGTAGCAGAAGTAGTAGTATAAGTAGTAGTAGTAGAAGTAGTAGTAGTTTTTGTAGTAGAAGAAGCAGTAACAGTAGTAGGAGGAGTAGTCATAGTAGTAGTAGTAGTTGTTGTTGTTGTTGTTGTTGTTGTTGTTGTTGTTGTTGTTGTTGTTGTTGTTGTTGTTGTTGTTGTTGTTGTTGTTGTTGTTGTTGTTGTTGTTGTTGTTGTAGTAGTAGTAGTAGTAGTAGTAGTAGTAGTAGTAGTAGTAGTAGTAGTAGAGAAGTAGTAGTAGTAGTAGTAGTAGTAGTAGTAGTAGTAGTAGTAGTAGTAGTAGTAGTAGTAGTAGTAGAAGTAATAGTAGAAGCAGTATTAGTAGTAGTAACAATAGTTGTAGTAGTAGTAGTAGTAGTAGTAGTAGTAGTAGTAGTAGTAGTAGTAGTAGTAGTAGTTGTAGTAGAAGAAGCAGTAGCAGTAGTAGAAGTAGTAATACTAGTTATAGAAGAAGCAGTAGTGAGTAGCAGTAGTATCAGTAGTAGTAGTAGTAGTAGTAAAATAAGCAGTAGCAGTAATAGTAGTAGTTGTTGTTGTAGCAGATGAAGCAGTAGTCGGTAGCGCGTCTGACTGTCAATCCAGTGTTCGTTAGTTCGAATCTCTACCCGGCCACTGTCGGTAGTGGATCTGACTGTCATTCCAGTGATCGTTAATTCGAATCTCTACCCGGCCACTGTCGGTAGCCTGTCTGACTGTCATTCCAGTGATCGTTAATTCGAATCTCTACACGGCCACTGTCGGTAGCCTGTCTGACTGTCAATCCAGTGATCGTTAATTCGAATCTCTACACGGCCACTGTCGGTAGCCTGTCTGACTTTCATTCCAGTGATCGTTAATTCGAATCTCTAGACGGCCACTGTCGGTAGCCTGTCTGACTGTCAATCCAGTGATCGTTAATTCGAATCTATACCCGGCCACTGTCGGTAGTGGGTCTGACTGTCAATCCAGTGATCGTTAATTCGAATCTCTACCCGGCCACTGTCGGTAGCCTGTCTGACTGCCAATCCAGTGATCGCTAGTTCGAATCTGCACCCGGCCGCAGGCACCGTGATGACTGATATACGGCATTGTGTAACCTTTGCTCAATATTTTAAGAACATTATACAAATGACAGCATATTCCAGTTTTGTCTCCCACCTAAATTGCTTTACGGTGATTTTTTTAACCAGTGGGCAGAAAAAATCATTTTTATAATGAAAACTATCCCTGTCTGATCTACTGTCTGCATTGCCAAGTGTCAAGTGTCCAATCCAGATTACCAGATTCTTAATGTTTTTTTTATTTTATTTTCCAATATCTGAGGGTTCTCCTTGTCCGACAGGTCTAAGACGCCGTCTCAAGGTCGTAGGTTCGAGTCACGCTTGGTCCAAAAATTGTATGCGAGAAAGTGAGCTAGTTATTCGCGGAAGAACGGTGTTTCTACTCATTAAAGGCTCATTAAATTTTAGTTTTATTTAAGTCAGTTTGACTCTTCCAGATGATAGAATACATGTTTATTTGATCACTGAGAGACTTTGCAAACGAAAAAATAAATATAAAGCACATTATTAGAACACAATTAAAAACGGGTTTTGTTTACAAATTAGTGTTCGTCTCTTTCCGATTTACACCTTACGAAGCCTGTTTGGAAACGTGTCGGTCGGTAATATATGATCAATTCACTTCAGGGAGAAACATAGTATGGGGAACTGTTGGGGATGCGGTTTTATAATAAATAACCTCTTGCGGTTAAATAGTTTTTAAGAACGTCTCCTTTATTCCCCTCAGTGTATTAACGAACTGGAACCCACGAGCATGTATGCAACGAATCGTTCATATAAAACAAAAATAAAATTACATTTTTAATAACTGTACTTAACAAACCACCCTTGGGAACCTCTTAATATTGACTGCGATAAAGTGATTTGTGACGTAATAGCGCGTGCGATAGTATCACGCGTATATGCAAGGGAGGATCCTGAGCAAGAGATACCGGACCAAACTAGTATTCAGTACTCATTGTTTTTCAGTGCGTTTAAATAATATAATGCTTACTACACTCGATACAGTTTTATTGCAGACATCAGTATTGTATATCTTAAACAAAGAAAACCCAAAAACGATACATACTATTAGTGAAGCCATAACTTTTCTAATCTTGTTAATGAACCCCTTATCTAACGGTCTTAATCCGCACACTACCACTGTAGTATTCATTTGTGTACTTCAGAACACTGACGGAGGGACAGTCGGAAAGCAACCGAGTCTTTACGGAATTACAAAAATGTAAACAAAAGTTAAAAAGTTCGGTCCGCTCGTCTAAGAAACACACATTCCGATCGAAGTTATTTATTTTATCGCTTTTTTAAAAACAGTCACTAAGGGGTCTACAAGAATGGTTTTTGCAATACTATAAACAAATTTAATTACAATCATTTTTGTTAATATTAAAAGTGTGCATTTCGGAAGTTTAATGAAGCTTTAATTATGAGGCATTTAACCTAATCTATCTATGCTAAACCAATATCGAATCTTCCTTTTCCTAGCTTCCTCAGGCGGAATCGCCTAATTTCCACTCATTTCTCCGCGCTGAGGTCGTGAGTTCGAGCTTTACTTTTATGTGAGCAAGTGTGCCATGCAGTTACTTGCAGAATGTCCGACTCCATCATATCACATATATCATGTCATGTGTAGAAAATTGCGTTAAACCCCTTTAAAATCAAAGTTATCAAAACAAATGCGTTCGCCCAAGGGCCAGTGCACACTACTTACTGAAAATGTTAAAATATAATTCAATCAAAATAACAAAATATTTGTAGAAAAATCTCTTCGTTTTTAACGGCTTTTTAACACAAATATTTGTCACCACGGTCCACTGAATGTGTAATATAAAAAAAAATGTATACATAAAATACATTTTAAATCGAAAGCAAATAGAAAACACTATCATTAATGTTATAACATCATTATAAACACATTTTAAGTAGTTAAATCAACCGTTTTAATACGAAAACTTGCATGCTTCTTAATGTGTTTATCTTCCCAGCCATGTCGGTTCGAAATGAAGTTTTGTTTTTTTAATGGGGTTTAAAGTCATTTTCAACACATTTCAGGTTATATATAACATAACCAGTTTACTGGTGGAAGAAGACCTCAGACAGGGTAGTCCTGCCGACCTTCCGCAAGCAACTGGCACACTTTATCACATAACGTTTTGGGACTCGAACCTACGGCCTTAGCGGTAAGAGATAAGTGATCTTGAGACAGTGATTCTGTAATCCATTCCACAAGCCATGATCAACAAGAATTCTTGAATGGGATTCTTGCAATTTGTATTTTCAGTTTAGGATACATTCTTATTGATTAACTAAAACATAAATATAAAACAACTTACTACAAACATACATTTTTATTATTAAATGTTTATATATTTTTTTGTCATTCTTATTTGTTAATTGCTTTTTACTGGTATTGTATCTTTTTTAAAACAAGAATGAAAAATAATCGAAATGTGTCGAGTTTCATTTGCAAAATCCAAACGAATGTTGAATGTTTAAATCATCTCTTCGGGGAATGTATGCATGTTCAACAATTTTGGTCAGAGATGCGAGCTTTTTCAAACACTTTAAATGTAAATATTAATATCTGAATTTTGAGAACTTTGGGATTATCAAAACTGAAAAAGAAAAGAACATGATGAACTTTATCAATTTAAGTGCAATATATTTTATATTCAAGAATAAAATATAATTAGTCAATACCACAATTTATCGAATACAAGGAATACTTGTATAAACAAATAGGATTTGAAAAAAAACAATTGCAATGGATCATCATAAATGAGAAAGTCATGAAATCAAATGGCAAAATTTCTTAACTTGAAAATTGATATGTAAAGGCTAATACTATTTTAAAAAAAAAAACATTAATATACTACAAACACGAGGGGAAAGCAAAGCAATATTAACTATTACAAAGAAGAAGTGAGAGGATATATATATATATTAAAAAATAATTCTCTCGTCTATCTGTATCTTTCTTCTCTAAGACTCTTTTGTTTTCTTCCTTCCATATTATTTTGTCTTTTTTTTTAAAAAAAAAAATCAAACAAAAGATGTCAACACTCACACATCAAAACATCCACACAGAAAAACTGAAAACATATGGACATTACTATTCCGTATTTGTTAAAAAAAATGTTTTCATGTTTTTTACTACTGTCCAGAGTAAAAATGTGAATGTCATGATGTATTGTATGTATTTAAAATAATATTGTTTATTTGTTCTGTGCTGTAAAAATATAATACATACATGTATATATAAAGAAAAAGAAATAAAACTTTTTACAAAAAAAAACATAAACGTAAAGCGTCTGCGTGCACAGGTTTTACATTCTTATCATTAAATTTCAAGTATGTGTAATATGATGAAATCAGAAACCTCGTTACAAGTTTATCAAGTGACGTCTCTTTTTGATGATCAGGAACATAAAATTACCAGTTTTATTGTCTATTCGTGTTGTTTAACTTCTATTTGTGTTTGATGTGTTTCTATATTTATGTTCATTATGTTCGTCTTCTTATGATCGTTAATATTACATTAGTGTTGTAAAGTTGCATCTACAATTATACATCATATACGTACAGTTTAAAAACACAAATGTTAAGATTAATCAAGAAAGAAAGTTATACAATATTGCAACGTTTGGCTTGCCATATTCAAGTACATGTATTTTTTTAATAAAATATCAATATGTTTTACTTATCAATATGCGAAATTTCATAAGCTGGGATAATAATTTTCGTTTACATGATTTAAAATAAAGCTTACATTCAACGGTGTTTTTATCATATATGTGGCCATTTTGAAAATGGTTGCCATTCTGATTGATTGATTGATTGATTAATTGATTGATTGATTGATTGAATATTTAGTGTCATTTTATGCCATCGAGGGTTAACAGACGATCATTTAATATAACCACTGTTTCCTAGGATACTGGAATGTTAATCAGTACTCGAGCACACCCCATCTTCGCAAGTAACTGATAACGATTTCCACTTGAATCAGTGGTGAAAGACGAATAATTATGAGACGCAATGTCGTATATCAACCATCACGGAGATTGTGGCCGGTCGGGGATTCGAACTCACGATCCCTGAATTTATAGTAAGACGCGTTAACGACTGAACTAATCGGGCCCGGCTTTTGTCATTTTGGAAAATCAGACATGGGGTCCATAGCCGAAAAATTTTAACAAGATATATTTTAATTATCAATGAGTTGCATGCTATAGGCTTGGACAATACATTTCGTGAAAATGAGACTACTCTTTGAAAAAAAAAATGAGATGGTTCCATAGCCAAAATTGTTTTTTTAGGTGTGTTCTATCCATATACCAAGTATGTTGTTTTGGTTACAAAATGCGCGATTTATCAGATATATTTCTCAAATCTGACCCACTAGACGGGTATGAATATCTACCATATTTTCGATCGATGCCATTGCAGACCTTTGCCTACCTTAACAATGGCCAAGCCTGCAATCAAATCGAAGTTTATACAGACCAGGGCGATATTCCAGCCATGTCCATGTTTTAGGCAGACTGTTTAACTAATGTATAGTTCATACTTATTTCGATTGCGAAGAAATCTCAGAGTTTTTTATTAACCGCTCTCTTGCCGGGTCCGATTAGCTAAGTCGGTAGCGCGTCTGGCAATCAATCCAGAGGTCGTAAGTTCGAATCCCCACCTAGCAACAGTCTCCGTGATGATTAATATATGACATTGTTTCTCATTATCATTTGTCAGTCACCGCTGATTCAAGTGGGAATGTTATCAGTTACTTGCGAGAGAATAGGTGTGCTCGAGTACTGGTTAATCTTTCAGGATCCCAGGAAACCGTGATTAGGTTTACTGATCGTCTGTTAGTCAATCGATGGCATAAAACTTACGCTAAATATTCAATCAATCAATCAATAAATCAATCAATTAACAACTCTCAAGTCCTGTTCCTGGGTTGAACCAGTCAATATGCACTGAGTGTTGTATTAAGAGGGACACCGGGCCGAGCTGTGTAGGAAGGAACCCCGTTGGAAATAAGCGCGTTTGTTGCTTAAATGGGTTATCCCAGGTTATAAGCTCTTTAATTTTTAGATGATTACTATAAATATTTTACTGATTTATTTTCTTGATTTATTACTGTTATTTTATCATCATCATGATATATATGTTGTATAATGATCTTATATACCTGAATAAATTTGAATTGAATTAAATTATACATTTTATTAGCGTTTTAAAGCGAATGTTTTTCCGGTGTGTTGCTCTCATAAAACATGTTTAATAGGCATACTGGGTAATTTATCCAATTATCTTTATTTAACTTTACTGGAGCGAAAAATGTAGTTTAAGTATTTATTACACATTTGGTTACAAGCGCGGCGATATATATGATAACCATGAATGCGATTGGTACGTATTGCAACAGTTGTTTCGTGCATATGGACAATTTGAATATGCTGGTCATCGGTTAGTCAAGCTATTTGATGTGACAAAGTTTGCCAGTTAGTTGTAGGTGGGTAGAAGGCGGTGGTTGTACACTCATGTCGACGTATGCATGTTCTTCTCCACCAATGCCTAGACCAGTAAGCTCAGTCGGTAGCGCTTCTGGGTCTCAATCCTGAGATTGTTAGTTCGAATCTCCGCTCAACCATAATCTCTTTGATGATTGATATATGACATTGCATCTTATTAACGTTCTTCTCTCGCCGCTGATTCAAGTGGGAAAGTAACAGTTCAGTTACCTGCGGAGATGGGTGTGTTCGAGTACACGTTAACCTTCAAGGACCCAAGAAAAGAGTGGTTAGGTTAACTTATCTTCTGAAGTCCTCCATGGCATAAAACTGAATCTAAATGTTCAAACAAAACCACAATGGTCAGGAGGTTTCAAGCGGAAACGCAGCCGGTGTTGAATATTTTAAGATTTCACAAATGACAATATATTCCAAATTTCTCTCCTAATGGGTCCTCGTTGGCCGAGTGGTCTAAGGCGCCGTCTCAAGATCACTTACTTCTCACAGCTAAGGTCGTAGGTTCGAGTCCCGATTTCTCCAAAACCTCTCTCATTCTGAGGTGTTCCTCCACAAATAAAACTGGATTTGCCATATATAATCTGATATATGTTAAAAATGGTGTAAGCCTATTCTTTCTATACTATCCAAGTATCAGGTTCTCCTTAATATAGCTGCCTAAAGCGGTATCGCCAGCTGTCCACTTATCTTCCACCACTGAGAGCCGGGCCAGATTAGCTGAATCGATAGCGCGTACGACAGCCAATTCAAGAATCGTAAGTTCGAATCCCCACACAGCAACAGTCACCGTGATGATTGATATACGACATTGTTTCTCATTATAATTCGTCTTTTACCGATGATTCAAGTGGGAAAGTAATATGTTACTTGCGGAGATGGGTGTGTGCTCGATCATTGGTTAACACTTCAGGATCGCAGGAAACAGTGATAATGTTTACTGGTCGTCTGTCAGCCCTCGATGGCATGAAATGACGCTAAATATTCAATCAATCAATCAATTCACTGCTCAGGTCGTGGGTTCTAGTTTTAACAATCTGTGAGCGAATGTGCCATACAGTTGGTTACTGAAGGATTGTTGTTCAACTCATTTTCAATCTGTGGTCTAACTCCTCCATGCCTCATATATCCCATCATGTGTTGAAAATGGCGTGAAATCCCATTAAAATAAAATTCTCAATATAAATTTAGTGTTCAAGGGCCAGTGCACACTATTTACGGAAAATGTATAAAAGCAATTTCAATGAAATAGAATAACAAAATATTTGTCGAAAAAAAGTTTTCGTTATTAACATCAATGTAGAAGATTGTCACTGTCCAGTGAGTCTGTAATATGTTATTAAACACATAAAAATCATTTGTAGGACATACAATACACAATCATTAAAGCTACTACATCGATTATAAACACATTTTGTATAGTTTAATGTTAGTAAAAAAATCGCTTAAATACAAAAATATGTAATCACCTTTATGTTTTTATCTCCACAGCAGGGCCCAATCTCC